>OZ018389.1:9081626-9553626 GCA_963969525.1 Ontholestes murinus | reverse complement strand
ATTTTATATTAATGACCGGTTTCAATATTTATAGTCTTACTTTACGAACTTGCGCTTCGAGATTTAAAACATGACATGAGCTTAAACTTAAGAAATTAAAGAGGTAAAATTTTTGATTGAGCAAATTAATAAAATTTTTATGCATGATGGGTGGGCAGACTTTAAAACTAAATTAGATAAGATTAGCTATAAAAAGTCATTTATATTTAAACTTAAATTTTGATTTTGTTTTATTTTTTATTACATAAAGGGTTTTATTGTTTTAGCAGGAAAATCATCGACGATTAGCAATTGAAGTTATCATGTATATGTAGGGTGGGTGGGTGGCCTCTATCCCACCATCGAATGAGTAAAACATAAGCGAGGGTTTTAATTAAAAGTTGTAAAATGTAAAGAAACATCAAAAAATGGTGATATGGCTATCATAGTAGTTTCCTTACATTTTTCTCGAAAACTATGAAGTTTACGCAAAAAGGCTATTCCTAATAATTTGCTCAATTTTTGATTCTTTACAATTGTTATTTAAATTTTATGTAACTTCTATAGTTTATTAGCAGTAGACAAAAAAAATTAAATTTTTTAATTTTTTTCTCGCAAGTTTATTTATTTATTTATTTAACGAGTTTTCTATTTTGTACAAAAATAATAAGAATTAACAAAATATAAATGTAGTAACTTAAATTAACCTTGCTATATAAAATCATCGCAATTACAACAAACGCAATTGCCTTACGGAAAGATCTGAAGTTATGTGTAAACAGGTCAAAGTTTGAAGAAGGCAATAGACAATTGGATGTGTGTATCGACGTGGATAATGGTTTATCCAGTTATATCAAATAAATTCCTACGAAAAAGTAATAACACTATGTTTAGGTTTAACAGTAATACATTATAGTTAATATTAACGCGACTAATGTTCAATTTAGAGGCTTCAATTCGCAAAAATTTATTTTGAACACCTTCCAATGCCTTAATTAAATATTGCTAATATGGGTACCAAATTATTGCCGCGAATTCTAGAATTGGACGAACAAAGGTGCAATACAAAATCGTTAAGGTATCAATAGTAAAGTCAGAGGAGATTCGCACAAATAAGCCCAGCATCTTATTAGCTCTGTTCACTATTGACAAAATGTGAGTTTTAAATGACAATGACCTTTAAAAATAAACTTCCAGGTCATTAATGCCAGATACTCATTAACCGAACATATTATTGGTAAATTTATTTCAAAATACATACAGGTGTCTTCTGGTGTTCCACAGGGCTGCCATTGTCGACCAATTTTATTTATTCTTTTTATAAATGACATTGGATCATATTTGAAACACAGTAATTTTCTCCTATATGCTGATGATCTAAAGATTTATAGAAGCATCAGTTGTAGATTTGATCAAATTTGTCTCCATAATGATTTAAATGGTTTAGCCCTTTGGTGTGAACATAATCATCTGGAACTTAATTTAAGTAAATGCTTTTACATCTGTTTCTTATTTATTTTATTTATTTATTTATTAACAACTTTGTACTCCTTTCTAACTTAATATTACAAAATTTTATTCGAAAGGAGGACGGGCGGAGTTCTCTTCATTGAAAGTTTTTCCACTCAAACCTATGATTCTATACCATTAATATTGCTCCAGAATACTTTCTGTAGTATGATTTTATATTTTTAATGCTTGTTTGTATAAAGCATATTTTGGTCTTTTATAAGACATATTTTAATGACATGTGTTGTCACTGTCAATTTATATAATTATATTATTATGTCGTAGATCTAGTAGTAGCTTTGAATACTTTATTAATAACCACCAATTGATCCAGGTATCTGAAATTAAAGATTTTCGACTAATCTTCACATGCAAATTGAGTTTTCAGATTCCTGTAACAGATCGCTGAAAATTTTGGGGTTAATCAACCGGTTCTCGGTGAATTTCAAAGCTACTACAATAATATCACTATATTTGACATTAGTACGGCCTTATATAGAATATGCTTCTCTTTTTTGGTCACCGTATACCAGTAATAGGAAAACAGGAAGAATTTTTCAATTTTTTATGTTTTTATTTACTTAATTTGTTATTGTTTACTTGTATGTTATTGATTGCTTTTTTGTTTGTAGCTACAATTTTCTTGTATTTATTTATATTGCTTGTTTCATGTTTAAATTCAAATATTATATAAAGGAGATTCCGTAAATAAATCATTATTATTGAAAAAAGTAATATATTATTTATATGATAATTGCTTTGAATGATTGTTTTATTTCGATTAAAAGTTATATTTTTACATTTATTAATATTTAAAAATAATTTATTTAACAATCACCATTCGTATAAATTATTCAAATCCTTCTGAATATTCTCAATATCAGACACAGATCATACAGTATGTTACAACTTCAAATCATCGGCATATAATAACTGTTCACTATGCTTTACAAGGCTTGGAAGGTCATTAGCAAAAACATAAAATAAAATTGCACCAACATGGGAACCCTGTGGTATCCCAGAGGTGGCCTTTCATTCAGCTGAAATACAGTTGCCGAATTTTACCATTAACAAAATCCACCAAGAAACAATTTATTAACTAAAGTTACTCACAAGAAAGTTTTGCTAGATTCATTCTTTATAGAGGGTTTAAAATTTATTAATCACATATGTACTATTTTGTACAAATTCTATTTGTGTAAACCTAGTCATACGTTATATTAACTGGATGACGGAACACTGTATAACTACCCAAACTACACATAGCTTCATTTTAACCTCTAACTTACAATATTTTATGGAAATTAAATGATATCAAGTTTATAATCTAATCTAATGTCATTAACATCGCTAACTATTATTAGTTAATTTTTACTTTCCCTATATAAAATATATATTACTTTCTCTATATACAATTATAGGGAAATTATTGTTTTCGTGAATGAGAATGTCCGTGGGCGCTGTATATCAAAAAAGAATGATCCGTTTGAGATGAAACTTTAAACTTGAGGTTTTGTCATTAAAAGCTAAACCTGAAAAGCATTTGGTAAACTTTCATAAACCGGAAGTGGTTTTTTTTTTCATATAATATATTTGCTAATAAAAACTTATAATAGATTATACATAAACATAAATGAACAAATTATATAAACTACAGCTGAAGAAGTATATTTTTTATAAATTTAAGTTATCTTTTATAGAATCGCTTATTAAATTAAGTTTGTAAATAATTTATAGGGAAAATTAAGTAATCAAGGGAGGGCAGGTTTTTAATAAAAAATTAAATAAATGATAGTAAAACAGTTTGATTATGTTAAGTATTTTTCTTATCTTTCTTTACTTGAATTAAATACAAAGTACCGTCATGTATACCAGCTTTTGCACAGTTCGCCCGTGACGCCATCTAACATCAAAGACCAGAACTCGATCAATACTGTAAAATAAGTTGCCTATCTCAAAGTCTTTAAAATATACAATTTATACTTACTCGGCTTTAATATAATACAAATAATTAAATAAATATTTAATACATGATATTAACAATATAAATATATTTATTTATACATTTAGTTCCTAACATTATTAATATTCTATTACAGAGAAAATTTATCTAAGCTACTTTTAAAGTATAATATTAAAATTAACAAACAACAAACAACTATGTGCATGTACATTATAAAATTTGACTTACTTGTATTACAAATTGTTTTGAATTACAGTTGAATATATGAGCCAATTATTTTGAAAGTGGCCTAAGTCCATTTGTCAATTATTTCCGATTGCCCGTGCTTACATGTACAACTTCATGTTATCTATCAATAAACCATTTTAGGTTACTTATATTAAGTAAATACGATAATTCTGGACACATAAGATTTCAGAGTTGGTTTAATAATTCAGCCTTTTATGTTGAAAGCGCATTTATACTTAAATTAAGATATTTATGATTGATAACGTCGGAAGGTAGTGATGAAGGTAATTTTAATTAATTAGTATTTAACAAGTTAACCTCAGTTTCTTGACAATTGCATTAGTTGAGAGAGACAAACATCTTTATTTATTACTGAATACATTTGTTTTGTACAATACAATCGTAATTTATTTTTATTACGGCTATCGACCCATGGTCTTTCTGCCAGTCTTTGTAAGTTGATGTTGTTAGTTGTCCGTTGGTGATTATGTTGATGAAGATGTAGATGAATCATGAAAAGATGTTATGAATTCGAAAATTGATGTGGAAGGATGTTTGGTTTTGGGGGGGTGTAAAGGATTGCGAGGTAAACATAGGTGCTTGAGGATGTCTTGGATATCAGGGTTAGTGGCAAATTTTATAGCAATGTGTTCCAGTCGGGTTTCAATGGGGATTAATTGGGTTTTTTGGTATAGCAGTGTGTTGGAGGGATTGTGTAGAGGGTTATTGGGATGCCTTAGTTTAGTTAGAATTCGCAGGGCCGATCGCTCACTCACCTGCAAGTTTCTCAGAACAGGAGGGCGGGGATTTAGGAAAAGGATTGCTGCATAGTCTAACAGAGGTCGACATATCATTTTGTAGATATTTACTGCAGTTTTTGTGGAAATCCCTTAATTTTTGAATGTAAGATGTCTGAAATGTCGAGCTCTATTTTTGATTTTCATTTTAAGAGTTTGGGAATGGTGTTTGAAGGACAGTTTAGGATCAAAGGTAATTCCAAGATACTTGCAGGTTGCGGATGGTGAAATATATGTATTATTTATGTTAATACCAAATGGAGATGTGGATGCACGGTGGAAAGGAATAAAAAGGTGGGATTTATTGGGATTGATGGTTATTCTCCATTTGGCAAACCAATGTTGCAGAGTGTCGATCAGCCCTTGCAATGTACTGAGGGCTTTAGGAATTGTGTTGCTATGTGAAATTATTGCTGTGTCGTCAGCAAACAAAAGACAATATGCTGTGGGATTGAAGTAATTGGGATTAGGATTGTATATGTCATGGACAAAAATGTTATAGAGGAGTGGGGATAGAGGGGACCCTTGTGGAACACCTTGTTGAGGTATGAATGGACGGGAGAGGGTGCATTAGTTGAATAATCAGCACTTTGAATTAATGTAGTTAAACAAAATTTACGCGTACTTACAATTAAATATAACAATTAAAATTTAATATTAAATTTTAGAAATTATTTCACCCATGGGAAGAACAAAACGATAAGACCATTTAGTTCAGACAGCGAAGAAGAATTAGTAACTAATGGTTTTAGATACAATTGAAAAGGAAAGATAATTATAGAACAATATTCGTCTTCAGAGTATAAACATACATATAAAAATGAAGAAAAGATTTATGAAACATACATCCAAAAAATGATAAAGATTAAACGGAATTCAGGAATAGATATATCTTCAAAAGTTTTCAAAACAAAGATAAATATTGACAGTTGATAAATCAATATTTAACAAATGACACTTGACATTTAATAACAGGTGATCGTTGATAGTTGACATTTAAAATTTGGCAGATAACATATGATAAGTGGCAATTGATACACAATAAATGATTGGCAATAATTGATAAACCAATATTTGACAAATGATATTTAATAGCAAAACAAATTACCCTTAATAGTTGACAATTTAAATATGACAATTAATTATTAAAATTTGGCAGATTGGATTTGATAGATGACGGTTGATAGACAATTAACAATCATTGAAAGTTGGCAAACCAATATTTGATAAATGACATTTAACATTTAATAAGAGATGACCATTTATAGTTTACTATTTAAATTTGACAGATTACAATGATTAGATGACAATTGATAAACAATAAATAACTGTTTGTAGTTATTAAATAAATATTTGACAAATGACATATGACATTTACTAACAGATTAGTGTAGTTTACAATTTAAATTTGACAGATGACAGCTGTTACTAAATAAAAAACTATTCATAGTTGATAAATCGATATTTGTCAAATGACACATTTAACAAATGTCATATGACATTTAATAGCGGACAACAGATAATCGTTAATACTTGACAATTATTATTTGACAGTTAGCAGACAGCAAATAACGGTTGACACTTGACTGACAGAAAAAAATAACCGTTGATAATCGACGATCAATATATCATCTAATGCTATTTAACCTTTGACAGATGTTAAAAAGTTAGTAAATGACAGACAACGAATGTAAATTAAAAAAAAACTAATTTTAAATTTAAGGCATAAGGCAAATTAATAATAATAGATGACAGATAACACATAGTGTTTGATATTTATTTATTTATTTATTTTGCTTTACATGTCTACTTTAAAAAATGTTCTAATGATTTATATAAATTTATAATATAAACACTTAGCAATTTGGAGCAGAAGACATGCGGGCGGAGTTCACGGGGTGTTCTTCCACTCAGACCTATAATACTAGATGAAGGCATCCTCACCAGTGGTATATTTTGTCTATTCAGACAATATTTTATTTAGTGATAAGTGATAAAAGTGTTAGTTGAAAATTTACAAATGATATATTAATTATGATGAATGTCAAGTAATGTCAAATGCCCTTTAAAAATTGACACGATTATAATTGTCAAATAACAAACAATCGATGAAAATAAAATAAAACATAAAGACAATTGACAGGTGACAGATAACAAACGACTGTCATACAGATGACAAATGACAAAAGACAGATGATTGACTATTGATACATTACAGATTTAGAAAATTGGAATTGATATGATGATACAATGATATGAACTGCTTACTTCTTCGCTGGCTTTCCCAGCTACTGGAGACATCGAGAAAACCTCTATCTTCGTTATTGTTAAAGCTGAGAGTTAAAAAAGAGTCTTGATTGAGCTTAATGGTAAACTTATCGCTCATCAAGATTATGAAAAGTTGAGCTTAATGCCAGTAAAAAGTGGTGCTGTTGCTGCTCCAGCTGCAATTAAATAAAATAAAGAAGAAGAGAGAAGAATCTTAGGATAAGGATGAGGACATGGGCAAGTAAAGAACAATGCAAATGATTCCAACATGATTTTGAGTATTTGTTGTATATACAATTTTTTAAGAGAAGAGTCCAAAGATATATAAATAAATAAATAACTCTTGTAGAGAATTTAGCGAAAGATTCAGCCAAAATTTTTAGACTGTAAAGAAAAACATTTGATAATGAAGTATAAAGTTAGGAAACTTCAAATATAAACATGGAACACAAGAACTTGTTTATTTCAGCAAATTTATATATTTGGTTCCATCAAGAACATCAAGAATGTATCCCAAAACGCATCTTTAAGCAACTATACGTAAATGAATGGTTCCAGTAAAAACTGCTAATCTCTTAGCTGTTTTTACCAGTACTTAAATCCGTTAACATCTCATAGGCTTATCTCTTAGCTGTCCGTAGCAGTTTCTAGAGAAATTAAGAAAATCCTTAACTCTGTTATCATCTTTTATGCTTATGTCTTAGCTATCCTCGCCAGTTTCTAGAGACATTAAGAAAATCTTTAGCTTCGTTAATGTAGAAGCTGAGAGGGAAAAGCTAAAAAAAGTCTGCTGTTGTTTCACAACGGTTAATTAATGTACGATGGTTGGCCTTTTTTGAATGAAGAGACTGCTAGACGAGTTTAATAGTAATCGCAATCATTTGACAGATAAGCAAAAATCCAATAATTTGTTAAGTTTCTTGCTTACAACATTACACTTGTTTTAGAAAAATCCCAAGTTTTCGAATACGATTTTTATTTAGTTTTAAAACTAGACAAACAAATGCTATCCTCCTAAAACACTTCAAACTCAGTTTCTATACCTTCTACTTTCTTTGATTTTTTTTTAAATTCCGCTCAGCGTTTGAAAAAATCCTATTTTAAACGAACATTGCGGAATTTCGAAATAATCCATTTTTATAATTGTTTTAAGAATAGAAAAACAAATGCTATCTATTTGAAATTTCACAAATCCACTTCTAAGTCATCTACTTTATTATTATGTTTAATATTTAAACAATCTTACTTCAAGTTTTAAATTGTTTTATTTTAAACGAAATATTGTCGTATTTTCAAATAACGCATTTTTCAAATTGTTTTTAAAAATTGAGAAACAAATGCTATCTACCTAAAACGTTATAAATTGAATTATCACTCCTCCTACTTTCTGTCAATTTTATTTTTAAAATTTCATTACAGCTCGTTTTGAAAATATCCTATTTTAATCTGACACTGTTGTATTTTCGAATCAGGAATTTTAAAAATGGTTTTAAAAATAGACAAACAAACGCTACCGACGTGAAACACTATGAATTTCTTTGCTATTTGTTATACTTTATAATTTTATTATTTATTTTTAAGAAATTCTACTGCATATTTTGAAAAAACACCTTTTTAAGCGAAATAATTGATTTTTTAATCAAGCATTTTCAAAATTGTTTTAACGATAGAGATGCTATCTACTTAAAACGCTATAAATCAATTTCTTGTTTCTTCTACTTTACAGTTTGGTTTACTTTGTTAAAGTATCACTCTAGGTTTTGGAAAAATCCATTGTAAACTGACTCTGTCGTATTTTAAAGTACGCATTTCAAAACCATTTTTAAAATAGAGCAACAAACGCTATCGACATGAAACACTACAAATTTACATCACATTTCTTCTAATTCATGATTTTGTTTAGTTATTAAACAATCTTACTTCAAATTTTGAAAAAATCCCATTTTAAAAGAATCATTGTATTTTCAAATAGCGCGTTTTTCATATTGATTTTAAAAATAGAGAAACAAATGCTAACTTCTAGAAACGCTATACATTTAATGATCACTCCTTCTACTTTATGACAGTTTAATTCTTAAAATTATATTACAGCTTATTTTGGAAATATCCCATTTTAATCTGACTGTAGTATTGTCAAATCAGCATTTTCAAAAGTGTTTTAAAAATAGATAAACAAACGGTACCGACTTGTAACAGTATAAATTTCATTGCAATCTCTTATACTTTTGATTGTGATTTGACTTTTAAGAAATTCTACTCCACATTTTGGAAAAATCACCTTTTAAATCGAAATAATTGATTTTGTAGTCAGGCATTTTTAAAATGTTTTTAAGGAAACACTATCGACTTGATATACTATAAATTCAGTTGTTATTTCTTCTACTTTATCGTTTTGTTTATATATTTTTTTAATAATGTCGAAAATAATCCATTTTATACATACCATTATTGTCGTATTTTTGAAGTACCCATTTTCAAAAGCACTTTTACACATCTGAATTGCTTTAATGACATCCATTTTCAGATGGATTACTACGCTTTTATCATCAGACGAAATAGAAGTAATGAACTACACGACCAATTCTATTTTTCACTTGGAAAATATACTTCTTCCTGTATCTACCATTCATTTATAACCCTATTATTCTATTGAGAGGCTGTAAAAGTTGGTTTATACCAGCACTAATAACAATACCAATTGAAGAGAGCTACGTATAGACTTGCTGATAGCATTCCAGGGCTGAAGTCTGCATTCTACGTCGCTATTGGAAGATTTGTTTATGTCACAAATCTCAGGAGGTTTCTTCGATTCGAACTTAAACTAGTTTATAGGTTATTATTCTCTTATCCTAAATAAAAACAAAAGCCATAACCTACAAACCCAGTCGCTGGATTTTCTGCTGATTGGTAAGAAGTCACGTTCAGTATCTCGTCATAAGCTCATATCCAAAATGATTCACTATATAACCGATTTGTATCTTCACCTGAAGAAACTAACTTTTTTGCACATTCTATTTATTGGAAAAAAGTCAAGTCAGTTTCCTCGCCTTAAGTCAAAATCAAATTGATGAACTACATAGTTAATTCTAATCTCCACGTAGAGAAAATGCTAAAAATCACTACATTTTTACCCCCAAAATTCTGCAAAGAGATGTTCCAAATTTAAGTCATTCATCTAAAAATTAAACAATTAAACTTGTTTGATACTTAATGGTTGAATTGTTAGATGGATGACTTAAATTTTGAACTTATTTGATACTGCAAGTGT
Source organism: Ontholestes murinus (assembly GCA_963969525.1). Taxonomy (NCBI): domain Eukaryota; kingdom Metazoa; phylum Arthropoda; class Insecta; order Coleoptera; family Staphylinidae; genus Ontholestes; species Ontholestes murinus. The sequence goes on along the minus strand of OZ018389.1, from coordinate 9,543,614 downwards.
GAAACATCTGCAATGTTTTTTTTAATATGAATTAAATCAAGAAGATAAATTATTAATACGAAGATTTGCTACATTAAGTTTTATTTACTTGAATCAATACATGAAAATATTTGTAGATGAAAATTACGACCAGATAGAATATGGACAGCTGATCAGATTGCAAGTGGCCGCAATGGCCTTCATCAAATTCGGCCGTTCCTTCTCTTTATGAATTAGATCGAAGTAAGATAAAGAATTAATTACGTTTCCATTATCATCGGTTGTGAAGAAATCCAAAGGTTTTTGTTCGTAAGTTTGAGAATTTCCAAATAATCTAAACCGATGCGTACTGTTGACATACAATACCCTAAAATTAGTGAAGAATTATTGATCCTAGGAAATATATTAATATATATCCATATATGGAAAGTATGTTTGATATAAATTTATAGGTAATAAATACTTACATTAACATTGTACAAGCGTGGCACATATTTTTTGGTTTAGACATAAATACATAAAATTTTCGATTATTGACAGCTGATTGATTGATTATATGAATGTCAGGGAGAGAGAGTCTGATTTAAATAAACATCACTCAAAATCAGAAACTGTTTTAAGTGTAATTTTAGATATTGAGTTAGGCTACTAAACTCTATGATTGGGTTCTTCCTCGTTCTAACGACTTCTAAAAACGACGTATCTACTCCTTAACTTGTAATTCCGTGATGTTTCTTGATGTCAATTTACTACCTTTTTTTTTTTCTCTAGTCAGATTGGATGAATAAATGATTTACCGATGGCATTCAAATAGACTGCCAATATAGTTACGATAGTGTTTTTTAAACTTAACAAATGCGTTAAAATATTAACGACTCAATCAGTAAGGAACACATTTGCATGTATATTTAATTAATTGCTCACTTAATTAGTACTAATCAAAATATTTGCATGTAATTACTAATCTATTCAATGACACAAATAAATATTAATATTACTAATGTTTTCAGCATATGCTAATATATAGGTTTTATAATTAAATTCACTTGGTTTGTTTCACAAATATTTTTTTTATTTTCAACTAGTTTCGGCTTAATGCCATTATCAAGAATTTATACGTTATTTGTGAAACAAACCAAGTGAATTTAATTATAAAACCTATATATTAACATATATATTAACATAATGTTACACCAAGTGATTAATGAGAAACAAGTATGTGATATAAATGATAGTATTTTCCATTCATAATTTTCAATCGAAATTTATCGTTAAAACGTCAATAAATTAAAAAAATGTATTCAACTTCATCTATCGAATGTAATTTCGTAATTATTTAATTATATTCAATTTATTTTTAATGTACATTTTCCTCGTAAAACATTAATAGTTACACGACCATGTAATTCCATTACTTTTAATTTTTATAATTACAAGTTTAGTAATTATAGCTTCTGCTGAAATGTAACTAAAAAAACTTTTATAGGAATATTTATATTTTAATACAGTAATTAACAAATTGTAATCTGTTCTAGGTATAATTATCATTATACCAGGAGTTCCGTTTTCAAATATGCATATTAAAATATATTTTTTGTTTGACATTTATTAAATTAAATAAATAAATAATTAATAATCTAATCTTAGCTGTTCGACTTTTTTTGTAACTTAAAGTTTCAATGCTTAAATTAAGTAGTGAAGGTCAGGTATGTCAAATATCTAACAAAAATATTATTTGTGCAAGTTGTTCAAGCACCTTTAAAACATCATTGTTAAAAGAGTTAGACTCAAATTGTTTAAGCATAAAGAGGTTAATTTTCTGTAAAAATTATTTCTTAAAAAAGGATGAAAATTTAGACTGTTTTTGGAAGTAGAGCCATTGTATTATCTCCACTAGGTTTTATACGAGCAACAGAAAACCTAGTGGAGATAATACAATAGCTCTACTTCCAAAAACAGTCTAAATTTTCATCCTTTTTTTAAGAAATAATTAATTATTTGACCTTTTTATTCTTTAACAGGCCTTGAGAGGTTTATTCAATCCTTGAGTCTTTAACTTTAAGCTCTTAAAAAATCACGATTGCTAATAGCATCGTGAAGTTGGACCAAAATTTTGAAAGCATGATAAGATTCTGTAAAAGTTAATCATTCATAGAAGAACGGTAAAAGCTTGGATTATTTTTTGAAGTGGAGTTAATGCTTCATTTTCACAAGGCCATCAGGTAGTTGTATTCTTTGAGTTAAAAATGTTTGCAGGCTTTAAAACTGTTTTGCAATTCTTGAGTGTACATCACGGGCTGAGCTCTTTTGAAAGCAAGATTTATAGAAGCGTCTCATGTTTTGAAATCATGAAAAGATTAATATTCTGTAAAAATCAATAAATCTGTAAATAGGATGAATCCTTTGACTATTTCTTGAAGTGGAAGTATTATATTATTTCCACTAGGTCATCAGGTAGTCGTATTGTTTGAATAGAATCAGCTCTCTTAAAAACAGTCTTTTTAATAGCGTCGATGAATCCTTCGACTATTTTAAGAAGTGGAAATCTGTATTATTTTTAGTAGGTTTTTTTTGTACGTATCCTTCGACTTAAAACTGATTTACAAGCTTTGAGAGGTTTCACTTAATATAATACTGATACAGTATATGGTTTCAAAAATGTTTTTTATTTCTGTGACACAGTGATTTCGTCAGGTAGATGAGAAATGAATCCATCCAGTATTTGAGGATTTTTTTTTAAATCCTTGAGATCTTAAACAACAAATAATGACCTAGCACATGTAGAAAGATTAGTCGAAAACAATAATAAACAAAAACACAAAAAGCCAGAAATTGAACAGAAAGAAACTAGAAATGAATACCAATCAAAAATAGAGAAAATGACAAACAAAATAGAAAGAGCAGAAAGCAAATAGAAAAAGTTCAAAGAAATCATATATGAAGCAGCCCAAAAACAATGAACAATAACTATATCAAACAGAGGAACAAAAACAGGTGGGGGTCAGAAGAATTTGTAAAAACACAAAAGAAAATTGGAAAACTTTCATAAAAACAAGAAAAGAGTAAGATTACTAAAGATATAAAATAGCAAATAAAGTAGTGGAACACTAAATCAAGATAGCAATAAAGCAATCCTGGGAGTAGTTCACCGAAAACCAAAAGATATTTTACAACAGATTTAAACAAATGAGGAATAAAAGAAAACTAAGCCAACCAAGTATAAAAGAAAACTAAGCCAACCAAGCATAAAAGACAAAAACGGAAATATAATAACAGAAGAAACGAAGATTCTTTAACGAAATAATGGAAATGAAGAAGGTGAAATAAATGGAGGAAACAACGATATAACAATTGAAGAACTGGAGGCAGTAATCAAAAAAATAAAACCAGAAATGTCTGATGACATCATAGCCAAAATGATGAAATATATGGGTGAAAGGGGAAAGAAAAATTCTTGGAAATAGTAAATGACATTATCAAGAATCCTGAGGAATGGAGCAAGGGAATTATAATACCCATACACAAAAAGGTAGACACAAAAATATGTGATAACTACAGGGATATTACACTCACAAGCGTACCAGGAAAAATGTTTACTAGGATAATAGAGACAAGAATAAAAGGAAAATTAGTTCAACAACTGCGAGAAGAACAACACGGATTCATAAAAAATAGAAGCAAACAAGACTTAATATACCTAATCAGACAACTAACAGAAAAGATGATTAAAAAAGAAAAAGAATTACACATATGCTTCATCGACCTGAAACAAAAAACATATTATAGGGTAGGAAGAGAGGACATATGGCATATACTTGAAGAAAGTGGGATAAAAAGAAGCATAATAAATATAGTATAGGAGTTATACTGAAAAAAACAAAAATAAAGTCAGAATAGGAAATAAAGTTCAAAACGAAGCAATAAGAAATAGCAAACAAAGAGCCGAGAACACAAAGATAGGGTATAAAAATATAAAAAATGCAAATGTTAATGTTTGCCGACGACATAACACTAATAGCAGATTCTGAAGAAAAACCTGGAAATATACAAAGAGGAGTTGGAAAAGATGAATATAAACAAAACGAAAACAATGATAATATCTCCAAAAGGGAGCAATCGCAAAATAGAGTTAATCGGAAAACAGATAGAGCAGGTTAAGCAATTTAAATACCTGGGATCAACAATAGAGGAAACGGGGGAGATAAATTCAGAAAAATAAAACACTTGTTTTGTAATTTCACTGCTTTTATTTATTTACCTTATATATATAATTGAATTTCATCAGCCTCGTCAATTCAATTCAGAAAAAGATGAAAAACTAGGCACAGGAATGATCTACAACACAACGAAGAAAACATTCTTAGAGAAAAAAGAGATTAGAAAAACAACAAAAGCAGAAGTATATAAAAGAATTGTAAGACATTCACTGCTATATAGTATATAGTAGTAAATCATGAGTAACCACAGAGAGTAATAACAGAAAAACCAAAGCAATGGAAATGAGATACCTAAGAAAGATAGAGGGAATTACAAGACGAGACAAAGTACGAAATATAGAAGTAAGAAAACTGCCTCAATATTACACTAATAAAATCAGTAAGAGACATTTAGGATGGTTTAGTCATATATACAGATTAATAGATAATAGATTAACGAAAAGAATAGACGAGGTAAAAACACAAGGCAAACATGAATCAGGAAGACCAAGGAAGGGTATGGAACGAACAACTACATCATGAAGCAGTGGTAAAGAAGTGAAAAAAAAAATAACTGAGACATATTGTAGATAATAAGTCCGACACCAGTAGTGGATAAAAATAGAAAAGATAAATAAAAATAATCCTCTATAATAGGTTGATTCTCTGGTATTTGGTAATTCGATGTTTCGTTCTGTCAATTTGTAATTCGTTTAAAATATTTACTGCATCATTATAAATTGTTTAAACGATGTGGCAGTATTTTTTTTCTTATTGGATAAAGATAAAGTTATTAGCGTAAGATTTATCTATTTATTCAATGTTTTAGAGTTTCGCCGTATTTCTAACATTATCGGACAAAAAAACATAGCGTAATTGTGTAAATCGAGGTAAAAATCGAATTCTTTAGCAATTTAGCTATATTAGAAGAATATCTTCCCATTGCGAGATTAATTCCAATAACAATATTTAAAAGGCATGTTTATCACATTGTATCTTTTGGACGAGACATTAAAAAATTAAAGGACTTCTTTAATGGTACCAATGACACTTGTATCAAATTTTGTAAAAAAGAAGAAATATTTCCAAAAGATTCCGTTTAAATGATTACGAAACATTAACCAATTAAATTGTCTAAAATGTTTTTCACACAAGTGATATTTAACATCCTTTCCCCTATTTTATGTACACAATATTGTAACACAAACGTATCATTTCGTTTACATTTACAATTTAAAATTCGAAATTTCCTAATTTCATCAACATTATCATTAATAAATTTATCATTGTAAATTTCAACGTTATTAGATGTACATGTTGTATGCTCCTTTTTCTCTTGCTGGGAACAACCTAATGGAGATCCTGAATGCAAATGTGGATGGATGATTTAAATTGGCTGTTGAAGAATCGTCATTTTTTAAATTAAATTAAGTTTGGAATCAAAACGGACGCCTAGGTATTTACAGGTGTTGGAGGGTTGGTAGGTGTTGTTGATATTTATAGAAGGGGAATGCGGTGTGATTTTATGATGATGAATAAATAGTTTGGATTTGGAAGGGTTTACTTTCATTCGCCATTTGGAACACCAGGATTGGATTGCATCAAATGATGATTGGAGGGATAGTTGGGCTGCTTGGAGAGTTGGGGCGTGGGTGAATACATATATTATTCCTAAAATCAAAAAATACCTTATTATTGAATTTTATCTTTTACATTTAAACCAAGTAAGACAAAAAATATTTGATTCGCGCTCTTTTAATGTAATGTAAAAACAATGTAACGATTAATATTATAAATATATGTCGACTATTATTATAAAAGGGAACCCCCCGCACAAAGGAAGAAAGTCATCACTTCTCTAACGGCGCTTGCGCAGATAACTTTAATTTGTGTACATAGCCTGCCTGTTCTCGAAAAATGCATCATCATAGATCGCTGACTAGATTCACCAACACTTAACTTGGTTGTTTGAAATATTAGTAATTTTTAAGAATAAAAAAATAAGCGAACGAATAATTCTTCCCAATTACCCCCCCCCCCCCTGGAACCGCCCCTGATATAGGGTAGATGGATGGCCACTATTCTACCCTCCAGTCACAAACGCATTAACGAGAGATTTGCTATGATAAAGTCCTATCATTTATTTAATGTATTACAAGAAATATTTAAGCAATGAATTAATTACAAGACTTCCTAAATTTAGGGATTCCTTCAGAAAATCTCTGGTTGATGTTTTTATGATTGAAGGGTGCGATAGTGGCCACCCGCCCACCCTACTTATGCATTGGAACTTAAACTAAAACACTGGGTTTAAATGTTCTGATATCATTCCAAATAAAACTGTTATGTATTTTTTTAAACAGAAGTGACAGTATTAGAAGTATTTAAGCATATGTAGGGTGGGTGGACACTACCCTACCCTCCAATCACAAACACATCAACGAGAGGTTTGTTGTAATAATGCCTAATTTTAGAAGTTTTATCATTTATTTATTGCCTAAATATTCTCTTTTATAAAATTTCTTATTAAAAAATTGATGCTGATAATAAAAGAAATAGAGGGTGGGATAGTGGCCACTCACTATAAACATATTTATGAAAAATATGTTTCAACAAAACCTGTTCAGATTCTCATTCCCTTTAACTTTTGTTTGAAAAATTTTGCAATATTTTTCATACTAAAAGAATTATCGGAAAAAAACAAAAAAACTCCTCGAGTAAACACCTACTTCCGGTTTGAGAATACTTACCAAAAGCTTTTCAATTTTTTAACACACACCCAGACACAATTTGTTTTCTTCTAGAAATCAGTGGAATAGACTCAAAACGGATATTTCCGCAAAAAAAATCACAAAAACAATACTCCCCCTATATATACTACTATATAGGGAAAGTAATTACAGTGCTGTTAGTCCCATTCTTTCAATTTCCTTTTAACTCCTAAAGGGATGTGACGTAAAAATGCTAAATGATATAAAGTATTTTTATCATGTTTTTTTTTTATCATGTTCGGGTCGCCAGGTTATTAGATCATTACAGGTTGTATAATGAATACTTAATCACATTATTTACGGAAGAGTATTTTAAATACAAGGCCAGAATAAACTGGATATTAAGGCAAATTCATTTTATTTGTGCGTTGTGAATGATAGAATGGAATGTTTACCTTCAAACTTTTTTTATATTATACGTCTATAAACAAGTCTATAGACTAAAATTGGGCATTCGTTAATGAATTGTGAACAACACAGCGTTATCTAACCTGGATATTATTGTGAGTAGATATTTTTGTAATAATAATAATAAATGAAATTAATATAAAAATGTTTCCCATTGTGAAACATTTTTATAAGTTATATTTAAGTTTATGTATTTTCAAGGAAATAAATATTGTATTATTATTATTAAGTATTAAGTGTGAATTTAATTCATCGTAATAAATGACATGGTTTCAATTAAAATCATTAATTGTCAATTCTTGTAATGTATATTTTCACATTTAAGAAAGTGTAAAATGTTATATGTAGTAGTATCTCTGTCAAGGGTAGAAGTCAATAAGAACATTGCACTACCATTGAGTCATCAACGGACAGAAAATGTAAACCTTCACCGAGAATCTCTCGCTGGTATTGCGAAATCTATTCATGAACTAAATATACAAAATGAGAATTCAAGAACATCATACGTACACAAATGTGTAATAAAAGTTGGAGTATATAATCGCTGTTAGAAAATTAATTTTATAACATAAATACATAAATACATAAATATAATGTTTGTTCAGTTAAAAAATCTATAATCATTTCTTGAATGACTTTCTCATTTATCACCTGGAGGAACATTTTAAAGTATTACTGATGAAAATTTGTATTAAATTAAATCTTGCAATGTGAAAAAACACTGATATTTAAAAATTTAATTTAAATTGAGTATAAATTGTGTTTAATTTATGATTAATGATGTGTAGAACGAAATAGAAGCCTCCATCGTAAATCTGTAGATAATACTGACTGTTTCATTCCTGCTGTAAAGTTAATTTCCACCTGCAAGAAATCTATATCTTTAATTAATTGAATAATCATTTATAACTTTATGTATGAAAAACATTCGTATGATTAAAACATAATTTCCAACTTTCAGCACTAAAGATGGAACAATCACAATACACCACCACCTTCGGACTATTGGTAGCAACCATTTTAGCAATAATACTTTATAGTGTATTCAAAAGGCACATTGAAAAATTCCTTATGATTTACAAAATGACTAAAATCGTCCCTCTGTGCGATAGAATACCCTACGGAACAATTTTAGGGCATGCATCTCTATTCATAGATTTAGAGAGTGAGAACCTAACATTTTCCCCACACACACATCGTTACTATTACTATTTTTTTAGCTTTTCTATCATATATAAGAAAGGCCACCGAAGTTTTATCACCGCCGCGTATTTTCCGCCTAGGCCACCACGTGTTCTTCATCATTTCCCGTCCTGAGGACTTTGAAGTTGTCCTTAACAGCCAAAATTGTTTATCGAAACACGATATTTATGAAGTCGTTAAAGAACAGATTGGTTTCGGATTATTTAATCTTCCAGGTAAGTATGAATGTAGTATATTTTGCAACCAATATAATTTTATATTTTAGTACAAGCGTGGAAGAAACACAGGAAATTAATAAGGCCATCGTTCAACCAGAACGTTCTCAATGGTTTTGTAGAGGTTTTCTGGGAAAAGTCGGTAATATGCACCAATGAGTTGAAGAAGTGTGATGGAAAGTTTGTCGATATACTATCATACATGAGTAAATTATCTGTGGATACTATATGTGGTAAATTATTATTATTAGTTACAAAAATTTAATTACATTACATTTTTATCTCAGTCACTTCCATGGGTTATGAAGCGAACTCATTAACATCTGATTCAGAACTAGGAAAGGCAATTGAAGAGTACAGTAGTATAATATTTGCACCAAACCCTTTTATCTAATTGTATACACTTTTAGCGGATTAGAGATGGCAATGCTCCGAATATCCAATTTTTTATATCAAAACGATTTCATATTCAGCTGGACGAACACTTCTAAAAAAATGAAACAGGCTTTAAAACTTTATCACGAGTGTATATACGAGGTAAGCAATAATAATTCTTATGAAGTAATTGACGTTACTTACCATGCTGTATAAAAATTTTAGATGATAGAAAACAAAAGGGAGGCTTTTAATAATCGAATATTAAAACGTAATGGTGTGACTGATGATGGTGAGTTATAATTAGTAGTCAATTATTTTGTATTATATATTAATTTCATTAATTTAGATTGTAACCAACGTAAAGCGTTTTTGGATATTTTGCTCGAATTAACCTACGGCGATGAAAATGAAGATTGGTCGAATGAAGATTATTTGGGTGAAGTCTCTACTTTTATTACTGCGGTAAGTATTTTTTTCTTTATTAGATATTCAATTTAATTTTGATAATCTTTACCAATAATTACATTAATTATTATTCTATAAAATATCTTTTCCAGGGCAGTGATACAACAGCAACAATGCTTGCATTTGCAATCATTTTATTGGCCATGCATCCAGAAATACAGGTAATTAATCCAATGAAAGTTGATACCTATTGATTAGTCGTTTTGCAGGAGAAATGCTATGAAGAGGTCATGTCTATTGTAGGTCCTAGTCGAAAAGTGACGTATGATGATTTGCCAAAATTTGTATATCTAGAGAAAGTCATCAAAGAGACTATGCGGTTGTTCCCAGTTGGGCCTGCTATTATGAGAAATATTGATAAAGATATGGAAGTAGGTTAGTATATGTTTAGATTATTCTATTTTGAAAATATATAGAACTTAAAATAATTGGAGTGTAAAATTGATCAAAATCGAAAACAAAATTATATTCGAAAAATGATACTACTAGAAATTTTAGGTATAATAATTGAAGAAACAATTCTTTGTAGAAATAGAGATGAATATTACATTCGATGCAGATAACCTGAGATTGATCCTTACAACCAGGATGTTTACAACTCGACGCAAATTCTTCTTACAAAAAGAGAAATGATGGATCTGATTGAATCCAACATCATGTATGTTGTGGGACTCAATTATCCTGCTGGACAAAAATTATAATTTTTGCGAATAGATCGAACCGATGGGGAACAAGAGCTCAACTATAAGGATGCACAATATTTTTTCGATTTGATCACACTTTCTGCAATCTAGTAGGTCAAAAACTTTATGAGATAATCTCAACTGTATGGTGTGTGCGAAGATGATCAAAATCATTTTGAACATGATAAATTCTCCAACAGGAGTGAACATTTTCTTCAAAGATTCTAAATTTTTTAACAATTTCTTAAATGAAAATAATACACAGTTTTATTCCTTACTTCACTTGTTTATTTAAGCGTTAGATGTACATTTCGTTCACAAGGTGAACATTATCAATAACAATAGTAACAATTTCTTAATTAAAAAAAATATCTAAAATTTCCTGTATTTTTCTTCTTTTTGTCGAACATCTTTTATAAGTTCCAGGATTTCCGAACAATTGCCCTTACAAATTTCTAAAATGGTCTCTAAGGATTGTAGATTGTTCCAAAATGTATTATTCAATTTGTCAGGACTTTTCTTTTCTTTTCTCCATTTCTAGCTTTATATGATCGTAATCTTAGAGCAATTTTTGTTTTATTTAATCGGACTTCTCTTATTGTAATCTTGCCAAAATTCCAACAGATACTTTAATTAAGTAATTTCTCTTCCAAAATATTTTTCTATGAAGGTTTTAAAAATTTTGCAGCATCTTGATTAAAATAGAAACTGTTCTAATCAAGATATTTCAAAAATGTGTCACCACGGGTAAATTGAGCAATTAATTAAATATATAAAAACTTCGCAATTTATTTTTCAGATATCGAAATGGCTTTCTTTCATTGTTCAAAATTCTCACTTTTTCCATTAATTTTTATTCAAAATTTTCTCCAGTTTTAACATTTTCCGGATTTCAAGAATTTTCTAGCATTTCTTCTATATTTATCCGAACTTAATCTTCCAGAATTCCTGGTTTAATTTTGTTGATTTTTATTTTCAGCAATTTGTTTCTAAATTACAAGTTTTCCTTTTGGTTTCGAAAATTTTAAAAGATTCCTTTTAAATCTCTAATATTAATTTATTATTTAATTGCTTAATTCTTTTTTCACAATTTCTCACATTATTTTATTTACTTTCTTCTAAAAATTACAAAAATGTCTTAGTCTTAAAAAATTCTACAATTTTCCAACAATTTCTTAAAACATTTCTAGAATTTCTTTGCATAATGCTCCGTTTTGTCAATTAAAATTTCTAACCCTTTCGAACAATTCCCTTTTCGAATTTCTAAAATTGTCTTCAAGGGTTGTAACCCCAACGTTCCAAAAATGTTTTCTTCAATTGTTGCAGCATTTCTTTCTTTCCTTTTTTTGCCGTAACTTATTTTATCTGATCGTAATCTTAAAGAATTTCACGAATAAAAGACAACATGCAAATACTAATATTGTAAAAGGAGAAAAAATGTGAAAAAGATATTTATTATTACTACAGTTTTCTTCTAGTTTTCAAAATTATATTTCAAATTTCTAGACTTCTAGTATAATTGAATGTTATCATTAAAATTATATTGAAGGATTGGTTTTATATTTTTATAGAGGATCAGCAGAGAAATATGATGTTTTTGGAACGCGTATAATTTAGCGCAGGGGCAGATTAACGTTTTTGAAATGGTTGATATGTGACCAGCCAACCTTGCCATTTTGTTTGGTTTAGACGTTATGAAACCGTGGCCTCTAGAGCAACACGTATATGATTACGAAACAGCGCATATTTCGAACATAATTCAATCTTGGAAGGTACGCTCATGTTCCTACGCGAAACAGCATCCTGAAGTGGATGCAGAACCTCGAGCCACATTTTCAGGAGTTCTGACACCTCTTTCTCCACCTCGAGGTACCCCAGGTTTTCACAATTCTCTAGTACGGAGAATTGTGAAAGCCTGGAGTACCTCGAGGTGGAGAAAGAGGTGTTAGAACTCTTGAAAATGTGGCTCGAGTTAGGGCAGCTACGGAAGCAAGTCACTATGTTGCTTGATTTTTTTCCTTCCAGATTTGACAAGGCGTAATGTTGATATTAGAAGAGTCATTTTTCAGCAAGATGGGGTCACTTCTTATACCTCAAGGGAACCTATGGTATTTTTGAGAGAAAAAATTTCAGGACGACTTATTTCGCTACGAGGGAACACCGAGTGGCCTCCACGATCGCCTGATCTTACGTCCCTGAGATTTTTTCTGTGAGTTATCTTAAGGCCGGCGTATTTGATAAGAAACCACAGATCCTTGATCAGCTGCCCAATGCTATCACCCGAGAAATTCAAGCGATTCCGGCCAACATGTTGGAAGAATGCGTGAAAATCTTCTCAACTCGACTTCAGGGGTGTGTGTTGAAAAGAACGGAGATCACTTAGATGACATATTTTTTAACCTTTTCTTTTATATGAATACGAAATGGCAAATCTACACCTTCCTATTAAACAAAGAAAATTTTGATTTAATCGAAAATTCTCGGAGTTTTTTGATATCACACTTCTCTGCCGACCCTTTATTTTAGAAGGCCAATTTTGTACTTGATTGTTTGCCAAAAGTGAGTAATTAATTTTTGATTCAATGGGTTCTTTTTGTAAATGTCCTGATTGTTAAACAATCGGATAGGTTCTACAATACTCGAGTGAACTTTTTCTACTATGCAGTTTGATTCCGAGTACTGGGTATTGATGAAGTGCACTTTATTTTTATGAGTTTCCAACGGTTTTTTAAAGAAGGTATTCTTACATTCTTGATGATTGCAATAACTTGGCTAGGAATTCTATGATGCGTACAAAAATGAACGAGATTGTTGGCAATCTCAATTGCTTGATGAGAATTTAGTTTATACATTCGTGTATATTTTGAAAAAGCGTCAATAAATATAAGGAATTCAATATCTTCCAAAGCTCTGCTGTCGGTGTGGATAATTTCAAATGGCTTGATTGGTGCCCTAAATATGCAACCTGGCACGAGATCAAGGGTGGTAAAATATTGGCAACGGACAAGTTTGTCGAGCAGGTCTGTCAATAATAGTGCAACATTTAGACAATAGATGGCACGCTTGTGGTAATATCTCAATCATGGTTAACCCAAGGAGTTAAAAAGTAAATCTCGATTCCCTGTCTCTAACTGCGCTTCGCTGATGAGATCCAAAATAGATAGAAACCTTTAATAGGTGGTGGTTATCAACTTCTAGGGAAATAGTGCAACATTTAGATAATAGATGGCACCCTTGTGGTAATACCTCAAAATATTCTCTGTTGGGTCATTGATTAAAAAATGTACGGAAAACATGGCTAACAAATTTTTAAATTCCAAAGTAGTAGTATTATTAGGTATTAGTACATCGATATTGAAGTCACCTAATACGAAAAAGCTTACGTTTTGATTTGTATCATCATTCGGTGGCCTATTTATACATTCTTGATTTACACCGGCGGACTGCGTGAATTACATTGAATCCGAAATGTATATTGCTACTTTTCCCTGTTCTCGATATTTCCTTGTAAAACTTGATGCCATAATAAAGCCTGTGATTTTCGGTTGTTGTATTTGTTTCTCTGTTAACCAATGTTCTGTTAAACACAGAATATTGCATTCGACTTCTTCTAGTAGTACATGCATTACTTGTTGATATCACACAAAAAAGTGTGATATCAACAAAGTAAACCTTTTTGTTTAGAAGTTCTAAATGTCAAATGCCAACTGTCTATTGTCACTGTCAATTGTAAACTTTCAGTATCAATGTTGCCTGTTTCCTATAATCTGTTACTGCCAATTGTCATTGTCACTGTCACTGTCAACTATCACTGAACTGTCACTGTTAACTGTCACCGTCAATTGTCATTGTCAATTTTTACTGTCAACTATCACTGTAAATTGTCAACTATAACTGTCTATGTCGCCTGATAATTAGTAAACCATTGATTGTCAACTGCCACTGTTTCTGTCGCTATTGACTATTGACTGCCAACTGTCACTATTACTATCAACTGTCACTGACAACCGCTATCTATCACTGGGAACGATTGTTATTTTTAAATGTACCACAATTAAAATTAAATTGACAATTAGAAGATTTTACAATTACTATTAGCAACTGTTATTTTAACAATTATTCCAAATCGTCACTCTCAAATGTCAACTGTTAACTCTTTCTATCAAATGTCACTGTTAATGGTCAACTTACATTGTCAATTGTCAACTGACATTATCAAATTCGTTTCTCAACTATTTAATAGTGCCTCTATTGTTGTCAACTGGAAACTGCCAAGTATCACAACCAGATGTCTCTATCAGCTGTCACTAGCAACTGTCGTTAATTCATCATTGATTCTAAATGTACCACAAATGTATAATTGAAATTTCAATTCAATTTAAGCAATTTTATAACTGCCACTATTATCTCTTATTTTCAACCATCACTGCCAAGTATTAAGTGCCAAACTGTCAACTGTCACTGTCAACTATTGATTGTCAACTTTCAGTGTCAACGTTGCCTGCCAAGTATAACAACTGTTATTGTTAACGTACACGTTAATGTTTTCTGAATACTGTACTTAGTGACTATTACTGTCAGTGCCTACTATCCCTATCAACTGTCAACTAAGTGTCAACTGTCAATTGTTTCTGTAAGATGTGCATTCAAAACCATTAAATGTTTGTACCTACAAAAATGTTTTTAATACTCTAAACAACTGATTATTAATTCTAAAAAAGAAACATTTAACAGTTAATTTATGCAAAAAAAATATTCTAGTAATCAATCGATGTCAACAATAGTAGATAGTTTATCTGAATCTGTAAATTTCTGTATTCTAGTTATGTCATCTATAAGAGAACAGATATTATATGCATATTAAAAGTCGTTTAGAGAATCTGAAAATTTATTTTTATTTAGGTTATCAATATTTAGGCCACCACAAATAACAATAGTCTTAAATTGTCAATTGACAATATCTAATAAATGATTAAATTGATTGAAGAATAATTTGTTTGTATCATTCGCATTATTAGGCGGTCTATATATAGAAATTATGCAAGTTTTATTTAAAATCTGCAGCGATCCCTGCACCCATTCTCAGATCTAAGCTGTGCTTGCTAGTGAAACATTTTCGGATGCAGAATGGTATTATTTACTTCTAGTGCGGATTTTAATGTTTCTTTCTTGTATTTATTTTTAGTCTTTGGCTGCTTTTGCTTATTTTTGAATCAAATTTAATTTCTGGAATATTGGGAATTTCTTCCCGGGATTATTTTAATGTTTTTTCTTTACTTGATTGCATCTTTTTCTTAAATTTCTTCTTTCTTTCAAATCAATTTGAATAGTGCACCCGAGTAAGAGTTGAGGAACAATCGTGAAATTCATGACTTGGTTTCGAATCAAAGCAAAAAATTGTTCTCGCGTTTCGGAATCCACAAAGATTTTCTAAACATTAATCCTAGTTTGTGGCAATCAAATGATGAATATAGTAAATCAAAAACATATTTATCAAAGTTGCGCATGACACGGCCGAAAGGGCCGTAACGTTGGCCAAAAAGTTTAACACTTTGATTATGAATTCAGAAGGGCAAAAGCAGTACCTATATAAATATGTGCCTAGTCATCAACAACAATTCAGAAATGCTAGGAAATCTAATCTTAGAATATTGAAACAGATTTGTGAAAGCACTATAAAATGTAAATACTTGGACTACCTCTCAAAAATTCAATTGTTTAAACTTGACCTTAACCTCATTTTGAATTAAAATCATGTTTTCCCAAATGAGATATGTTATTAGAATGTTAGAACTTAATTTCATAAGTGTTTAATGAATAAAGACAAAAATCTTGAAATCACCGCTCAGAGCACCAGGACGAAATTCCGGGTTACAGAAAGTGGGAGGTACCAGTAAGTGGTACAAAGGTCTTGCACTAAGTCTTACATGTATTCTTTAGCGTTTAAGACGAAAAACAGCGATGAAGTCATCTGTCAACCGAAGTTATACGTCAAGTTTTCCGGAAATTCGAAAATTTTGACCAAAATTAACATCTAAAAATGCACGCTGCGTTTCAAATACCGCCAATATTATGAGTTTAACCATCAAAACCTTTTCTATATAATGTTTTTCAATGGAAAAGTACGTTACCGAAACTTAGTAATGGGTTTTGGAAGTGCCACAGATTTTTATCCACCGAAAAAACCAATTTTCGGGTTTTTCTTCATACTTTTGATTTGAATGACCTCTAAACTTCAATCAAATGACCTAATAGTTGGTAATAGGACTTCCCAAAAATCACTATGACTAATTCCAGAAGAAGAGCCGATTCTAAAAAAAAAAATTTACTGGTCACCCTATTGTGCATACTACTGTACAATTCATACTCTCAGGTTTATTGGAAAATCTTAATCGTATGTTGGAATTTGGCGTAATTAGCATATATTTATTAAAATCTAATCTTTTAGAGCGCACAAATGATCAAGTCCGAGTAGGAAAAGTTGAAATTTCATATTAACATTTTGTTTCAAATTAAACAATTTTTTAAATGAAATTAATGAGCAATAATCTTGAATGCACTGGCTACCTTAAAATATTCTTTTCTGATGTAAGTTAAAAAAAACTTATTAGCAATCAATAAATAGAAAAAAAACACGAAATATTTGTTGTAGATTTACGAAATGTTTCGTGTTTTTTTCTATTTATTAGTTAATTTTCTACAACGTAAAGGATTTTAATACATTTTTATTCGTATTATTATATTATTATTTACGAATGAATGAGTGTTTCCAGAATCTATTAAGATTTTAAGTTTATTTTCTGGTACAATTATATGCGCTAATTGAGTTCCAGTTCGTGATTACGCTGGAAGAATTATTAACAGCTGCTTCACCTTTTATTTTCGCTAAAAATGTCATGCGTGATATTAAATACTCGTTTTGGAAATCTGTTACATTGACCGAATTAATTTTTCACAAGCTTTTATGAATCTTGAGAGAAGCTCCGATTTTTCATTAAATTCGGGTATAATTTCAAGTATTCGCATTTTAATATGTTAGCCATCGTTAAAATATGAGTAGTTACTAAAATGTATATATAAGTACAATAATAATTTACTCATATGTGTAGAATTTATTTTAAATAAACTCAAAATATAAAAGAGAATTATAGAATAGATTTAATTCTCAGAATGATTTCATCTTATGATAATGCTTAATTACACAAGTATACACGGTTTTGGACCTGAACAACCAAAAAGGTAAATTGGAAGCCGAATCTAAATCAACAGCCAGTTTTTTTAAATTGGTTCTAGTTTTCGAAATATTTAATAAAGTCATTGTTTAACTCTTTTGATCATTATATCTTGATGTAGTGGCTATCCTTCCTCGTCGCTCGTGTCGCCCAAGTTTTGTGAGAAAAAAACAAGATGTGAATGCGGAAAATGTATCTTGAGAGACATCTTGTGGTAATTTTGCAAAAAATTGTTGATTATTTGCTTGTAATCCAATGACTTGTGGTTACGAAGAAAGTTGTGAAAATGCGTTAAACATTTTGTAAACTTTGTATCAGCCATTAGTTTTTGAATATCAGGTTTGACAAATATTCCTTCTTTAATTTTTGCGTTTTGGAAACATCTTGATTAAGCACTGGAAAGCCGGCCCTTCGCGATTGAGTGCTTTGACAAAGTTCTTAATAAGGCCAAGTCTAATCTGAAGAGGTGCCAATAAAATGTCCTGTGGGTTCACAAGTAGTACAAAGAACACGTTTTGTTTTTCTGGCTCATAATGGGAACGTCTCGGCCACACCTTGCAAAGTACTGCAAATACGCATGTTTGAGTGCATTTGTCATGATTTTTCCAGCATAAAACATCCACAAACGTAACAAAAACTCTTTGAATCGACTTTGCAACATTAACATTATCTCTGCATTTTCACATGTTTCGAAGCAAATTCACTGCATAAGAACAAGTTCCGAATGATGTTTAATGCAATGTGGTCAAATATAAAAGCGCAGTGCTGCCACCATGCACGAACTCGAAAACTAGAACCAATATTGACACACGGATTGAAGATATGAGTTAACACATTTTTGTTTCTTGGATTAATAAAGTATCTATCTATCTTTCTTTCTATCAAATAACGTTAAGAATCGTTCTCATCTGCTCGGGTCCAAAAGTTGGCCTGAATTTGTATACTTTTGTTATCAGTTTTTACAATCATTAATATTAATTTTTATTTTGTATGCAGCTCTAACCTTTTTATTGATCTTTAAGGTGGATATACACTTCCCAAAGGTTCTGGACTTTTATTGGCCATAATAGGAGTGCACTACTCTGAGGAATATTACAAAGATCCGTACAAGTTCGACCCGGAAAGGTTTAATCCTGAAGAGGTTGCAAAGCGGCCAAAATATTCCTACATACCGTTCTCTAAAGGCCCGAGGAATTGCATTGGTGAGATAACTTAAAACATATGATATAACTATAATTTAGTAAAAGTTACTTAATGTGTAACTACGAGGGTTGCCTTTTAATTTCAAGAATAGAGGGATAAAAAAGTAATTAATCACATTTGAGCTTATTTTTTTCAAAATATTCTTCATGAAGAGATATAGTTGACATTAGTTTGTCATTCTGTTCCATACGTTATCGATATATAATGGCTTTTCATAAATAAAACACTTTTAAACGTTGTTTATATAACATGGACTTTATTAAGTGACTACAGTTTCGACAATTTTAAGTAGAAGCCTCCACCGTTAACAGTACAATGGCTTTTGATAGTTCTTCATCGGCAAATGTGAAATGAAGTTCATCATCCATCTGCTTTTGAGATAATCCACATAGAATGTTAAAAAACTGATCACATGAAAATACAATTTTTTGGGGAATATCATTTTTTTCATGAAACTGTAAACAACACAAATGACGTATGGATATCAAAACTTTCTGAGTAACTCTACTGACAAAACGTCGAACTTTACTTTAGGGACGTTTGTTGTTAGATGGCAGCACCTGAAAAGTCCATTCCTGAAATATAAAAGGCAACCATCGTAATAACTAGTGAAACGATTACGTTTTTCATATTTAAATTTAAAACTTTCAACTATTAAAGACAAGAAAATGTTATTTTGAATGGAAGATATATATTAATATATCTCCATTATTCCATCCTTCAACTATTTATCCTTATTAGCAATTGTATTTTTGTTTTAGTCAACTTGAATAATTTTATTCTGTAAGGGTTGAAGTTGGTTAACATATTTTAAGATAGTTATATAATCGAAAGTGAAATTGTTTTTAAATAAAGAAAACTTATAACTTTTTTGAATAGTTTCGATTACATCGTTAAAAGTTCTAAGTTTTCTTTATTTTAAAAATTGAAAATGTACCACGAAGTGAAGAATTAAAATTGTTTTAGGTATGGTGTATGGAATAATGTCAATGAAAACAACATTACCCGTTCTTATACGCAACTTCCGTTTTGAAACCACCTACAAAGATGTTAGAGACATTAGATTGCAGCAAGCGGTCGTGATAAAAGCGGTAGAGGGCTTACCTGTCAAAGCTATACCAAGAAAGTAATTTTAAGTTAAGAGGAAGAATATGTATAAGTGCAGTTATCAGCAAATTTAAGTACAATTTTTATAATTAATTGTTAATAATATTAATGTTGTTAATGAGAATAAATCAAGTTATTAGATTTTGCTCTACATATCGATTCCACCAGGTATAATGAAGATTTTTGTGAAGAAAACCAAGTATTTTTAAATTGGGTAAATTAAAGCACTTGTTATGTTCCATAATTTTATTTTCAGTTTCCTGACACGTGTTTCGATCTTTTACGATCATTCTCAAAGTATAAACTGTTTATACTTTGAGAATGATCGTAAAAGATCGAAACACGTGTCAGGAAACTGAAAATAAAATTATGG
Source organism: Ontholestes murinus (assembly GCA_963969525.1). Classification (NCBI taxonomy): domain Eukaryota; kingdom Metazoa; phylum Arthropoda; class Insecta; order Coleoptera; family Staphylinidae; genus Ontholestes; species Ontholestes murinus. Next base: position 9,523,401 of record OZ018389.1, on the reverse strand, counting down.
AACATAACAAGTGCTTTAATTTACCCAATTTGAAAATTTCGTTCCATCAAGAATGTAGCACAAGAAGTATTGAATATACAAGTATTTTTAGCTCTAATCAAAACTGTGGATAATACCAAAAGATGAGTTTTGATGTTTGGTGTAGGTAAGTAAGTAGGGAGTTTGTAGGTAATCAAGTGAAGGAGTAATAGATTTTCGGGTCGAGGATTTGAATTGATGAACAATCCAAATATTTCTTGAACAATATGTGCAGTATTCCTTATTTTCTTGGTAGTTGTTGTTCATCTTTTTTAAATAATCGCCTCTACTGTCCTGTCATTGACGTATTTTGTTGAGAAACTGGTGGATTTTTACTGGAAAGACTTAGTAACAGGGAATTTCCAGTTTCAAACTTCGGTGATGCAAGTTTTGAACGATTCTATTGGTTGCGCTAATTTAACTTGTAGAGTTATTACGATATACGATTAAAAAAATAAATTGAAATAAAAACAATACAGTTTGGAGGGTTTTTATTATTGGTCGCTGCCACATATTTCATGACAAAGTGGCTTCATCAGACAGATGAGTACAGATGAAGCCACTATATGGCAACAACTCAATAAATCTCGAGACAATACTGGATAACTTAATAAAATACTGACACAGTATATGGATTCAAAAATGTTTTTATTATTCTAAGACAATGTTTCATCGCACAGTAGCTTCGTCAATTAAACGACGAAGCCACTGTGTGTTTAAACATTATCGTAGACTAATAAAAACACTTTTTAACCATATACCGTATCAGTATTTTATTAAGTGATAAGGAGTTTCAACAAGTAACAGCCTCGCCAATCTAATACTGGAGGAGCCACAGCTAGCGAAGACGGCGATGGACTTTCTTAGGGACAATACGATATACAGCTGAGAGACAAGAAAGAAGGTGGTAAGAGGATGCTCACAAGGCGATCACTAAGGCTCGTTGGCATGGAGGGGTGGTTCCGAAGCATGGAACAGATCGTTGATGGACTATATAGCAAAGCATATGCGGGCGACCAGGTGACCTGGAAATAAATGTGACAAACATGCGAACGATGGGCAGATCGAGCGGGGCTGAGGTACTGCTGAGAAAAGAATTAAAGACGACGGTATTTTCGTAGTCTGGAGAAGAGTAGCGAAAGGACCGGAGATAAAGAGAGGAGAGGAGAACATAGTTGATATTGAGAGACATATCAAGTATCTAAGCGTGACGGTAGACAATGCAACAAACTGTTTGAACACTCCAGAACGATCCGAGGCAAAACAGCGAAGGTAGCCAAAAAGCTGTTCACGGTGGCCGGGAAGACGTGGGTCACATTAACGGAAATGCTGAAGGCAATACGAGGGCGCCCTGAAATGTTTCCGGAATCGACAAGAAATATACGTTATTGCTGTAGTTTTTTTATTTTAATTTTTCGATGTAGTCTCCTCGAAGATCAATACTCTTGATTTTTCGAGATCTGCAAAATAATCGTCTCCTCATTTGAGGAAAATATCTTTCCCGCATCGATTTTTTCAGGTTTGAGTATAGGAAAAAGTCGCTGAGGGCTAGGTCCGGTGAATATGGAGGATAAGAAACTAATTTGTAGTGCAACCTATTCAATTTGGAAACAAATATGCCGGATGAATGAGCCGGTGCATTATCGTAGAGAAAAAGCACTTTTTTCTGATGTAAACGATGCCGTTTCTCCTTCAATTTTTTCATCTACATTGAATATGGTCAATAACTTGCTGCAGATTTCTGCTGATAGTCGATGAGGATCACACCTTGGGAATCCCAAAAAATGATCGCCGATGGAACGGTCTTTGCTTTCTTCGGAGCTGCTTCTCCCGGAAAATTCTACTGCTTCTACTATTCCTTGGTCTCTGGTATGTAGTAGTGGATACAAGTCTCATCTACGGTTAGGAAACGCATGAAGAAATCCCTTGGATTGCGTTAAATTCTGGCCAGATACTTCTTCGAAACGGTCACCCGTTTTTGTTTTTGCTCTGACCAAACGCGGTACCCATCGTGCTGAAAGCTTTTACATCCCCAAAATTTCGTTTATGATATGGCGAATGCGTTCTTCTGGGATGCCTGTTGTCTCTGCTATCTCTTTCAGCTTCAATCGGCGATCGGCTAATACGACATCATAAATCTTGTCGACCATTTCATCGTAGGTAGCACTTTTTTGGGCGTCCACTGGGTGGTTCGTCACTTATGCTTGTGCGGCCACATTTGTACTCGCTCACTCAGAAGCTGATGATAGAAAATGATAGAGAAGATCCGCCATGAACCTCTAGCAAAATATTTCGAATTTCCGTGGCCGTTTTCATCCAGATGTGTTTTATCCCTGCACGATTCGATTTTATCCATTTTTGCGAAACCGCCTGACTTACTGTACAAAACACTTTTCTTAAACAACAACTATTGACAGTAGATGTCTGAAATTTCGACAGTTGATATAAAAAAATTGGCGTTGCCGACAAATGAATCCAATGAATCCACTTTAACCATCGTTTGCCATCTCTTGCCGATTCCGGAAACATTTCAGGACACCCTCGTATATCAGGGGGAAATACTGTCTATGTTATTGTACGGGGCGAAAGGGGGAAGGACTCAATGGTTGATAAACATCTGAAGGCAGCCCAAAGACCCTTTATACTGACAATTGCAAGAAAATCCAAAGAATCCAACAGGACTAAAGCAGGGTTTTAGGCAAGAGCAGTCACTAAGGATCTTATACACTCAGCGAAGAGAGGGCAGGTGCAGTACAAAACATGGGACGAAGAGACAGAGAGAAGGACGGGCAGAAAAATCTGCACAGACAGGTCAAACAATGAACACAGAGTGGGCTACGCGTATTTAGTCGAGGAGAAAATCGGAACATGGGAAGAAGACGGTACATGCAGATTATCCATACCATGCTAAAAATACACAAGGCGAAATAGTCGCAATCAAAGCAGAAATAAGAGAAGCTGGACAGAAAGGAGGAGAAACACACATTATAAGCAACTCGGCAGCATCTTAAAAGGCGATTACCGCAATAATACACAAGAATGCAATGGCTAGAGAAGTGTAGGGCGAAATATTAGAAGCCAGAACAATAGGCCAGGAAATCTATCTATGGTGAGTCAAAGGACACAATCGAAGAGCGGACGCAGCGGCCAGAGTTGCCACAGCTGTTCCACTCCACTGTGTCACAGTAGACACGATAGACTGTCACATTACTACAACAATAATAAACGTCAGTCAAGTTGACATATAATTCCCACATTAGGGACAAAAATGCCGTATATATATGGCAAAAATAAACCTAAATATGGTTCATTGGTTTCTGGTGCGTTCTTGATTGACAGCAGCGTCAGCAGAAGAATTTACTACTTTAGGGTACGAGTGGAAGATCATCTAGGATGAACTCTGTCCAATTCACGTGCAGTCTAAATTTTGGATGAATATTATTTACATTATTTTTGTATATATTAGATTTTTTTGTTAGCACAGAATTAAAAAAGCAAATAAATAAAACAGGTCCAAACAAAATATGTATGGTGTTACTGTAATGCGGAGGACAGAAGAAAGGTCAGGTAACAAATGAGAAATGCAGATGTCGTGTGAGAGATGAGAAGGAGGAAACAGAAGAGTAGTCAGTGAAAAAGGGTCAACGGCCCCCACTAATTTTGGAGCGAGGTTTGGAGGATCGGGTTCTCTTAACAAGAAAGGAGGGCTTGAAGCCGAAAGGCAAAAAATGGTGATGTGGCCATCATAATACTTTCCCTATATTTTTTTTCGAAAACCATGAGGTTATCCTTAATAATTTGCTCTATTTTGAATTCTTTACAATTAGCTCCTATAGTTTATTAGCAATAAGCAAAAACATTTTTAAATTGAGAACTTATTTATTTATTATTTCAATAAAACTTTTTCAGTTTTTCATTCTATTTAACTTTTGTTTGAAACGTTATGTCTTATTTTTCAAAATTTCTTAAATTTCAAAATTTGTTTGAATAAATCTATTACATTATTATGTTTACTTATGTTTTACAAGTTTTAATTAAAACCCTCGCTTATGTTTTACTGATTGGAGGGTGGGTTAGAGGCCACCCACCCACCCTACATATACATATTAACTTTAATTACCGATCGCCTCGCCGTTTTCAATAACTTTAATTGCAAAATTTGAATAAAAGAAAATTGACAAAGTAAAATTTTTGATAAAGGCAATTGTTGCGACCGTTACTACGAGGTAATGCATACCATGGATGGAATTATTAGATTTTTTTTTAATTTTAAAAGAAGTCTAGATTTCTAAACGAATCTTTTTGTTTTTAATTTTAGAGCTTCCAATGAAATCTTCACAATTTTGAAACCGAGTTGAATTAATAAATCTTGAAAGCTAGAGAAGAAATTAGTGGAAATTTCCTGAATTCTTGAAAAAGTAAGTCTAGATTTTGGAAAAAAAATTCTAAAAAATCTAGCGCTTCAAAAAAAGAGAAATTACTGAAAATTTCCTGATCCCGCAAGAAAAGATTTCTACAAACAAATTTTCTAAAAAGTTCTAGAGCCTACAAGAAAATCTTTACAATTTAGAAGATAAGAATATAACCTTGAAATCTGAAGGAGAAATTTCTGGAAATTTCCTGAGCCCTTGGAAGAAAAAGTCTAGATTTCTAAATGAAAATTTTCTAAAAATTCTAGAGCCTCCTAGAAATTTAGAAGACCAGTTGAAAAAATACCTTGAAATCGGGAAGAGAAATTACTGAAAATTCCTTAAACTTACTCGAAAATAAGAAAAGATTCCTAGGGGAAAATTTCGCAATTTAAAACTATCTAAATAATTTTATAGCCTCTAGTTGAAACAAAATGTTGAATTCTTGAGAAGCAATTACTGAAATTTACCTGAATTCTCGAAAAGATGACGAATTAAAAAACATTTAGAGTCGAAAATTCAAAATTTTTCAAAAAATAATCATTAATATTTATTTATAGAAATTACTTCGTGGTTTCTATACAAGATTTTGTTCAACTTTTTCTATTAGAAAATGTTCTTCTAAATTTCTATAATTTTCTCAGAACTTACTTTTAGTTTTTTTTTACATTGAGGTTTCTGGAATTTTTCACAAGATTTCATTTTAGATTTATAAAACTTTTTTTTGTGGATTCTAGAAGTGTACAGTAATTTCTTTTTCTTATCTAATAAATAAATAGATATTTCCAGAATTTTTAGCACAGATTTTATTCGAGAGTTCTAGATTATTCAGAAAGTTCTCTCAAGAGTTTGTTTAACTTTACAATTTATTAGGATATTTTCTTCAAAATTTCTAGAACTTGCTTCAAGTTTGAGGAATTCCTCCTCCATATTTTCAATTTTTTTCATCCTCCTTTCCAAAGAATTTTGATCGAGGATTCTAGATTTTTTCACAAATTTTCCTTGTAGATTTCTAAAGCATATTTGGAGAATTCTAGAATTTTACAGTAATTTTTTCTTCATATTTCCAGAATTTTTAGCAAAAGTCTTATATAAAAGTTCTAGATTTTTTAGTTCGTTTCAATATTTATAGAATTTTCTTTGAGGCTGTTTATGACTAATTTCTCTTCCAGATTTTAATATGTCTTATAAAATGCAAATATTTCCTTCAGTGCTCAAAAATTAAAAAAAAATCTTTTCCTGAACTTTAGACTTTTTTTGGAGAGTTCAGAAATTTCCAGTAATTTTTATTCAGATTTGGAGGCTATAGATTTTTCTAGAGGAATTTTTATTAATTTCTCTTCCCGATTTCAAGTTATTTTTTCAACTGTTCTTCTAAATTTCTAGGAGGCTCTAGAATTTTTAGAAAATCTTTGCAATTTACTAGAAATGTCTCGAATTCTTCAAAAAAATCTACATTTCTAGAAAAAACTTTCTAAAACCTTCGCAATTTAAAAGACACCTTAAAAAAAGAATCTTGATATCTGGAGGAGAAATAACTGAAAAGAGTCTAAATTTCAAGGAAGAGATTTTCTAGAGAAATCTATAGCCTCCAAATCTGAATAAAAATTACTGAAAATTTCTGAACTCTCGAAAAAAAGTCTAAAGTTCTGGAAAATATTTTTTTTAAATGTTTGAGCACTGAAGGAAATCTTTGCAATTTATAAGACAATATTAAAATCTTGAAGAGAAATTACTGATAAACAGCCACAAAGAAAATTCTATAAATATTGAAACGAACTAAAAAATCTAGAACTCCCGTATAAGACTTTTGCTAAAAAGTCTGGAAATATGAAGAAACAATTAATGTAAAATTCTAGAATCCTCCGAAAAAGCTCTAGAAATCTACAAGGAAAACTTGTGAAAAATTCTAGAATCCTCGATCAAAATTCTTTGGAAAGGAGGATGAAAAAAATTGAAAATATGGAGGAGGAATTCCTGAAACTTGAAGCCTCTAAGTAAGTTCTAGAAATTTTTAGGAAAATATCCTAATAAATTGTAAAGTTAAACAAAATCTTGAGAGAACTTTCTGAATAATCTAGAACTCTGGAATAAAATCTTTGCTAAAAATTCTGGAAGTATCTATTTATTTATTAGATAAGAAAAAGAAATTACTGTACACTTCTAGAAGTATCCTCAAAAAAAGTTTTATAAATCTAAAATGAAATCTTGTGATAAATCCTAGAAACCTCAATGTAAAAAAAAACTAAAAGTATGGATCATCTGAAAAAATTATAGAAATTTAGAAGAAAATTTTCTAATAGAAAAAGTTGAACAAAATCTTGTATAGAAACCACGAACTAATTTCTATAAATAAATATAAATAATGATTTTCTGAAAAATTTTGAAACTCTTGAATAAAATCTTTGCTAAATTTGTAAAAATTTCTAGATTTCTCGATGGAAATTCTTTGGAAACGAAGTTGCATTAAAAAATAAAAGTATGGAGGAGAAATTACTGAAATTTGAAGAAAAATCTAAAACATTTTCTGAAAAATTCTAAAATTATTATTTTTTCTCACAAATTAAGAATTTTACGAAAAACATGTCTTAATAAAACTTGTTCAGTTTCTCATTCACTTTAACTTTTGTTTGAAAAGTTATGTAATATTTTTCAAATTTACAAAAATATCGCGAATAATTAAAAAAAAAAAACGCCTCGAGTAAACATCCACTTCCGGTTTATGAATATTTACCAGAATTGAATGATTTTGATCGTTACGAACAAACTGGTTAACACTATTTATACTCTCTGACGTTCTTGGTTTTCAAATGTTCTTCGTGCATTTTTGAATGAGATATGCTTTGTGTCTGATTTAAGTGGCCAAAACTTCTGCTGCAATCGTCGAAACACAATTTTTGTAAAACTCTCGGAGATACAATGCTTTTATTTATCAAAACTATGTTATTCTGTTTATTGGACAATATTTTCTAGAACCACTTAGTGACTGCCATGGGATTTGAAGTTAACTCACTCACCAGCGAATCAAAGATAGCAAGAGCTATTGAAAAATACTGTAGTTTAATAATAACTAAATCACAAACTTTTGAAAATATGAAATATCAATATTGCGAGTGTGCAACATTCTGTATCAAAATGATTTCATTTTTAGCTTGATGAAGGCATCAAAAGTTCTAAATGAGTTGGTAAAAATTTACCACAATTGCATAATTATGATAATTGCAATAAATTATCCCTTTGTACTTCGTTGTCGCCACATTTGCGACATTTCGTATGCTCTTAATTCTTAGATAATCAAAAGTGTTTATGTTTGCGTTAGAATGTGTGTGATCTGCATTTTATGTTTATACAATGGTAAGTGTTTTATTTTGGTTCCTAATATTGCTTATTAGGCTGGAGTGCAAAGGGTTATAATCATCAGTTGTGGGCATATAATTTGTGTTCCTGTTTTAGATTTTATTAGTAGTGTTATATGTGCTAGCAAGAAGAAACAGTTGAAAGAAATATCAAAATGTCTTGATTGTACAATCAACTGCAGTTTTCCTAAAAAAATAAAACTGTTTAAAATTAGGTTAAGGTAATCTTCAGCGAGAGCTAGGATTTGATGGTCAGCTAAGTATAAATACTGTCCTTATCTTTCTAGATTATCAAAAACTTAAATTTCATTTTCAAATGGATCGTTACACTGGGGAGCCATTGAAATTGTTCAAGTTTGTTAGTTTTTTTTTGGAACTGCATTTGGATTTCATCCTGTAAATACTAAGTGTTTGAAGCGGGATTCTGCTTTTTATAATTGTAATACATTATGGAAAATAGGTAGAAAAACTAATTTGTAGACTAAATTATCTCTATTAGCATTATTATTTAAATTAGCAATTTAATTACATTTGAGATGGACGTTGATTTAAGTCATTATGCCTCTGCGTTGTAAATGGAGGCAATTAATTAAAAGATGACCATTAATCTCCTTGATTTCACAACTCAACTTGAATAAAAAAAAGAAATTTCCACGTAAAACACGTTTTGTAAGCCAATTGCCTGAATATGGAGCATGCACACGCACATACTGGCCAATATTATCCTTGACAGAAATAATTGAATAAATTATCGATTGATTATACTAAATGACACAAATAAAAAGTTATTTAGCCCCATTCAATTTCTACAAAATAAAAGTATTTCTTCTAAATCGTACATTATATAATTTGATGTATTTAAGTTAAAAAAGGGAAAAAAATGTATTATATAAAAAGCATGCAGGATATGAAGAATATCAACAAGGGGAAGTTAATTAAGAAGAAATATACAAAGTAAATTATAAATTAACAAACATAAAAAGAAAAACCCTCAAGAAATTCTATATGACGAAGAAATTGAAAACATAAATGGAATTGCCATTAATGAGAATATTTTATAGGTGCAATTGTTGAAAATAGTCGTTCACATCGAAAATAAAATAAAATCACTCGTTCATTTTTAAACTGTTTTTAATGGCCAAAATGTAAGAGTTAAACATTAATTGATTTTTTTTTATGGTAGACTGTAAAGTAAAAAATGCTGTTAGCAATGTTACATTTGCACTTCAACATCAAAAGAAAACATAAACAAATAAAAGTACGTGACTTGATTATACAGATGTTTATAAGCATTTAATAACAATTATGAATATTATGAAGGAGCCGCGATGACTTTGTTTACCACTTCTTCATTATATTTAAGATGTACCCGAAAGTAAACACCTCCACAATTATGAAGATTGTAAAACATACATATAAAATATGTAATTATTTAATTATAAAAATTAATAAATAACTTGTTTCTGCATGCAATAATAATAAATGAGATATGTAATGAGACGTAATGACATCCTTGCATATCGTCGCATAATAATATTACACGAAATGGTGGGGATTTCTTATATTCCGTTTACGCATTCTATAAGAGTTAGTTGGGTTGAATCGAGCTTGTGTGTTTGGATATATTGTTGAGTAGAAATGGGTGAGTGCTATTATCGATAATTAATTTATTTGTATATTTCATAAAATGTCAATTAAAATAAATATTTAATAATACAATAACATATTTTTAATGATAAATAAAAAAAAACTGTGTTGATTTAATCAATAAAATGTTTACAACTTTTATTACGTGGTAATACATAATGTAAATACTAAACTAAAATACTTAATTTGTTTTTACTATTAATTTTTTATTAAAAGTAAATATTTAAATAATACTTTAGTTTGTGTCACTCATAGAATAATAATTTTGATCCTTGAGGTATACCAGTCTGAGGAACCTAATATTTAGGTAAAAATAATTTCTTACCACTATATTAATATAAATAATATATTAATATACAAATACTTTATAAATAAGGAATTAATACCTAAATAATAGTATGAATAATAATTTTAAATATCTTTATTCACATTTTTTTTCTTTTTACAATAATAGTATTAACAATTTGTGCTTTATTTGTTCGACCATTGGTCTTTCGGCCTAATGCTATGATAACCAAAACTGATGAATATAGATTTTAATATAAATTTATAAAAATAATTCAATTTAATTGTTTTATAAAATCATATCTACATCTTTCTAAAAATCCTAAGGATTTTGTTTGTTTGTTGAAAATGAGTTGAGAAAGTTATTAGTATTAGTATTAGGAGGTCGATAAATTACACCTACACAAAATATTTCATTTTGGAATTTACATTTTAACCATATTTGCTCAAGATCATACAAAGGCACATGTTCAGAAATGAAGGATTTCCGTAAATATATACAAACACCTCCGCCTCTCCCAGCTACCTTATCCTTACGAAAAAAAAGTACACCCATCGATAAAGAATTGTGAGCTATCCATGCTTGAATTTAGCCAGGTTTCAGTCAGCGCAACACAATCTAAATCTAAACAACTGATATAAGCCTTAAAGCTACCAAAGTTAGAAGAAAGTGAGAGTACATTAATGTGACACAGCGTTGCATGCTTCATTGGGTGACGCATGCTCATATATATAAAGTCGATATTTGTGCTTCGTTTTAGTTCAGTTGGAGTGTTAATGCGGCATTGACCTTATTGATAGCTGTATTGATGATGTTTGATATTGGTGCATCGTCTTCAAGAATCTTCATCACAGCTTCCTTCACGACCACTTTTATGTCCGCAATTTGATCTCTTGTGAGTGATTCCCTTCAGTAGGTTTTCCTTTAAGTCCATCTATAAGTTTAGATCATACCTCAGTTTGATTTTGTATTATTTTAACTAAAAGTTCGTAGAGTTCCTTATTTTTTAGTTTCTCCAATATAGTGTCAGACATAGCTTTTATCCAAAATAGTTTCGCGAATACGAAATTTTATAATCTGAATGGTCATTTATTATATAATTTAAGGATTTGCAACAGAGACACACACTTCACACCAAGAGGCCCGTCGGTGCGACTTTTAAAGAGAGTCAGCTTACAGATATAGGCCATCTCTAATGTTTACCCTTCTAAACATAAGAGTAAACAGTGTTGCGGAAAAATAGCACTCACAAAATCCTCCAGCGTTTCCATTTCAGTTCTAGTTTATTTTCCTTAAAATTTCCTACCTGTATCTCCACGATTGTTGGTAAATTATCTGACCCCAAGATTTCATCCACCTCCATTCTTCTACTTAATCAATAACTGACGATCCTCGTTGTCCCATATAGTTTTCTACCCTTTCCAATCACCTTCGATGCATCCGTTTAACATCTCACATCCCTCTTCTATTAACCAATTCCTCATCATTCTCCCCTTCCTGTTTATCTTTATTATTAATTCATCCTGGCCATTCACTCATCCTCCTCGCTCCTCCATTCTCGCATGTATTTATTTATTTATTTTATCTCGTTCATTGGTTGCCTTTCTCATCTAGCATTTTCCACACTTCGGCCCAGTTCTTGTTAATGTATACCGTCCCTACTTTCAACTGATACTTCTCCTTTTGATACTGAAGCCACATTATACCTTCTACCTTTTCTATAAATTCCGCCTCTCCCATTTCGTTCCCACTATTATTTCCACCTCCCTTTCATTGCATTCTTCGTTGCCACCTAAAAGAAGTGAATCTCTTACATTTTACCACTCCTCCCTTACCATCCACGTTTCCACTAACCCCACCACACCTTTTCCTTATACCCACTTCTCAAAATCTTTGTGTCACCTCTCTTCCCTACACTACATCTTTATCCCAACCTTAAGCAATCAACCCTAGTTTTAACTATTTTTCTTTTGTTTCTGTTAATTTACGTGTCTGCATTTTCCAAACAATCCGTATTTTTGTTTCGTGAATTTTTCTAAGTTTTTTTGCTATTTTCTTCATGATCTTCTTTAAATCATCCCACCCATATCTCTCTCTCTATTTATTATAATTTGTCTGTATCCCACTCTTACTCTAATTCCTTTCTTCTCAGTTGGTTTTTCTTTATTCAGCAAGTGTGCCTTCTTAATCTTTGTTTACATTTTCAGTTGTTCTTTAATAAAAGCTTCTACATCTTTTTCTATATTTGTTTTTGATAAGCCAGTTATTACAATATTGTTTCTTCTCTTCTCATTTTATTTCTTTTTAAAAAACGAAGGTATGCATGCTTGTGTATGTGGATGATATGGTGATTTTGGCGGGAGAGTGGGAAGAGAAAAAGAGCTGATGCAGAGAGTGGAGAAGTAAATTTACAGAAGAGAACTGCAAGTGAATGCAACGAAAACAATGTGGATGCGATTTAGGAATAGTGGAAGGAAAGGAAGAGTGGGTGAGTTAAAATGGAAGAGGGAGATGTTTATTTTACTAGTTTAAAGCATTTTTTTCAAAAGTGTTTTAACTATTTTTTAAATTATTTCTTCATTTGTTCCAACTATTTTAAGTTTTCGATTGAGCTAAATTAAATTACTTTAATAAAATTCCTAGATAGATAGATATATAGTATTTATTTTATCCATTGTACTTACATAACAAAATTCGAATATATATTACAAACATTTCTTACAAAAATTTTGATCGTACATGGAATGGCTTGAGTTCATAATAATATGATCTTCCACTCTTGCCTGCTGTTACTTCAATAACACTGTTGCCACATAGGGTACCTTTGGTAGAGGTTGTTCCACCATTTTCTAGTTTCTTTACGCAAATTTTAAAATGTTTTAACAGGTTTTAGTAAATTCTATTTGAACTTTGCTTGGATTTTCTTTATTTTTGGCTAATTTTGTACTTTTGTCTTTTAAAATTTTTTCAAATAATTTTTTCAAGCGAATATTTTAAAACTTGTTTTCTAAATCATTTGTTCTACAAAAAATAATTGTTTAAAATGTTTGCAATTTTAATAATAGGCAGTTGATTTAAAATTCACTTGGTTCGTTTCACTTTATTTCACAATAACCAAGTGATTAATGAGAAACAAATATATGTTTGCAACTTCATTTCGTAAAAATCATTTTTTTCACTCAAACTTTTATCAAAATAAAAGAACGCTTATCACTTAAAGAAGAAAAAATGATTTAAAATTAAAAAACAAATAATAAAATATATTTTATATTTAATTATTGAAAAAAAAATTCTAATATATATTTTATATTTTAATAATTTTCTCAATTTCTCTTCTATTTTTATCAAAGTTTATGTGAGAAAATGTTTATAGAAAGTTTATTTTCATTTGTGTAAAATTATAAATGAATTTTAGAGTGTAATTAGACAATGTGTAAACTAAAATTTCAATTATTTTTTGGAGAAGAGATTATAAAACTTCCTGCTGTTGTGTTTTTTTTTTTGCTGTCTAAAAAGTAGTCACTTTTTTGTAAAAATAAAAGAAATAAGGCTGAAAGACCGCGGGTCGATAGCCGTTTGACAGGAAAAAAAAATGTATCATTGTCATATTGTTAAATACATGTAAATTTATTTCCTTTTTTTTCTGTAAATAAAGATGTTGGTATATAAAAGATATATTGATCTTATCAAGGTTTTAATTGTACTTTTTTCTTCGTAAATTTTTTAGTTTGATACAACTGTTTACTTTTAAACATAACTAAATTTTCTTTTCTGAAATGTCCCCCTTTTTACCATTCAATATTTTAACTTGTTATAAACCAGTTTTAAACTATTTACAAGTTTCCAACTGATTTTTTAACAGACTTAATGGAAAATGAAAATAATAATTGTTGTTTAGTTCTTTAAGTGGTTTTTGATTGAAAAGTTCTAATTTTGATTAGTTTCAACTGTTTATTTTCCAATCATAAACACATTTTTTTAAACTTCAAGTTAAAACATGCTTTAGAATAACTTTTATTTTATATATAATCTTTTATATCTTTTATACCCTTGTGGGTTTTAGTATTTTGCAGATTTTTTCCCTTGGCATTCTATCAACGGCTTCCTCCAAGTCAATGAAAACTATCAGCAGTATTTCTTTATTCATTTTTATTCTTTCTATTATATTTTTTTATTGAAAAAATATGGTCTTGTTTTGAATGCCCTCTTCTAAATCCACTTCGGGATTTTTACATATCTTTTTCTGTTTTCTTTTCCAAACTGTATGTTAGTATTGCTTCGTATACCTTAGCTGTATTTATTTTAATTTAATTTAAGAAGCAACTCTACGGCATCATCATTGAAGTCATCACAACGTTAACAAATGTAAAAATTAAAATGAATAACTACATAAAAGACTTTGAAGCAAAAAATCCACAAACTGAAAAACTTTTAACAATTAGTGAGTTTGACAAGGTTTGTAATATTAATGAAAACAACTGTAATTATAAACTAATACATAATAATATTCGTAGTGCAAATAAAAATATAACTGAAATTAAATATAACCTTGAACAATTCTCTCATAACCCTGAGTGTATAGTCCTGAGTGAAACGTGGCGGATAGAAAACCCAAATGCTCTGAACATCGATGGATATAATGTATTATACAACAAAAGTTCATATAATCAAAACGATGGGGTTTTAGTGTACCTAAAAATAATATAAAATATACACATGATATTCTAGAAATCACAGGAAACAATATACTATTAATTAAATTGTTTTATGAAAATAAGTGCATCGTCATACTGGCTTCATACAGACCACCATCATCTTGTCCTTTCAATTTTATAAGACAACTATACGATATTTTGCATACATTGGAAGACAGAAATATAGACCATTTTATTTTTGTGGGTGATATTAATATAGATATATCACAACATACAAATCTTGCTATAGAATATTTAAATCTAATGTACGAACATGGATTTCAGTCAGTAATAAATTATTGTATTGATCACATCTTTGTTAAAACAAAACACGATATGGATTTAATGCTACCAATAATAATACAAACATAACTGATCACTATAAAATATTTTTACAAATCGTTTACAATAATAAACCTATAAACACTTCCAAAAGGAGAGTAATAACTATAATTAATGACGAGAAACTTTATAAAGAACTAAGAAAGGTGGATTGGGGACCTATATATCAACATCAAAACTGTGAAATTGCAACAAGCGCATTTTTAGATTTATTTCAAAATACCCTGAAAAATGCGCTTACCTAAAATATCTCAAATATAACAAACGTAAATCTTGGATAACAAATGGTATAATAAAATCAATTAAAATGTATCAAGACGTTTTAAACAATCCTTATGACCATATTATAAGAATTAACTACAAACAATATAGAAATAAATTAAGTAACCTATTTAAAACAATCAAACATAGCTTCTATAAGCAAAAAATCGAAGACACCACCAATATCAAATATGGAATATTACAAATGAAATATGTAGCGAAATTAAGCATACCCAAAATATTACTCACAATTTTCTAAACGATCCAACAACTGCAAAAAATCAAGAACTTAGCTTATAACTTTAATGATCACTACATCAATACTCCAAAAAAATTACAAGCAAAATTAATAATGTCCAAACCAGCCTAAATTTAAAATCGACCAACAGCTTACATTCATTTTTTATCAAACCTACAACACCAGATGAAGTCTCGAATATTATACAATCAATAAAAAATAATAAAGCTGCAGGAATAGATGGGGTTAAGGCAGAAACGCTAAAAACAATTAAGTCTGTAAATCACAACTTATAGATTTCACAGTAAACAAATGTTTTGCGGATTGTAAATGTTCTAATATTTTTAAAATAAGCGTTGTCTTGCCAATTTACAAAAATGGAGATAAGGATAACTTCCTCAACTACAGACCAATATCTTTAATAACTACGTTTGCAAAAATATTTGAAAAAATATTAGCTTATAGATTAAATAACTACTTAGAATAATTTAACATTTTATCAGACAATCAATACGGCTTTAGACCAAATCGAAGTACATCAGACGCCATGTCCCAACTCATTGCAAATATGTATTCGGCTCTGGACAACGGTAAGAAATCTATTTGTGTATTCTTAGACCTTGCTAAAGCATTTGACACTATCAGTCACACTATACTCTTAAAATCAATCGAAAAAATAGGCATTCGAGGAATCTCACTAAAGCTGTTTCGTTCGTATTTAAAAGAAAGGGCCCAATGTGTCCAACTAAATCACATAAAGAGTGATTTCAAAACATTAGAATGCGGGGTCCCACAAGGAACCATACTAGGCTCCGTTTTATTCAATCTATACTTAAACGACCTATTCAATCTTAAAACTACCAATAATATCTACAGTACAGTCCTCGCCAGATTTTAGTACCCTTAATGTAGATAACCTAACTCGTATCAATAGCAGAAATGAAATTAAATATCTAGGAATAATTATAGACAAGAAACTAAAATGGGAACAACACATAAATTATATAAACAAGAAACGTCGACAACTTTTATATAAATTTAAACAGTTAAAAGATATTCTGCAGCCGAAACTACTTAAAATCCTATACCATGCCCTAGCAGAAACTCACATAAACTATGGCATACAAGCATGGGGTGGTGTGGGTATAACCATCTTGAATAAACTGATTATTTACTTGTTCTATTAGTTCTTTAATACATATTATTTTGATATTTTCTCTTATATGTCATTTAATTTATCCACTATAGTTATAGTTTTATTATTCTTGGTTTTTTTTTCTTCTGTTTTAATGTTGGTTACCACCATATAATTATCACTACCTATTTACCTTCTTCTTTTGACTCTTACGTCTCTTATTCTGTTAACTTGGTTCCACTTTGCCAAAAAGCAGTCAATTATTGAATTTTCGCTTCTATTTCTTTCAACTCTATTGAATTTGTGTATGTCTTTATGTTTGAATTTAGTGTTCATAATGGCCAATCCTTTAATTATGCAAAAGTCAATTAGTCTGTTTCCATTATTATTTTTTGTTTGTTCTCCATATTTTTTTCCCACTCTTGCATTAAGGTCTCCTATTATACAGGGTGTCCCGTTAATGCGGGGTAATGGCTCGACCATAGATTCCTGGGATCAAAATATGGTGATTTAACACAACTTATCTATATCCAAAAATTTACGGTTAAGCCGGAATTTGTCTTCAAAGTTTCAAAAAAATGTATTTCTTTTGTTTATAACAATTGAACGCTTTATTCGTTTTGAATGAAATTAATTAGTAATAACTACCTTAGTATAATACATCATTTAAGTTATTATGGACATTAGTGTTTAACAGGAAATATAGAAAGCAGTAAAAAACTAAAATATTTTTTTATTGGTGCATCCAATAAAAGCTAAAAAAATATTTCTTGAAAGAACAATTAATTCTAAAACTTTTTTATCTCTTAATAAAATTTGATATCTTGTATGGTTTTCGCACAAAAAAATAAAATATATTTTTTTTAATCTAGTAAAAACAAAATCTAGTTTTCCATCAAATCGAAAATGTATATTTTTCGTGGCCGTCTTTGTTTAAAAAATGTAAATTATGTAAAATAATAATTACTGAGTGTCTTTAAATCATTTATTGTTAACTTTATTATAGTTCATAAATATTCACATTTGCAGCAAACATATTTCTTGCTTATATTAGGATTTTGCTAAGAAAATTGTTTAAAAAGTGATGTTGTTTTGATTTATTGTATCAATTAATATTATTTAATTTTTATTCAATTGAATAAGTTGATTTACTTATTAATGAGTGCAAATCAATAGCATACTATATTCATATTTTATTTTTTCAAATTAATTGGTCTTTCAAGAAATATTTTTTAGCTTTTATTGGATGCACCAATAAAAAAATATTTTAGTTTTTAAATGGTGGTACTACTGTTTTTATACTTCCTGTCAATCACTAATGACTATAATAACTGAAATGATGTATTATATTATGGTAGTTATTAATAGTAAATTTCATTGAAATCGAATAAAGCGTTCAATTGTTATAAACAAAAGAAATAAAAATTTTTGAAACTTTGAAGACAAATTCCGGCTTAACCACAAATTTTTGGATATAGATAAGTTGTGTTAAATCATCATATTTTGACCCCAGGAATATATGGTCCAGCCATTTCCCCACATTAACGGGACACCCTGTATATGTATTCTCTATTGATTTTTCATATATCGTTTGTAATTTTTGCCAAAATTCGTCCTTTGTTTTCTTGTTGTCATCTTCATTAGGTCCATATCCTATTATTATATTTATTGATAATTTTTCTTCTTTCATTTTTACTATCATTATTCTTTCATCAATATATTCACAATCTGTTACTGTTTGTTCTATCTTCTTATTTATTATACATCCTACTTCTGCTTTTGCTCTTTCATTTTCTTCAACTCAAGTATATGCTGGTATGTGCTTATTTTTTGTATGCCTCCTTTTCCTCTTTTGTTTCAGTTATTACTAAAATGTCTAGATTTCCTTTTTCAAATTTTACTATCAGTTCTTCTTCTTTTCCTTTCAAACTTCTTATATTCCAATTTCCTATTAACTATGTCCGTTTCTTTTCTATTGTTGTCTCCATTCTACTCCTCCTATTAACAATATTCTCAAACAGTTTTTTGGTTTCTCGCCATTTGTCTCCAGGGTCATTCCTCTTTCTTTATTATCCTATATATATATATATATACTTCATTGTCTATTATAAGTTTTTGATATCCTATTTTTGTCTGTTTACCTTTTATCTTTTGTTCTCTTGCAATGCTTCTTATCTCTCTTTGAATTTCTCTTTTTTTGAATGTTAGGTCATTTTCTATATATATTTTAGTGTCTTTCAGCTTTTTCTTTGCTTCCATAATTTTTTTCTTATTCTCCCAAGTGTTATCTATCTCCGCTATTATCATTGTATGTGTTTTGCCTTCATTTACAACTGTTGCTTTTTTATTGCTGTTTTGGTTTCTAGCTTTTCTGTACATAGCTTTTGAACTGCCTCTTCTATTGGGTATGTTATTTTTAAACCACTTATTGCTATATTGTTCTTCCTTTTTTGTTTTCTTCCCTTTCATTCTTCTGCTCCAATTTTTCTATTCTCTCTAGTAAAGATTTTTTTTTCTTTCTTCCATTGTTCCTCTATCTTTTTCATGTCTCGTTTAAATCCTCGTATTTCTGTTGATAATTCCTGTGTATTTTATCTGTTTTATTTATCAGTTCCCTTATCATTTGTTTAAGTTCCTCCATTTGTTTTTCGTTGCTTGTTTCTATTTCTTCCTGAGTGAATCCTCTGAGATCTTCGTTTTCCTGCTATCTTTTATTAACAAACAATTATTTTCTTTCTGTAAAATTTCGAATTTTTTATTTGAAGTTTAAAATGTATTTTTACAACGTACAAAAGATTTTTCAATTGTTTTTTTTTTTGGAGGGGAGTTACCTGTGGGGATTAAAATTGATGGTGAGGGTAATGAAATATGTTTGTTGCATAAAGTGGATTTTCAAGTGGAGGTAGTCGTTAAGCGTCGTCGCGTTTATTAAGATTGCATTTTATAGCTTCTGTTAGTTGAACCTCGTATGTACGGAAGAAATGTTATGTTTTGAGTGTTTTTTGGTGTTAGATTTTTGTTTGGGTAAGTATGTTATTGTATCTAGAAAGAAACCATTTTGGAAATTCAGATTGTATTTATCTGCGGGTTAAAAGAGTTTTTGCTACAGAACGAAGTTGGACAGGATGATGGCAAGAAGCGGCAGAAAAGTATCTGTTGTTGTTGTATGAGTTGAAATTCTATATACGGTGTGGCCGAGAGTTCTGTCAGAGTTTTAATTGAATATTGTCGATGAATGGCAATCGGATGTTTTGTTCTTGTTTCATTGTAAACTTAACTTTAGGATGGATTTTGTTCAAGTGCACAAAGAAATTAGTGAGCTCATTACTCAAACAAAAATCTAACACGAAAAAAACTGAAATATTCCAAGAATTTCCAACCATAATATTTTTTCAGTACATACGAAGTACAACTAAGAGAATCACTAAAGTGTTAAGTAATTTTACTGACAATTCCTTAATTTCCAAATGACATTATTCCCCTTGAAAATCAGGGAGTATACAACATTCCCTGTGGTGACTGTAACAAAGTTTATATCGGACACACAAAAAGATGTACGATTATGCGACGAGACTAACACATTAGAGTCATCGAAAAAGATCTACCTTCCTCATCTCTGGCCAAACACTTAAAATTTACGGGATACAAGATAAACTTCTACAACAAGACTTGTATTACGGTAGTAGACTATTTTATATTATACAGCATTATCCGCAACCGCAATCGCAATCGAAATAGAAAAATATACAGATAATCTCAACAAACTCGACAACGCCCAACGACTACATTACCATTTGAAAACATATTTCATTACCCTCACCACCCCTTTTTAATCCCCACAGGTAACACTAACGAAATCTCTCTTAATCCATCCGGCCCAATTACGAGAAGCCCCACAAGCTCCATAAAACGTCAACCACCAACACCGCAAGTATAAATAACGCACTCCAATAAAGCACGTCCGTAGTTTTCCAACAATTCTTCTCAGAACCATTAAAACTTGCAAATTGGAAGATTTAAGCCGATCATCTCTTTGAATTTTATATTCCAAATGTTAATATGATTTAATGTTTTTATACATGTATATTTGATTTTTTAATGTCAAGCTTTTAATGTAGAGTTAAAATTATTCTGCCGAACACTCAAATTCCTAACTTTAAAAACAGAAATTCTACTATACAGATTTAGACGCAAAGAAGAATCACTACGGCGAGCTGATGTTTTGCTTTCTGATGGCAACGCTGATGATAAGTATGTTGGTTTACTACATACAATGGAAGATTAGTAGAAGGCATCTGTACAAGCTGGCTGCGAAAATTCCAATGATCCAAATAGCCAATTATTATCCAATAATCGGGCACGCTATGGATTTTGTCGGTGATACAGAAAGTAAGTAATGTTGGATAATCTCGGTAGTAATAGTAATCATTTATAAACTTTCTTCTAAACACTTTCCATTTCTGGTTTTATAGATGAAAACTAATAAATGTATTGGAATTTATAGTATTGTTTGTAAAACTTGATATTTGGTTTTCTCAGATATAATAACAAGAATCAATAAGTATAATGAGACCGGTCCTTGTCCACCTAGAATCATTTGGTTGGCCTACCGGTTGTTCCTCAGTATCAACAGGCCTGAAGATATGGAAGTCATACTATGCAGTTCGAAGTGTTTATCGAAAGACGATCTGTACGCGATGTCTGTTCCGTTCGTTGGCAAAGGAATATTTTCATTACCAGGTACCTTTAAACAACATTTAAAATGGTGGTGGGCTTTTATGGTTGCAGCCGAATTCACGATACCGAGATTGCGGCATCATTAGTTTGAGTCAAAAATTTTATAGATGATAGGTATAATTCGCCACTTGGATACCAATATCAGCTGATTTGAATTGAAGTAACAAGCTCATATAAATTTACAAATAGAACTTGGGAAGAACCACGTAGCCAAGAACTGTATTTGAACGCAAAGACGATAAAGTGTTTTCCAAAATATTGATCATAACTGTTTAAATTTTTTAGTGCCTGAATGGAAAAAACACAGAAAGTTAATAATGCCGACATTCAACCAACGAATATTGGACGATTTTGTCGAGGTGTTTTCATCCCAAGCAGAGATATGCGCTCAACAGTTGGCCAAAACAAACGGCCAATTAATTGATTTGTTTCACTACCTGGGGAAATATGGATTAGATGCAGTATGTGGTAAATATATGTACAATGATATTATTAAAATTACATTTTTATATCTTCATTTATAATAATTGTTGCAATACTTTTAGTTTTCTTGAGATGAATAGACTTGAACTTCTTATTCTCTGTAAAGGTTATAGTAATCATAATCATTACATTAAAGGTAAAATGTTGTAAACAGCACACTTCTATAATCTTCTTGATTTGGATTTATAGCAGCAGCAATTGTTTTTTTATTTTTGAGGGTAAAATGATGAAGGCTGTCCTTAGTTGGGATTTTTTTTAGCTTAGAAAACCAGGCTTTTATTCTAAAACTTACAGGTTTTTTAAGATTAACTTCATTTGAATCCATACTGATCTTATCATTGAGAACTATTGTAGGCTCAGCAATACGATTGGCTGGTTTGGTTGAGATTTCCCAAGCCTTTGACCTTTATCAGTAGGCTCAGTGGTACGATGGCAATTGTTTTTGATATTACTTCATGCTTAGGCATTTTGAGACCTCGCACTGTCCTGGCTTTTAATTTGAGTATATAGCAGCTGCAAACTTTTTTTGCTTAATGTTCTTCCATCCAACAGACTAGGAAGTAGTAGGAATTTCTCGTAGCTTTGATGCAAATTTTTGTTCCAACCCCTGCAGATTTCTAAAGATGAATTAATTTGGATTCTCACTTCTCTAAAAAGTTTAACAACAACCCCTTTATTAAGAATGAAATCTTGCACAATTGGCAGTACTGTGACTATTTGGATTTGGATTTATTGTACCCGCAGATTTTCTTTTCGCCTAATACATGTTCTTATATCGATAGTAATGGGCTTAGATGTACTAAGTTGAGGTTTCTCATAGCTTTAATCGTTGATTTTGTTGTAAGATTAAGGCCAATCGATTTGAACTCTTGATCTTCTAAGAAAATTAATTTAATTTTAACTGCTTTACGGTGAACTATTCTTCAGTAGTGTCGTGGTTGTTTAGATTTAGATTTATTATAGCTGAAGAAATATTTCTGCTAATATGACATTTTCTTGTATCTAAAAGATCTAAGGGTTCTAAGTTAAAGGTTTTCATAGCTCTGATCTTGTAAAACTTCTAGATTTCGCGAGATGAATATTTAGTGTGTATATTTTTCTATTTATTAACAGTGAAATATTTCAATCTTCAATAATTCTTTGGAGTTAAATTTATTGGAGCTGCGGATCTTTTTAATCTAATCGTATCTTTGTCGATCTAGGAATCTTGATTGCTGTAAGGTAAATGCTTCTCGTAGCTTTGACCTAAATGCTAACAGTTTATTGATTCCTTGAATTTAAACTTTTTATAGTTGCGACGATTTTTGGCTAATTCGTCATCTTCTTGCAACCAAAAGTCCAATAAGCCAGAGGGCTTTAAATTCTGGTTTATTGTAGCCTTTATGAAATGAATCGATTTCAACTTCTAGTTTTCAATCATTATACTTTAAAAAAAAAACAGTAAATTAAATCTATTCATCTCACGAAAGCGAAAATGTTTGTGTCATCATAAGGCTTGGTCAAAAACTTTTAGGTTTCTTGAGATGAATTTCTACTACTGCGAAGTTTATTCACAAGTTCTTTTTTTCCCTCATGGAGTAATGTCGCTTAGGGTCCCTGCAATTTGGTCTGCGTGATCCATTTGTGCACCTTTGGATGTTTTACTCCCTGTGTACTCCTGTGCCTTCTATGGAGTTCAGGAATTTTTGTGTACTCATTTATCCAGGGGTTTTGTCAGGTACAGAAAGCACAGGCTTCCCCAATTTGATACTTTCTTTATTAAAGGTCAAATCTTGCAATCCCAGAAAGACATTGGCGATTTAGATTTTAATTTTCCGTAAATGCGAAAATTTTTGGCTAATACCTCATGTTCTTGCACTTAAAAGATCAGTAAAAGTCTTGACTGTTTCAAGTTGAAGTTTCTTGTAGCGTTGATCTTGCTGGTTTTGCTGTAAAAATTGCAGCTTTTATAAAATGAATCGATTTGTATTTTTACTTTAAGTCGATTCATCTCATGAAAGCTGGTTTAAGTCTTCATAAGGCTTGGCTGTCCTATGTTAAGAATACTGGTAACTTTGATAGATGTGTTCGCCAAAAATCCTTAATGATTTCTGAAAAGAATTGATTAGAATTTTTACTATTGTGGTAAGTTTAATCAAAAGTTCTGAATTAAACATTTCCGTGAAAATTGTCGCATTTGGTTTGAATTTTCCGGGAAAAGAGTAAAAATATAAAACTTTGTAAGAAAAACTGTTGCAAAATTCTTTAAATTTGATAATTTTTTTGTAGTTTATAGAATTTTTTCTAATTTTTTTTCAAGAGTTAAACATTTGTTTCAAACTCAGAAGAAAAAAGCCAACAAACATGTGAGGAAAAAAATCCTTTTAAAGAAAAGAATCTGAATAATTCTAAAGCTTCTAAAACAAATTTTAAATGTTGGTAAATTCTTGAAATTAAGAACAGTTTTCACGAAAAATTAAAGAAACTCTTTTCAGAAAATTGTCGCGTTTGGAGTAAATTTTCTGAGAAAAGAGAAAAATCTAAAACTGCTGGAATTTTTTTTAAATTTGATAATTTTCTTCGGTGTTTATAGAATTTTTTCTAATTTTTCTTCAAGAGTTAAACATTTGTTTCAAACTCAGAAGAAAAAAGCCAACAAACATGTGAGGAAAAAAAATCTTTTTAAAGAAATTAATCTGAAAAATTCTAAAACTTCTAAAACAAATTTTAAATGTTGGTAAATTCTTGAAATTAAGAAAAGTTTTTCCGAAAAAATGATGAAACATTTCGCAGAAAATTGTCGCATTTAGAGTAAATTTTCTGAGAAAAGAATAAAATCTAAAACTGTTGGAAATTTTTTTTAAATTTGATAATTTTCTTCGGGGTTTATAGAATTTTTTCTAATTTTTCTTCAAGAGTTAAACATTTGTTTCAAACTCAGAAGACAAAAGCCAACAAACATGAGAGGAAAAAAATCTTTTTAAAGAAAAGAATCTGAAAAATTCTAAAGCTTCTAAAACAAATTTCAAATGTTGGTAAATTCTTGAAATTAAGAAAAGATTTCCCGAAAAAATTATGTAGGATGATGCGGCTTTTTAATTTATTATGTAAGTTTAATGTCGACTTGTTTAGTGTTTCGCTCAATAGTTTTAAGAAGCAGTGTAACAAAATCTTGTGTAGTAATAGTATTTTAAATCTTAACTAGTTTTTATTATGTTTAATATATGTATATGTACTATTTTTAAATTTATATTGTATAGCTCCCATTTTATCTATTTTATTGCTGTATTGGTAAATCCGTTAATAAATTTGAATTTGAAATTTGAAATTTGAAATTTGAAATTTGAAACGTTTCCGAGAAAATTGTCGCATTTGGAGTAAATTTTCGAAGAAAAGAAAAAAATCTAAAACTTTGGAAGAAAAACTGTTGGAAACTTCTTTAAATTTGAGAATTTTCTTCGGGTTTTATAGAATTTTTTCTAATTTTTCTTCAAGAGTTATACATTTGTTTCAAACTTAGAAGAAAAAAGCCAAAAAACATGTAAGGAAAAAAATCTTTTTAAAGAAAAGGATCTAAAAAATTCTAAAACTTCTAAAACAAATTTTAAATATTGGTAAATTTTTGAAATTAAGAAAAGTTTTCCCGAAAAAATGATGAAACATTTCCGAGAAAATTGTCGCATTTAGAGTAAATTTTAGGAGAAAAGAAAAAAATCTAAAACTTTGCGACAAAAGCTGATAGAAAATTCTTTAAATTTGAGAATTTTCTTCGGGGTTGAAAGAATTTTTTCTAATTTTTCTTCAAGAGTTAAAAATTTGTTTCAAATTTAGAAGACAAAAGGCAACAAACATGTGAAGAAAAAAATCTTTTTAAAGAAAACAATCTGAATAATTCTTAAACTTCTAAAACAAATTTTAAATGTTGGTAAATTTTTGAAATTAAGAAAAGTTTTTCCGAAAAAATGACGAAACATTTCCCAGAAAATTGTCGCATTTGGAGTAAATTTTCTGAGAAGAGAAAAAAAACTAACACTTTGGAAGAAAAACTGTTGGAAAATTCTTTAAATTTGAGAATTTTCTTCGGGGTTTATAGAATTTTTTCTAATTTTTCTTCAAGAGTTAAACATTTGTTTCAAACTCAGAAGAAAAAAGCCAACAAACGTGTGAGGAAAAAAATCTTTTTAAAGAAAAGAATCTGAATAATTCTAAAACTTGTAAAACAAATTTTAAATGTTGGTAAATTCTTGAAATTAAGAAAAGTTTTTCCGAAAAAATGATGAAACATTTCCCAGGAAATTGTCGCATTTGGAGTAAATTTTCGGAGAAAAGAAAAAAATCTAAAACTGTTGGAAATTTTTTTAAATTTGATAATTTTCTTCGGGGTTTATAGAACTTTTTCTAATTTTTCATCAAGAGTTAAACATTTGTTTCAAACTCAGAAGAAAAAAGCCAACAAACATGTGAGAAAAATAATCTTTTTAAAGAAAAGAATTTGAAAATTTCTAAAACTTCTAAAACAAATTTTATATATGGGTAAATTCTTAAAATTAAGAAAAGTTTTTCCTAAAAAATGATCAAACATTTCCCAGAAAATTGTCGCATTTGAAGTAAATTTTCTGAGAAACGAAAAAAATCTAAAACTGTTGGAAATTTTTTTAAATTTGATAATTTTCTTGGGGGTTTATAGAATTTATTCTAATTTTTCTTCAAGAGTTTAAACATTTGTTTCAAACTCAGAAGAAGAAAAGCTAACAAACATGTGAGGAAAAAAATCTTTTTAAAGAAAAGAATCTAAAAAAATTCTAAAACTTCTAAAACAAATTTTAAATGTTGGTAAATTCTTGAAATTAAGAAAAGATTTCCCGTAAACATTTCTTGGAAAATTGTCGCATTTAGAGTAAATTTTTGGAGAAAAGAAAAAAATCTAAAACTGTGGAAGAAAAACTGTTGGAAAATTCTTTAAATTTGAGAATTTTCTTCGGGGTTTATAGAATTTTTTCTAATTATTCTTCAAGAGTTAAACATTTGTTTCAAACTCAGAAGAAAAAAGCCAACAAACATGCGAGGAAAAAAATCTTTTTAAAGAAAAGAATCTGAATTATTCTAAAACTTCTAAAACAAATTTTAAATATTGGTAAATTCTTGAAATTAAGAAAAGTTTTTCCGAAAAAATGATGAAACATTTCCCAGAAAATTGTCGCATTTGGAGTAAATTTTCTGAGAAAAGAAAAAAATCTAAAACTGTTGGAAAAATTTTTAAATTTGATAATTTTCTTCAGGGTTTATAGAATTTTTTCTAATTATTCTTCAAGAGTTAAACATTTGTTTCAAACTCAGAAGAAAAAAAGCCAACAAACATGTGAGGAAAAGAATCGTTTTAAAGAAAAGAATATGAAAAATTCTAAAACTTATAAAACAAATTTTAAATGTTGGTAAATTCTTAAAATTAAGAAAAGTTTTTCCGAGAAAATGATGAAAAATTTCCCAGAAAATTGTCGAATTTGGAGTAAATTTTGAGAGAAAAAAAAAATTTAAAACTGTTGGAAATTTTTTTAAATTTGATAATTTTCTTCGGAGTTTATATAATTTTTTCTAATTTTTCTCCTAGAGTTAAACAGTTTTTTCAAACTCAGAAAAAAAACAACAAACATGTAAGGAAAAAAATATTTTTAAAGAAAAGAATCTAAAAAATTCAATAGTTTCTAAAACAAATTATAAATATTGGTAAATTCTTAAAATTAAGAAAAGTTTTTCCGAGAAAATGATTAAACATTTCCGAGAAAATTGTCGCATTTGATTTGAATTTTCCGGGAAAAGAAAAAATTAAAATTTTGGAAGAAAAACTGTTGGAAAATTCTTTAAATTTGAGAATTTTCTTCGCGGTTTATATAATTTTTTCTAATTTTTGTCAAGAGTTGAAAATTTGTTTCAAACTCAGAAGAAAAAAGTCAACAAACATGCGAGGAAAAAAATCTTTTTAAAGAAAAGAATCTAAAAAATTCTAAAACTTATAAAACAAATTTTAAATATTGGTAAATTCTTGAAAATAAAAAAAGTTTTTCCGAAAAAATGGTGAAACATTTTCCAGAAAATTGTCGCATTTAGAGTAAATTTTCTGAGAAAAGAAAATAATCTGAAACTGTTGGAAAAAATTTTAAATTTGATAATTTTCTTCGGGGTTTATAGAATTTTTTCTAATTTTTCTTCAAGAGTTAAACATTTGTTTCAAACTCAGAAGAAAAAAGCCAATAAACATGTGAGGAAAAAAATCTTTCTAAAGAAAAGAATGTGAAAAATTCTAAAGCTTCCAAAGCAAATTTTAAATATTGGTAAATTCTTGTAATTAAAAAAAGTTTTTCTGAAAAAATGATGAAAATTTTACACCCACCCACCCCTATATACATGATAATTTTAAGTACTAATCGTTGATGATTTTGCTACAAAAAAAACAATAAAACCTTGTATGTAATAAAAAATAAAGCATAATCTAAATTTAAGTTAAAATATAAATGACTTTCTATATATTCTTTTAAAATCCTTTCTAACACTTTTAGAAACCGCAATGGGAATAAAAATCAATGCACAAACCACGAACTCCGAAATGGAAAGTTGTATAAATAGGTGAGTAAAGTAAATTATTAATATAAATTTTTGGAAAATAATGCATAATTTATACATTAATTTTATAACAATCATAAACTTATCATTTTGCATTTATGTTTAACTATATCAAGTCTGCTTCCATTTTTTGTATTCAGAGGTTTGGACATTATGACAGTTCGTATGTTCAACGTTCAATACCATCCCGATTTTATATTCAACATGACCCAATTGGGCAAGGAGCAGAAGAGATTGGTCAAAATATACCACGACTTTATAAAGAATGTAGGTTTCATGAATCTGTCGAAAATTTTATGCACTAGTATACACGTTCATGTTCTAGGTGATTTATCAGAAGAAGGAAGAATATAAGAAGAGGATGATGGAGCAGAATAATATTGAAGGCGAGTTTTATTAAGAAATTTTAATCTTGCTTATAATGAAAATTTAAAACACACTTAATCCTGTATATAATTATAGGTGGTTATTATGATTTTGTTATACGAATTATGAATTGTTTTAGGTGAAGTCAGAAGGAAGGCTTTCCTTGATCTACTTATAGAACTCACTGAAAACGGGGAAAACTGGTCTAATACAGATCTAATGGGGGAGGTTTCCACGTTTATGATTGCTGTAAGTAGCTACGCGTTAACTGTTATTATTATATTTTACTCTGTTGATATTTCAGGGAAGTGATACCAGTGCAACAGTTGGAGGCTTTACTGCGTTATTATTGGCAATGAACCCTGAAATTCAGGTAAATCAGCATAATTTATTACAAAATAACTTTAAACAACAATTACGGACGGTTTCGAGGAGGTAGTCGAAGGTTTTTTTTTGACAAGTGTAGTGTCAGACTCATACCGACTATAACCTCTCCTCTGCGATCACTATTGTTTGACTAGTCCAGGACCAAAAGGTCTTCTCTAGTGTGTTCTCAAGCGAATTGATCGCTAAGAATTGGAGCAAAAGGAGGGAAACTCCAAAGTTTATAAACCTCTAGTAGTTCGTTAAGAATAGATACATTTTTTAAGTGACATCTATTATCTATTATCTAGACATTTCACTGATTTTCCTTAATTGATTAGACAAATCACGAATAAATAGGAACGTGTCAACGACGACAATTAACAATAAGAATGTAATACATTAAATTATTGTTTTCGTAGCAAGAAATTAACCTAAGCTAGTAAAGTGACTGATTTTTCTCATTATGACTGATGAAACAATATATTCTTTCAGCAAAAGTGCTACGAGGAAGTGATGGAAGTATTGGGGCCGCATCGAACTCTTCACTATACAGATCTACCGAAGCTAGTTTATTTGGAGAAAGTCATAAAAGAAAGCATGAGGATATTTCCAGTGGGGCCTAATATTGTGAGAAAAGTCGACGAAGATATAGAAGTCGGTAAGTTGTTGTTTAAGGAAATTATAAGAAATTTCATTGAAATCTGTAAACCAATTCCTTCTAGAAGATACGTAAAATATGTTTTCTACGTTTATGCAGTTTGTTCTAGTTAATGAGATGGCCATACACTTTTTGTTTTCATAATTCCAGGTCTTAGATTTTGGGCTATGAAATTGATTTTATATTTACAATCTGCAGCTGCTAATTCAAATTGTCAATACAAAATAATATAGGATTATTATTTTTCCTTATTTACTATAATAAACTAAACTATTATTTACCATGCTCTATCAAGATGGTCCAATTTAGAGTTTCCTTCTTCAGTTCTTCAGTATATCATACAATCTTTAACATACATATTCGGCGAAGTTCTTAAAAGCTTCTTGAGATCGAGCTTTATTCACGGATTCTCGTTTCCTTTCTAATCTGCCAAACTTTTTGTTTCCATCACGAGTTACTGGTGTTTTCTTCACTAGAAAGATGTACAGGTTACAGTTAGTTAATGATAACGATCACTTGATTATTTAAATGTACATCTAGCAGTAAATTGGTTGCTTGAGTTACGTGAAGATCAAATTAATTTGAGCTTAGTGCTTTATTCGTCAAATTACATCTAGCAGATAAAATTTAATTGTAAAATCTAACGAGTTTACAGAATTGTAATTTTGTTTCATTTCTAGGTGGATACACTATACCTAAAGGTGCGGGCATCGTGTTACACATTATGGCGATGCACCGTTCAAAAGAATATTACAAGGATCCTTTAAAATTCGACCCGGAACGATTCTCGCCTGAAGAGATCGCCAAAAGGCATAAATTTGCATATCTTCCATTCTCTGGAGGTCCGCGAAATTGTGTTGGTACGTATTCTTCATCTACTTAACCTAATCAATCTAGACATAAGATTATAACAAGATTACATTGGTATGTTTCCTTTATCTAATCAATTTAGTTCTAGAAGTATAAAAAAATGAATTTTAAAATTATGCTTCAGGTCCTAAGTATGGTATCATGTCCTTGAAAACAATACTGGCTATTCTCCTGAGGAATTTCCGTTTCGAAACCGTCCACAAGGATATACGTGATATAAGAGTTAAGCAGTCGCTAATAATCAAAGCCGTCGATGGATTTCCAATGCGAATGATTCCCAGGCATTTAGGGCGAATTAGTTAACAACATTGTGATCTGTATTATAGTGTTAGAAAATAGTTAATGGTGTATCATATTGTTTCATGAGTAGTAGATTGTTTCTTTACATTTTACATTCTTGTATTGTAACTGTGTATCTGGCTGATTAGGCTGTAAATTTTAAAGAATGATTGTGATTACCTAATAAATAGACATAGGTTTCAATATTTTTATTTCTTATTGTTTTCTGTCAACAACAGACACTCATATGGATGTAGTGCTACGTTTAGACAATGATGGTACCTTTATGGTAATATCTTAATATTTATTTCTGTCAAATATACTTCGACAATATTAATTTACGTTGAAAAGTTTTTAAGTGAATTTAATTTAAAAAAAAGACATGACAAGGAATTGAGTTGTTTAAAAATGATTAAGGTATAAGTTATTGATAAGTAATATTTATTTTTTGTAAAATTTGCTCTAAGCAAGATCTTCTGCGAGTTGCTAAGCATTGAATAATCAAGTAGAGGAACTGCTTAGGTTCGAAATTAGAAAAAAAATCAGGTAAAACGAAGCAAAGAATATCTCATCAATCAGATATTAGCTCCAATTTGTATAAGTAAAAGACGCTTGAGTAAACATTAATTTTCAAGGATTACGCAAAGTTAGCAAGCATGCTTCAAGAGTGAGCAGTAGAGTTTTCGACTTAAGACAAAAACGTTAACGGCTTGGCGTAAGGTTAATATTATATTTTTTATCCTTCGCGATCATCTATTCTAAGATGAGATTTGTCACTTACCATTAGCAAGAATTCAAGAGATTTTGCAATTTGCAAATCATCAAAATATTTCTACATAACGAACTGATAGGATTTCTGTGAATTTGGCTCAAACAATAACCTGTATAAATAAAAATCTATCAAAGGTAGATTGAGGAGGCGATTAATCAAGAAGGAAACGCCTTTCGTGTTATTTGACAAAATTATTTTTTTTAATACTAAGTAAAAGAACTTCATGTTTGTAGGGGTCCTTAAAAAATATCTGTTTTTGTAAACAGTCATGGAAACCGTAGTTCTAAAAAATTCAAGCATTATTTTTATCTGGTATTATCAAGTCAGATTAAAGTTGCCTTTTTGACAATGTTAAACCGAAGGCGAAAAACAAATGACGAATTTTACAGTGCTATATAATGCACCGCAAAATTTGTGAAAAATATGTTGTTTTAGCTCGCCAATCAACTGAATAAGTCTGCATTATTACAGAGGTAACTTCTGAGTCGTACAACAATCAACTTTGATTTGCAATTGGCGAGAAGATTCTGAGAAGCGATGACATAAGAAGTCAGTCATGGCAAAAATGGCAGTAGATTTAAAGATGCTACTTATTGAAGTACTTGCCGGTATACCATACACTTTCTTCATTATTTTAGAACTTAGCTTTTCGGCTATGAAAATAATTTTTTTATTTACAGGCTGCAGTTTTGCTAATTCAAATTGTCAATATATGATATATGACTGCAGTTGTTTAAAGAGACCAGTAATGGATGGATTTTATAAGGCTCGCCTTGTTGTTTGCAGCTACTGTTAATGTGAGAGTATGAAGTTGTTTTGGGTGTGAGTGTGGCCTAAAATTATGTTAGTATAACTTGGGATCGGTGTTTTAAATTAAACTTTTAAAAGAAATAAAATACATTCAGGAACCACAAGGCTTCACTGATATTAGCTTAGAAAGAAGGCTAAAAAATTGCTCAGGATCTGAAACAAAACTTTCAGCTTGATCAACTCCCTAATATTGGGCAAAACCGATTGATCGCTGGAGAGCTTGTTCCTTTGGCTATATTCTCACTGTAATCCGTTTTGCTATAGCTCGTTCTTATGCTGGTTTATGATATTTCTACTAAACACTTTAATTTTTCGTCGTCAGAACTGATTTCTCATTTGGAAATGATGTTTTTATAAATTAAGTCTAATAAATGGCATTTTTAATATTTGATGGTTTGAGAATTTTTAATGATTTAAAAAAATAATAATTCGTACCGAAAACTAACAAATGAATTGGAATTGACAAAATAAATCTGCCAATCATAAGCACTATCCGACAACTACCGCATCCACGTCTACCACCACGAGTGAATAGTAAGACACTCGAGGTAGTTGGTATTTCATTCGCAGCCCATGACGCCGACCGTGGCCACGGCCAACGCCACGTGTTCTAGCTAGGGCTGCCCCTTCTTTGGCCAATTCTTTGGTGCAAAGTGCCGCCACTATTTCAGTAGTAGTCAATATTTGTGTTTTACCATGGCAGCTTCTACTCTTTTTCCGAAAGTTGAATGCATCCATTTCAATTAAGTAGACACCATCAATTTCAGTTTTGGGCATTTTGTCTTCCACTTCGCATGCTGCACCTATAACCCATCTCAATTTCACTTAGCATTGGAGGACGATCGGTGACAGTGGATGGTACGAAATCACCGTCCATCACAATGTTTGCATTTGGGGAATTGACGCCAGTACAGCGAAAGCCTTATTCAATATTCGAACGAGAAAATGAATGGCTCTTTCATAATTACCACCAAATTCTAGATGGTTATGTTAGTAGCAAATCGGCGCATACCTCCTTAAATGGTACAAAAATCGTGAGGCCCAATGGCTACATTTTGTGCGTGTAATGTAATTGGTGGAAATGATTCCACATGAGTAGTATTGTCGATGCAAAACTGTATCACTTCGCTCAAAATATACGATTCATGCTTGTCCAATAATAGAAGAGTTGGATTCTGGGGGTGAATGGGCAGTTGCCCGGAAATAGTCCGAAAAACTTATAAATGCTTTCTTTGTTATCCACCCAGAACCATTCGCAGCTGCTCGAGAACTGTTCAGAGCGCCACGAAAAAAATACGGATTCATTCAGACACGGAAAAATTCAAAAAATGTGGTGTCGTATTTCCCGTGGCAGACATTTTAATCGATGTTCCACGTTCGCCTGAAGTCATTTTACTCACTTGCTTAACGAAACACTGTGTGACAACTCAGCCAGGACGATGCCCTGTAGACACGCCAGTTTCACCTATGTTCCAAACATTTATGGCTTCGAAATGCATCCAATCCATAACTTGTTTTAAGTTTCGGAAGAATGATTCAATCGATTCATAGCTTGTTGCTTGGGCAGTGACAAATTTAAATGAAAAATTAACTCGATACCGGCCTTCTCGTCTTTATTCCACTTTTCTTCACATGGATTTTTTTTGCAAAACCGTATACAGACAGCGAACATTTCATGTCGTCAAACCTTAGAACATTTCAGCTGACTACAGCAAATATTTCATCTCAATCAATTCATTGCATAATAGACTTTGTCTAAAACATCCCACTAAAGGGTCAAAATGGAGCATATTTGCTTAAAATTAATTAAAAAGAACTCCGAAACTCGCGAAAATGTGTCACCAGTCTACTGAAGAACGTGGGTTTGAGTGGAAGAACATTGGTAAACAGTGAACTTTGCCCGTGACTCCTGTGTCCTAAACTATCTGTTTATTTTATATTGAATGTATGTATATTATATAGTTTTTTGTAATTTTGTAAGCAGGAGAAGCAAAGACAATAAAGAATAAAGAATTGCTGATTTGTTGAGGGGAGAGTTTCTTTAATTTCTTGTTAATGATTTCTGACAGAAATCAATTCAATGTTCTTGATTAAAGATCTGTAAAAAAAGTATTGAAAACATATGAATAAATAAAAACAATATATAACGATGATGACAACCTTGCTTGTTTGATTGATGCAGTATTTTGCGCTATTGCGGAGGAACGCGGTTTTTTAATAAAGAGAATGGTTGCGACCGTTACTACGTGGTAATCCATACTTACACTGAATTGAAAAATTCACTATGTTTTAACCACATATGCTCTATTTTGAACCTTTTGTGGAATATTCTAGACAAAATATTTGTGGTTAAAACATAGTGAATTCAGTGTACGCAGTTTTTTGTAACTCAAATTAAATTGTTTTGTTTGTCTGTTATTATTTCCCTTACTACATTCAACGTCCTTCGATGCATTGCAGCAATGGGCCTGCAATTTTTTTTTCTCGAGGACGTGTGGCCCCCTTAACTTCGGTACTCCAGCGGAACCCCAGCTGCCTATTTATTACATTATTATACATAATTATTACTATATATTACTAATATGTTCAGCCTAACCTTTACGGCCTCAGGACTACAAGTAGGCCGTGGAAAACCTTGCCACGGTCTACCTGCAGTCTTATCCGTACCATCTCTTTCATACAAACAGCGTGTTCCTTGCATCATCGCAGCTTGCCGGAGACCACTGGCATTCCACACCCTCAAGCTTGAAGAGAAAATGATGTGATATAGAAGGTAAACCGAATGGAGTTTTTAACAAAATCACATTTGTCCACGTTTATGAACATACCACACTTTGTCAGCCTACCAGAAATGATTTGGAGGTGTTGTTTATGTTCGAGCAGTGTTTTATTAAAAATTAAGACAAACGTATCAACACCTTAAGTCAAAAATTACTTCCTTCATAAATCTCTGGAACTATCTCGCTGCATTTCTTAATCCAAAGGGCATTTTTACATATTTAAATAGTCCTAAAGATGTTGTTATTGCTGTTTTTTTTAATTGCGCTCTCCTCGATTGGAATTTGGTGGTAAGCTTTAGCAAGGTCTATCTTTGAAAAAAACTTTAACACCGCCCAGGAGTGACACGAGTCTTGTATGTGTGGGATCGGGTATCTGTCAGGTTGTGTTACCAAATTTAGTGCGCGATAATCCCTACATGGTATCCAGATGGTCTAAGCACCCCCGTCTCAATAATTCCGGATATTCCCGTTTTGCCGCAATTATTTTTTCGGACGATAATCGCCGAAATTTGCTGTTAACGGGCTGACCTTGTGTAAGGATGAGGTGTTGCACCGAGTGTTTGACCGGTGCGTTTAAGTTAAGTGGTTTGCTTATTGTTGGGTACATTTTTAATATGTTTATAATGTCAATGGATCGATCGATTGCGTTTATAGCAGGTGTAATTATATTAGGCTGGCCAAGAGAAAAGCTTTTAGTCCGAATGTTAAGGATGAATCCATAGTGTTGAGGAAATCTGCCCCCTAAGACTGAATGTGTATAATCGACCACTATAAATGTCCGGGTGAGTTTCCGGTTTAAGTTAAAATCGGGAGTAATCGAGCGCTTATCATAAGTTCGGATCGTAGTGTTGTTTACTGCCTGCAAGGGATATACTTGCTTTACATCTGAGTTGCTGTTGAAACACTTTTTTTCTACGGCGCTTACTTACTTTTGCCCCTGTGTCGATCAGGAAACTGATACTGCTTAACTTATCTGTTGAGAAAAACAAATTCGCTTTACGAATTTGCAGATGTATATCTGGATAATATTTGTGTAGAGGGGTTCCAGGAACATGGAGGCAAAATTTTGGTGATACCAACAGAAGTCTCGTCCTATTGGTGTATTCTGCTGGCCAAGGACTTCTCTTGCGATGCGTACGCGATTTCGTTGAGCTTGTTTGTAAGGCGTCTATTAGTTCATCAAATTTCCTTTAATGTGTAGATCCTCTTTGCTTTGTTGATAGTGCAGCCACGCCGACCATTGACTCGTCTGAGATATCGACGAGCTTCTCTGCCAGATTATATTATTATATCATCAAAAAATCCCGTTGCCCTAGCTTCCGAGTGCCGTCGTTTTATGGTGGACACCTCGATGCCACTGCTGCCCAGCTACGTCGACCGCCTCACAGTCCACGGTCCTCACATCGCCGATCACCCTCTTGCGCACTATCACCAGCAAATCATCAGCGAAGCCGATTAGCTGGACCCCTTTGAAAGCGGCAGACTGAATATCCCATCGAACGCCACATTCCAGTAGAGGGGTCCTAGTATCGAGGTACTGAGGTACACTCCCAGTGAGCCTCACCTCTCTTGTTTCTTTTTCGTCCTCGTATTTCAGAGTCCTCCCCTCTAGGTACCTCTCTAACATACTAATGAGGTAGCCCGGCACTTCTTTGCCAACCACTATTTACTTCCTGATCAGTTTGCTATAGAGCGTTTTCCGTAGACCCGCCCCTACGGAATACGTATTGCTTCGGGAACAGGCCTCCGTTCTTGCGCATTCTGCGAGGAGCCTCTCCAGAATTTTGGCCTCCCCATCGATGGATTTCCCCTTCTTGGGGAGCAGCACTAGCATCGCCCTTTTGCACGCGGCCGGTACACTGCCCTTCATGAGGCACTAGTTAAATATCCCTGTCAGCTCGACCGGGTTGTCTTCCACTGCTTAATTGCCTTGTTCGGAATGCCTTTGAGCCCTTACCTCATCAGTGAATAGCTCTTCTGGCCGGGGAGATATTGGCTTAGAAATATTAACCCCCTTTCTAAGCTGATCTTGGTGAAGCCTTGTGGCTCCTCAATTGCTCAGGATCTGAAACAAAATTTTCAGTTTGATCAATCAAAAATTGTTCGCGTACACTTGGAAACAACTGGTCGCCCGTTTTTTTTCCAGAAAATTCGGACATGTAGCAAATGTACGATTATTGCAATATCGGGAGGTCAATTCATTTAGAATGTCACACAACCATTTGTTTCTTAGAAGTTTTTGGTAACCATATTTTATCTACCTGATGAAGCTACTATGCGTGGAAACATTGTTGTAGTACAATGTTAAAAATATTCAGAAACCAATTAAGAGGAAAGGGGAACCTACCGTCGAAGACGCGTCGTTCTTCAACAAGACAGTGCAAACTCACACATTCAAATTGGTAGATCATTCACTGTACAATCCTGATGTGGCACCCAACAAATTGCAAATTTAACGTTTTTTGACATCTGAAGGAACTGTTGATTCTTTCAAAATAAATATTTAAGATGTACTTCAATTGGAGTTTAAAAAAAGCATTTCTAAAATTGGTCCAAGCATATAAAACATATATCGATCTATCTATCATTACGATAATAAATTTAGTTCTTGTATTCTTTATTCCCGAAACGTACTACTTTATTTTATTTCTCACCTTAATGTTTACAAAAGCTTTACAGAAAACGCATAACAATTCAGTGTTAATTGCAATTATGTTAATATGCATCATCATCCATATATATAGAGGCAAATTTATTTATTTTTTGAAAATTAATTGAAGGTAAATTATTCATTTAATTACATCAATAGCATTTAATTAATTAACACATTAAAATCTTTGAAATGTGGAGGGCATATGTTTCATTGAATAACATATGCAATCATGTGTTGAAATACGTTTCATTCGAATAGACGCACTAGAATATAATCATACCAGTAGAAAAGTAAGTACATTTTTTAAAGTTTCTCTAAGTTGTGTTTGATAATAATTTGGAAATAAAAACAGTCCTAATACGGAATAACTGAAACAGTCTAATAATATTTGATTAAAACACTAATATTACTATATTCATTTTGTGCGACAACGATAATTTTAGTGTAATGAAAATAAGAAATAAAACAGGATCTAAAATAGATTCCTGTGGTACACCAGTAGAAGTTAGTAAGATATCTGACTTGACTTGTAAAATACTACTTGGTTTCGGTTTTGTAGATATAAATTTATTAGTAATAACACCCATAGAAATTAATTTTTCATATCACTACTTTATTATTATTAATACTGAATTAGAGTAAATCAATATTTAATTTACATATCCTTAGAACACCTAAATATGCCTCTATGTGATTGTACATTTTTTTTATTTCTTGGCGTTTATAATTTCTAATTACAGTTTATTTAAACTTTTATGTGTGTGTCTATATATCCTAAAAATAAATTAATTAAAACTTTAGGTTTTATTTTTTGCCAGTATAGTGATTAAATTATTAAAATTTAAAAAATGAATTTAATAATATACAATTCGAAATCAATAATTGTTTGTTTCTTGTTTTAAGTCATGACGTCGTGGTACATGGTGTTAATAATATTGTCATTCCTCACGCTGTTATTAAGTTTTATAAAATGGAGACTTAACAGGCATCATCTTTATAAATTGGCGGCCAGAGTTTCTGCCGTCGAAGGTATACCAATGTTACCAATCATAGGACATGCGATGAGTTTTATAGGTGACACTGAAAGTGAGTAATTTAAACAATTCACACAATTATATTTAAACATATATATCAAACGATATTATATTAAAGAGGTGATCAAATTTGCACCAACAAAAACTTAAACTTAGTAAAATTTCTTGTTCTATCCAGCTAAACCATAATACGAAAGTATTTTTTTTAAATCATATATAACATAAGAAAATGTAAGTTTGATTATATCATCTTGTTATGTGAGCATTTTTAAGGAATTTTAACGACGTTGAGAATAATAAGTGGCAAACCTGCGGCGCCGCGTAAAATGTGGCTTGGTTATAAATTATTCTTCATGATAAACCGAGCAGAAGATTTGGAGATTGTGACCAACAGTACTAAGTGTCTGTCCAAAGACGATCTTTACAAAATGACGATTCCCTTGACTGGAGAAGGTTTATTTGCCTCGCCTGGTATGTATTTATTTAACAATTATCATTTTATTATTATTGTTAATTGGAAATTAAAGTGTATCATCATTTTAGTTGAAAATAAATTTGTGAAATGATGGTTTTGAAAATTTAGTTCCAAAGTGGAGAAGCCATAGGAAAGTGATAATGCCGACATTCGGTCGAAGGATCCTGGACAATTTTGTTGAGGTGTTTTCGAAACAGGCAGACATTTTTGTCGAACAACTGGAAAGTACGTCTGGTCGGTTAATTGACGTTTATAATTATGCCAATAAATATTCATTGGATGCTGTTTGCGGTAAGTACACCTTTAATAGTATTATTGTTGAAAATACATTTTATAGAAAATCACTTAGTGATGTTGACTTAATTTTAGTAATTAACATCATGCTATTTATTAACATAATGAAATTAAATGCTTAGAGTTTTTAGGATTTTTTAACAATTTCTCTTGTAAATTGTTTAGAATTCTCTAAAAGGTTTCTAGAACTTTCATAGAATTGTATATCATTTTTGTTACAAATAACGAAAATTTTCCTCATGGATTTTAGAATTATGTAGCACCTACTTTTAGATCTTTAAAATTATTTTTTCATTTTTTACAACCAAATTTTCCATCTCGGAATTTTATTGTTTTTTCTTTTGTAAATTGCGCAAATTTTCTACAAAGTTTCTAAAATTTTCCTAGAATTGTCCAACATTTAGTCTTCCAAATTTCGAGAAAAGTTTTCGAGTGTTCTCGCATTTTTTAACAATTTTTCTTTAACTTTCTTTTCATTTTTCGATAATTTTCCACAATTTTTTATTATTTTACTTTTTTCTACTTTACAACAGTTTTTGTTTTATAAAAGTATCTATTTACACTTTTCTAGAATTTTCCAAACTTGGTTTTATTCATATTTTCAGAATTTTCCACGAATTTTTATCGAAATATTTTAGAAATATTTGTTTTACTTTATCTAAAATTTCCAGAAATTTCGCCTAAATAATACTAGTATTTCGAAGTTATAAGAATTTTCTAATCATTTTTGCCTTTTACATTTTTAAATTTGTCAGACATTTCATCATTTTCTCTCTTGTAAATTACCAGACATTTCTTCGCTAATTTAGAATTTTTCAACAACTTTCTTTGAGATTTTCAGCGTTATCTATTAATTTTTATTAATGTCCTAGAATTTTGCAGCATTTTTTTTCTATTGTCCAGGATTTCTTGATTTATCTGAATTCTTAGAAATTCTTTTCTCAAGTACGAAAATTTTCTTTGAATCCTCTAGATTTTTAGAATTCTTCGGCAATAATTTTTCCATAAAATAATTTTCTGGTGTTTTATTAAGAATTTTTCTTTATAGAATTCTAAAATGTTCGATTTTTTTAGTTAATTTCCATTTTGTTTTGTTTTGACATATGACAAATAAATTAAAATATGACAGATGGTAAATAATGATCACAAATGGCAGATAACAGATGTCAAATCATAGATAACAGATAACTGTTGACAGATCACAAATGAAAGATGACAGATGACAGTAGGCAAATGACAGATGCTGGATGAAAAATTACTATTGACATATGAAAAATGGCAAATGACAATTAGCAAATTATAAATGTCAAATAATAGATTACAGATAAAAGATGACAGATAACAAATAAAATATGATAGATTACAGATGACAAATGACAGATGTCAGATGAAAAATTGTAATTGACATATGACAAATAAATAAAAAATATAACCGATGGTAAATAATAATGACAAATGGCAGATAAGAGATGTAAAATTATTAATGACAGATAACAGATGATAAATGACAGATGCCAAATGAAAAATTTCAATTGACTTATGACAAATGAATAAAAAATATTACGGATGGTAAATGAAAAATAATAACTGAGTAATGGCAGATGACAGATGTGAAACCATAGATGACAAATGATAGATGACAGGTAACAGATGACAGATGCCAAATGAAAAATTAACATATGACAAATAAATGAGAAAATATGACGGATGATAATGAAACATAATAAATGACAAATGGCAGATAGCAGGTATCAAGTCATAGATGACAGATAACAAATGACAAGTGACAAATGAAGGATAACAGAAGCTAGTTGACAAATGGCAGATGGCAAATGAAAAATTGCAATTGACATATGACAAATGAAATACGACAGATGGCTAATGCCAAATAATAAATGGCTAAATTTTTTTTGCTTTAGGATTTTTTGAGATTTTTTTATGATTCCTTAGTTTATTTTACTAAATTTTTCAGTAATATTTGTTTTATCTATCTGAATTTTCCAGCAGTTTCTCTTCTACTTTGCGAAAAAAATTCTTTAAACTGTTCTCGAGATTTCTTGCATTGCCTAGCATTTTTTAGTGAAAATAGTAAGAATTTTTCAAGTTTTCTAAAATTTGTTACTATTTTAGAAGCACTTTTTCTTCGATTTTTCAAAATAATTCTCAAATTCTTGATTTATCTTATAGGAATTTTCATCATTTTCTCTCTTGTAAATTACCAGAAATTTCTTCAAGAATTTAGAATTTTTCAGCAAATTTCTTTCAGATTTTTAGCTTTTTCTATTAATTTTTATTAATGTCTCATAATTTTGTAACATTTTTTCTGTTTTCTATTAGAGAATTATCCAAATTTATAGAAATTCATTTTCTCAAGTACGAAAATTTCCTTTGAATTCTCTAAAT
Source organism: Ontholestes murinus (assembly GCA_963969525.1). Taxonomy (NCBI): domain Eukaryota; kingdom Metazoa; phylum Arthropoda; class Insecta; order Coleoptera; family Staphylinidae; genus Ontholestes; species Ontholestes murinus. The sequence continues at coordinate 9,481,438 of OZ018389.1, read as the reverse complement.
ATTTAGTATTTTTCGGCACTCCATTATAAAAATTTTCTAGGATTAACAATTTTTCTTAGAATTCTAAAATGTTCTTTGTATTTTCGAAGACAATTTCGATTTTTTTAAGTTAGATTCCATTTTGTTTCATTTGAATGTGTTTTTTACGAATTTCTAGTGAAATATTTCAGCAATTTTATTTTACTTTATCTAAAATTTTAAATACCAATGTAGATTTTTAACATATGTAGAATTTCTCGTGTTATAAATATATATGTAGAATTTCTCGTGTTATAAATGTGTCATAATTTATATATGTTATTTAATTTGTTTACTGGACAAAACGAATTATATGCATAACATATTAATTTTATCTCAAAAGAATCCTACTGGCATATGAAGAATTTCTCGTGTTATAAATGTGTCATACTATATATATTTAATTTGTTTACTGGACAAAACGAAACAAATGCATAACATATTATGTTATCTCTAATGAATCCTTGAGAATATTTATATTAATGTCGCCACAGACAATTATAAATTTGCAGAAGGGCAACACAACACCTAATTAAACTATTAAAACATAAACATAATAAAATAATTAAAACGGGAAATGAAATGAATACAATATTTTAAATTGTTAAAAGATAAAGTTAATTCAATAAAACGTTAACAGATCCTATGATAACAAGTACATTAAAACGCTGTATAATGCAGAACAGAAAATATACAATAACACTGTAAAATTAATACTTAAAGTAAATTCTATATATAAGAAAAGTTTAAATAGACATAAGAAAAACATTTAATTATATGTTATAAAAATATTATCTGTTAGATTAATGAAAACACATCTATTATTTTAGAAACAGCAATGGGAATTTCTATAAATGCCCAAACAAAAGAATCGAATATCGAGCATGCAATCAATAAGTAAGTGAGCTTCATTAATTCATAATTAATTATTATTGGCGACAATTAAATATGATAAATTAATTTGTTTTTACCATCACAGACTTTATTATTTTTAACTGACCATAGTACACACTTGAGCTTATGTTTGGTAAATATATTATTTTTTTAGAGTAATGGATATACTAATGGTTCGAATGGCTTGCCTTCCCTATCATTTCGACTGGATTTATAATTTGACGAGTCGGTCGAGAGAGGAACGAAAGTACGTCGATTTATTTGGTAAATTCATATTGGACGTAAGAAATAAATTTATTTTAAAATTGACAAATTCAGCATGAATATTGTTCACAGGTGATTGAAAAGAAGTTAGCGAATTACAAAAATTACAAGAGGCAAATCAACGAGGACAAGGATACCGCGAATTCAAGAGGTTACTATTATTTAACTTTTATTAAACTATTTACAAAAAACAGTTGGCATTAACACAATTAAAAGCAAAATATATTTTTAAGATCAGTGGTCATGTTAATAATGAATAAACAAAGACGTGCGAGGAGAATATAAAGTAGTATATTGGTTGAAACAGTTTTATAAACTATTTCAACCAATATGGTATATATATATATATATTCTCCTCGTATGTCTTTGGATCATAAATATATGTTGATTGCATTCAATAGTTTATCAATCTTGTTAAATAATGTGCTGCTTTGATGTTGTTGAATTTTTAAAAGCATTATAGGATACCTAGAATCGAATAAGTTGTTTTTATTTATTGTTATTTTATTAGAAAAATAAATTTCTAGTTAATGTGTTTGTGTAATATATTTTAGAACCAAAAGGACGTTACGCATTCCTCGATCAACTGATAGAGCTGTCGGAAAATGGTGAATATTGGACCACTGAGGAAATAAAGGCTGAAGTGTCAACCTTTATGATTGCAGTAAGTAATTTCAGATATACAATCTACTTTCCTCACAATTCACATAATCTGACTTAATCAGAAACCTGACCTTTATCAAAAACCTCCTTTAGTTGTATGTTTTGTATTTTAATGCATTTAATTTGTATCTAACATGCATTACATAAATAAATATATAATTGTACTAACAGCGTAATAAAAAATATATAGAAGTAAGTTTAACTGCATGTAGAAGAACGGAGATCACTCTTACGGATTATATTTAAATAGAAACTTAACTTTCCATCTCGTTTTTTTAATGAGCTACAGATTTTGTACACAATTTGTTTCTAGACGAGCTTTAATAAACTTGGAAAATATTTTAAAACTGAAATTGAATTCATTTGAGAGATACAAAAACACAAAGACATGCAGCGTACTTTTGACCTACCCCAATAAACAATCCGTTATCGTAGCATACTCATGCCCTACCTCAATTTAATGTATATTAATTCTTGCAAAGTGAAAATGCCGAAGAAAGACAAAAAAATGTGAATCTTAAAAATATGCTTGCAATTTACTAATATTTTTAAATATTGTTAAAAAATTCAATTCAGATGAAATAAACCAAAGAATTGTGGAATATTCCAAAAAGTTAAGGTTATTATAATTATAAAAAAATATTAAATTATAAAAAAAATGTCTCGAAAGTACGCAATTAAAAAGAGAGATTGCTGAAACATTAAAAAAAAAACAAAACTGAAAAAAATCGTTTTTGAAAATACAACGAAATTTTAGAATTTTATAAGGAACAATTATTAACAAATTTCTAGAAAATTATTGAAATGGAAGAAATAATGCCAATAATCCTAAAACTCTAGAGAATTCAAATAAAATTTTCATACTTGAGAAAAGGAATTTCTAGAAATTCAGATAAATCAAGAACTCGTGGACAATTTACTAATAGAAAGAAAAAAAATTAAGACAAAATCCTGAGAATAAAAATTAATGGACAAGGCTAGAAATTTAAAGGAAATTCTCGAAGAAATTTCTGCTCATTTCCAAGAGAAAAACTGATGAAAATTCCAATAAGATAAACTAAGAATTTGTGAAATTTTTATTCAAAAATCGAAAAAGAAATTTTAAATTTTAAATTTTTCAAATTTGTTAAATTTTTTTAAAAAACTTTAAAAATTCTTATTATTTGCACTAAAATGCTAGGTATTACTAGAAATCTGGAGAACTGTCTAAAGAAAATTTTAGAAGAGAAACTACAGGAAAACTCAAATAGATGAAACAAATATTCCTGAAAAATTTAGATAAAAGAAACTAAGAAATTATGAAACATTCTCAAAAAAATTAAACAAAAAAAAAACGAAAATTTTTGGAGATCCTAAAAAAAAATGGCGAAGAAATCTAAAATACTTACCCATGGCAAATATATGGAGAACTTGGGAAAAATTTTAAGAATTCTTGAAGAAAATTTTCCTAATTTAAAAATGTAACTGTTAAAAAAATCAGATAAATTGAAATAAAAATTATTGTAAAATTCCGATAGATGAGATGAAAGAAGAACTCGTTAGATATTCTTGAAAAATAGAAAAAGGTATGCTAAAAATTGTATAAATCTAAATATAAACTGGTAAAAAATTTCTAAAAATCTGAAGAAAGGTTATTGCAATTTGAAAAAAGCTAAACGGTTTTGGAAATCTGGAAATGTTTGAAATGTTAATAAAAGTAATTTATTCGATTAGATAAACTATAATAATGAATGAACAGTTCTAGAAATTAAGAAAAAACTGGTGTAAAATTTTAGAACACTCGAAACAATTCGAGAAATTTATTTTAGAAAATGTTTGACAAATCTAATAATCTAAAATATCTTCGAAATTTATTTGAAAATTTCAGATAAAGTAAAACAGAAATTGCTGAAATATTTCACTAGAAATTCGAAAAAAATGCATTCAAATAAAACAAATCGGAAATTAACTAAAAAATCGTCTTTTAAAATCGAAGGAACGATTTAGAATCCTATAAGGAAAAAATGTTAACAAGATCCTAGAAAATTATTGTAATGAAAGAATTAAAGCCGAAAACTCCTAAAAGTCTAGAGAATTTAACAAAAATTTTCGTAAGAGAAAATGAATTTCTAGAAATTCAGATTATTTAAGAAATCGTGAATAATTCTCGAAAAAATTCTACAAAATTCTGAGAGATTATTAAAAATGAATAGAATCTGAAAACTATTTGTTTGAAAAATTCTAAATTCTAAGAGAGAAAATGATAAAAATTCCAATAAACTAAATTAAGAATTTGTGAAAATTCTTAACTTAGTTTTAAACAGTTCTTCAAATATTTAGAATTGCTAGGCAATTCTAAATATTTGAAGAACTGTTTAAAGAAAATTTAACGCAATTTAGAAGAGAAACTGCTGGAAATTCAGATAGATTAAACAAATATTGCTGAAAAATTTAGATAATATAAACTATGAAATCATGAAAAAAATCTCAAAAAATAAAACAAAAAATGTAGAAAATTTTTTAAGATCCCAAAGGAAAAAAAATGCCACTTATCATCTGTCATCTTTCATTTGTCATATGTCTCCTTTTATCAGTAACCTATGATTTGATATTTGTCATTTATTATTTGGCATTAGCCATCTGTCGTATTTCATTTGTCATATGTCAATTGCAATTTTTCATTTGTCGTCTGTCATTTCTCATCTAGCATCTGTTATCCTTCATTTGTCACTTGTCATTTGTTATCTGTCATCTATGATTTGATATCTGCTATCTGCCATTTGTCATTTATTATGTTTCATTATCATCCGTCATATATTCTCATTTATTTGTCATATGTCAATTTTTCATTTGGCATCTATCATCTATCATTTGTAATCTATGGTTTCACATCTATCATCTGCCATTACTCATTTATTATTTTTCATTTACCATCTGTCATATTTTTTATTCATTTGTCATATGTCAATTGCAATTTTTCATTTGGCATCTGTCATTTATCATCTGTTATCTGTAATTTATAGTTTATCTTATCGAATAAATTACTTTTATAAATATTTTAAACATTTTCTTCCAAATTTCTAAAATCGTTTAGCTTTTCAAATTGCGATAAGCTTTCTCCAGAGTTTTAGAATTTTTTTTTTTTTTATCTGACATTTTTCACTATTGTTTACTATTGGATATGTTTATTATTTATTGGTCATATATCGGTTTCATCAAGTATCTGTCATCTTTTATTTCTTATCTGTCATTCTTTATTTGTAATCAATGATTTGACATTTGTTATCTGATATTTGTCATTTGCCGACTGTGGTATTGTATTTGTCATATGTCAATAGCAATTTTTCATTTGCCATCTATTATTTGTGATGGAAAAATTAATGCTGAAAAGTCCTAAAAATCTAGGGAATTCAAAGAAAATTTTCTTGAGAAAAGGAATTTCTAGGAATTCAGATAAAGAAATCGTGTACGATTCTCAAATAGAAAACAGAATAAATGCTTACAATATTCTGAGACTGAGACTGAGAATAAAAATTAATGGAAAAAGCTAAAAATCTGAAAGAAATTTGCTGAAAAATTCTAAATTCTTGAAGAAATTTCTAGTAATTTACAAGAGAGAAAATGATGAAAATTCCAATAAGATAAATCAAGAATTTAAGAATTATTTTGAAAAATCAAAGAAAAAGTGCTTCTAAAATGGTTACATATTTTAGAAAACTTGAAAAATTCTTCTTATTTGCACTAAAAAATGCTAGGCAATGCAAGAAATCTGGAGAACTGTTTAAAAAAAAATTCGCAAGGTAGAAGAGAAACTGTTGGAAAATTCAGATAGATAAAATAAATATTGCTGAAAAATTTAGATAAAATAAACTAAGAAATAATGAAAAAAATTTCAAAAAATAAAGCAAAAAATGTAGACATTTTTTTAAGATACTTGTAATGGTAAATATATGGAGAACTTGCTAGAAAATTTAAGCATTCGTGGAGAAAATTTTCCTTTTTAAAAAAGAAATTGTTGAAAAATTAAGATAAATTGAAACAAAAATTATTGTAAAATTCTGATAGATAATATAACTCCTAATATTATCTATCAGAATTTTACAATAATTTTTGTTAGAATGAATTTTAGAATGAAGCACTTAATATTTAATATGTTTTACCACGTGATAAACTAGAACTAAGTTTCGAAAAGTGGAAAAATAAAATGCTAAAAATTGTAGAAATCTAAATATAAACTGGTAAAAAGTTTCTAAAAATCTGGAGAAAGCTTATCGCAATTTGAAAAAGCTAAACGATTTTTTAGAAATGTTTTAAATGTTAATAAAAATAATTTATGCGATAATAATAAATGAAGAGTTCTAGAAATTAAGAAAAAAAATATTTAAAATTTTAGAAACACTTGAAACAATTCTTGCAATTTATAAAAGAAAATGTTTGATAAATCAAAAAATCTAGTAGGCAAAAACTATTAGAAAATTCTTATGTCTTAGAAATTATTGTATTTTTCAGGATATATTGCTGGAAATTTCACATAAAATAAAACAAGAATTGCTGAAATCTTTCGTTAGAAATTCGTGAAGAAAAGATTCAAATAAAACAAAACGGAAATTAACTAAAAAATCTTTTAATATACAAGGAACATATTAGAATTTTACAAGGAAAAATTGTTAACAAAATCATAGAAAATTATTGTAATGGGAGAATTAATGCCGAAAACTCCTAAAAATCTAGATAATTCAAAGAAAATTTTCGTACTTGAGAAAAGGAATTTCTAGAAATTCAGATAAATCAAGAAATCGTGCACAATTCTTGAATAGAAAACAGAATAAATTCTACAAAATTTTGAGATATTAATAAAAACTATTGAACAACGCTAGAAATCTGAAAGACAGTTTCTAAAAAATTCTAAATTCTCGAAGAAACTTCTAGTAATTACAAGAGAGAAAATAATTAAAAAAATTTGAAAAAAACCCAACGGTTATAGAAATTTGGAAATATTTGAAATATTAATGAAAATAATTCATTCGACAAGATAAAATATAATAATAAATGAACAATTCTAGAAATTAGGAAAAAAATTGGTGCAAAATTTAGGAACACTCGAAACAATTCTGGGAATTTATAAAAGAAAATGTTTGATAAATCTAAACATATAAAAGGCAAACATTATTAGAGAAGTCTTATATCTTCGAAATAATTATATTTTTTAGGAGACATTTCTGGAAATTTCAGATAAAGTAAAACAAAAATTGCTGAAATATTTCACTAGAAATTGGTGAAAAAACATTCAAATAAAACAAAACGGAAATTAATAAAAAAAAAATCGTTTGAAAATACGAGGAACATTTTAGAATTCTATAAGGAAAAATTCTTAACAAAATCGTAGAAAATTTTTGTGGAGAATCAATGCCGAAAAATACTAAAAATCTAAAGAATTCAAAGAAAATTTTCGTACTTGAGAAAAGGAACTTCTAAAAAATTCATATAAATCAAGAAGTCGTTGACAATTCTCGAATAGAAAACAGAAAAAAATGCCAAAAAAATGTGAGGCATTAATAAAAATTAATGCAGGCACTAGAAATCCGAAAGAAAGAAAAGAAATGTCAAAAATTGAAGAATTCTAAATATAAACTGGTAAAAAAATTCTAAAACTCTGAAAAGAGCTTATCGCAGTTTGAAAAAAGCTAAACGATTTTAGAAATTTGGAAGAAAATGTTTTAAATGTTTATAAAAGCAATTTATTCGATAAGATAAACTATAATAATAAATGAACAGTTCTAGAAATTAAGAAAAAAATGGTGTAAAATTTTAGAACACTCGAAATTATTCTTGCAATTTATAAAAGAAAATTTTTGATAAATCTAAAAATCTAGAAGGCAAAAATGATTAGAAAATTCTTATATCTTCGAAATGATTTTTTTAGGAGAAATTGCTGGAAATTTCAGATAAAGTAAAACAAAAACTGCTAAAATATTTCTCCAGAAATTCATGAAAAAACATTCAAATGAAACAAAACGGAATTTAACTAAAAAAAAAAAAAAACGAACATTTTTAAAATTCTATAAGGAAAAATTCTTAACAAAACACTTGAAAATTATTTTATGGAAAAATTAATGCCAAAAAATCCTAAAAATATAGAAAAATCAAAAAAAATTCGTACTTGAGAAAAGAATGTCTAGGAATTCTCGAATAGAAAAAAATGCTACAAAATTCTGAGACATTAATAAAAATTAATAGATAACGCTGAAAATCTGAAAGAAAGTTGTTGAAAAAAACTAAAAATCTAGAAGACAAAAATGATTAGAAAATGCTTATAACTTCGAAATGATAATATTTTTAAGGCGAAATTGCTGGAAATTTCAGATAAGTTAAACAAACATTTCTGAACGTCGATAAAAATTCATAAAAACATTCTGGAAATATGAATAAAACAATGTTGGAAAATTCTAGAAATATGTAAATAGATGCTTTTATAGAACAAAAACTCTTGAAAAGTAGGAAAAGGTAAACTAAGAAATTGTGGTAGATTATTGATATATGAAAAAAAAGTGCTGGAAAACTAAGAAATTTTAGAGCAAAATTGTTAAAAATGCTAGAATATTAAAAAAAATATATCTCAAGGTTTTGTAAGTGCTGGATAATTCTAGGAAAATTTGATTTACTTTATAGAAAACTCTCACAATTTATAAAGGAAAGAACAACAAAATTCTGAGAAAATTGCAAGTTTAATCCTCAGAATAGTGGTAAAAAATGAAAGAATAATTGCCGAAAATTCCAAAGATCTAAAAGAAAGTGTTAAGTATTTCGAGAACCCATGAGTAGAATTTTCGAAGTTTGAAAGAAAAAATGCTGGACAATTCTACAAAAATTCTAGAAACCTTTTATAATTTCTAAACAAATTACAAGAGAAATTGTTAAATAATTCTGATAAAACAAAAACAAAAATATGAAAAATTAGGTAAAGAGAGAAATTAAAGAAAATGTGCTGAATAAATCCAGAAATGTAAAAGAAGCTAAATATTTTTTTACAATTTGGAAGAGATAAAGCATTGTCTATGTAGAACATAATTAAAAATTCAAGAGCTCTTGAAGAGGATTTTAGAATTTCGAAAAGAAAAACTTTGATAAAATAAACAATTTTTTTTAATAAACAAAATAAATTAAAAAATAATGGACAAATAAAAAATCAAAAGAAAAAGTTGTGTAAAAAGACAATGTTTGACATCTTCTCTTCTGTTAACGATAGAGGCTTCTACTTTGTTATACATTATTCTTCACAAATAAAAACCTTTTTTAACTTTGTTTGTATAACACTGACTTTATTAAGTGACTAGAGTTTCGACAATTTTAACTTGTCACTTCTAGTTTGATCATGACAAGTAATAATAATAAACTAAGTGTTATACAAAGTTATAAAGTTTTTTTATCTTCTCTTCTTCTCATCCATTTCATATATTACTTTTTCTTTAGTACGTTTTACTTACTTTTTCAAACTTGCTCTTCAAATTTTATTCTTTAATGTTTTTTTAAAGGCTAAATACAGTTTTATTCCTACTATAGGTACACATTTCTTAAGGCTAGTCAGATCCATTATTTACAAGAGTCGAACAATCCCTCCCTCCTTATCTTGTAGAACTCCTCGTACTTCGACCTGTTTACGTCGCTGCGCAGCATTTTCATTATCATCATTGCGACATCAGCAGCTCCTTGATTGACTTCAGTTTCGGTATCGGTGGTTCATAATCCATATTTCAAATAATCAATTACATGACTGATTAAAGCTGCCTTTTTTAATTAAAAAAAAGACTTTTATTGGCATACAAATATTCATTTCATTTCCTTTTTTTAATTACAGGGCAGTGATACTGGTGCTACAGTTTCATCCTTCATTATGGTATTATTAGGAATGCATACGGAAATACAGGTAAAATGAGGTAAAATTATTGAAACGATGATTGCAAGTTTGTTTCAGCAAAAATGTTATGAGGAAACCGTGAAAGTATTAGGTGCGGACCGGAAGCTTGAATATACCGATTTACCCAAGTTAGTTTATCTAGAGAAGGTGATCAAGGAGAGCATGAGGCTCTTTCCCATCGGTCCAGTAATTTTGAGGAAAGTCGACGAAGACATGGAAGTTGGTAAGTTAACTATCAAAGAAAAAAATTCTCTTGATGAATGCATACAAAATATTTTTTTTTTATATTAAGTAGGAAAGAAAATTATCTTTGTAGTATGGTCTAATACGAAAATTTTCTTAAATATTTTTTTCTTAATTTATGATTATTTTAGGTGGTTTTATTCTGCCTAAAGGTGCAAGTCTGATCTTGGGTATAATGGGGATTCATTATTCGGATCTCTATTACGATGATCCGTGGAAGTTTGATCCCGAAAGGTTCTCACCAGAGGAAATTGCGAAGAGGCACAAATACGCGTACTTACCATTTTCTGCAGGACCAAGGAATTGTATCGGTAAGCTTTTTCTACAATTTTTAAATTTGTATATTCTAATTAGCTAATTGATTTTTTGGAGGTATGGCGTACGGAATGATGTCGTTAAAGACACTACTAGCAGTAACCATAAGAAGGTATCGAATGGAGACCGTTTATAAAGATATTAGAGAAATACGAGTGAAGCAGGCGATTATTATTAAAGCCGTCGATGGGTTTCCAGTAAGATTCATTCCCAGGAAATGATATAATTGTATATAGGCTACTATTACACTGATGTATTTAAAGATAATGATATAATTAATAAACTGTATGTAGCGTTTTAAATAAATAATAGGATCAAGTTTAATTTTGCATGCATTACATTTTTCAAGCACACAATTTAAAAAATTCTCAGCAATTTCTCTATAGATCTAAAGTTTTAAAATCTGCAAGTATTTATTTACCAGTTCTGCACAATTCTTTTTTAATTGCGCGTTTTTTTTTGATACCAATAATGTACACTTTTAACAATACTTTTGCTATTTTCAAAGAGTTTTCTAGTCCTACCTAAATGTATTAATTATATTGATAATTTAATGTATTGATGTTGGTTGTTTTAGAGATTTTAATTTATAATTGTAAAGCAGGTTCAATAAAGTACTAATAAATAAATAATTTCATTTTTATTGTTTCCGTTACACAACTAAATCATTATTATTTTAATATAATATGCATTTTATTGAAGTAGAGTCTTAAGAAATGAAAAACTAAAATAAAAAGAGATACCAGAAAAATTTAAAGGAAAGACCAGAAAGAAAGAGTAAGGAAAAAGCAGAAAAATCAAAATAAGGTTCAGAATAGATTGCAGATAAAGAAAGTCAAAGAATACAAAATTTAAGAGAGAAGGGTATTATAAAAAGGGCATTGAATGACCACAAAGGAACTAAAATAAGGAGATATATAAAAAAAAAATTAAAGGAAAATCAGAACAGTTCATGTAGACAGAAAACCATAAATTCAAGAGAGCTGAAGAACGGAATTCAAACTAAGGAAATAATCAATAATCCTAAAATAATGACTAAAAAGGAAGTAGTTACTAGAGAAATCAGAAGAAGCATCGAAAATGATTATGGATAATTCGTGATAATTTGGATCTTAAATTCATCAATATTAAGAATAAAGAAATTACTTTTACTTTTTTATACCACTTTAAACTTTATTTTGCAGAGGTATAAAAAAAGTGTTTTCTTTATTCTTAATGGAGAGATAAGTTAAAGAATTAAGAAGATTATAAGAAACAGAAGTTTTTTGACTAGAAAGAAAAGAGTAAAATGGAAAAAATACCAAAATGAAACCGCGAAGATGGTTTCTATCTTCTGAGTTTCTTTTAATTCTTTTAAATGTGAAATAATAAAAATAAGAATATAAATCAAAAATAATATCTAGAAAAACAATTGATTGTCTAGAAACAAAAACTAAAGGGTAAGATACAAAAGAGAACACATAGACAGAAATCAAAGAATGTAATTGACTAGAGCGAGAATATCATAAAAAGAAGATTTATTGAATAAAAAGAAAAGTTGCGACCGTTACTACGAGGTAATCCATACTTACACTGAATTGAAAAATTCATTATATTTTAACCACAAATTATTATTATTATTTAAAGATTTATTGATTAAAAAAAGATAGATGCTCGGAAATTTTAAATGAAACTCACAATAGATCATGGAGAGAGAAACCTAAAAATTCAATTCAAGAGAGATAGAATGAGATTAAAACTAGGGCAATAATTTAAATTAAGAGAAGAAGATTCAGACTAAAATAATAATAATAAAAACTTCGAAAGAAAGACTAATTAATAAGAGAGATATCAGAAGAAGAGTCAGAACAGATTTTTAAGGAAAAAACATATAGAAAGAAAGATTTAAGTGTAAGATTTAGAAGAGATCACGAAAGATAAATTAAAAATGCAATAGATATGTGCGAGAGAGAAGAAAATCATGAACAAAAAGGAAGATTGATTGACTTGATTGATTAAAAAACATATTAAAATAAGAAGAGATGCCAGAAAATTTTAAAGGAAACTCAAATCTAAAAAATTCAACAGTAAAAAGAACTGCAGAATGAGATTCAAATTAAAATATAATAAAAACGCTATTAGACAGACAAAAATATGAAGTAAAACCAGAAGAAGAGCCAGAGAATTTTAGTAACAAATATTAAAGAGTAAGAATCAAACGCGATGACGCAAGATAATGTAAAGAATTCAATAGACAAGGAAGAAAGAATATTGACTAGAAAGAAAGAACTTATAATGGAAACTCAGAAGAAATAATATAGAAAAGAACTTAAAAATCAATCTGGAGAAATAACGAGATTAAAAGCAAAGAAATAATTAAAACCCCGAAAGAAAGTCTGAAAGAAGTTTCTCCCTTCTTTCAGACTTTCTTTCGGCGTTTCGAAAAATTAGAAAAAGACTCACGAAATATTGTGAAGAGAAAAGCAGATTTAATAATTCAATAAAAGCTTAAAATAAAGAGATCGAAATACCAGAAACAATTAAAGGAAGCTAAAAAACACGATCTGGAAAAAAAATAAACAGAAATAAAAGCCCTAATAGAAACACTAAGAAGAAAGAGATACGAGAAAATTTCTGTGGCCGAATATGGCCAACATTAGGGAAACCCCTCCAAGCGTTGTGCTGTCTTTTGCTCGTCACCTTGGGTGGCTAAATGAGTGATAGAACAATGGAGGGCTGTCCTAGCCAGGGGGGCACAACGGACCTAATGAGGCCTAGGTGCTCTGGTCAATGATTTGATCACCCTTGGCAAGCATGATCCAGAGATCCAGAGATACAAGAGAAATTAGCAGAAGGCTAAGAAAGTTCATGAAGGAACAGCCGATGGAATGCGGTAGAACACAAAAAGATGGAATTCTGAAAACTGAGAAAGAAGGTTTATCGAGAAATAAAGCCTTAAAAAGAGAGAGAGATGCCATAATCAAGAGAGAACGGATAATTTAACGCAAAAAATAATTGAAACTCCAAAAGAGTTACAAGAGAAATCAAAAGAAGGCTCAGAATAGATTTAGATTTTAATCACTACTGTGCTGATGATGTTAAAGTAAATAAAACACTATTAGCACTATTAAAGATATCTTTAGGCGGGAGCATATGCGTAGGGAGGCGGTCAAATTATAGATCAGCCTTATCATGGCACATCTGTCAAACCTCCCTGGTGGCGTCCCGGGCTTGACCAAAAAAAGTCAAATTCTCGGAAAGCCTTTAACAAAACCCAAAACTACCGACTTGAGGAGAACTGCGCCACATACAAGATAATCCAGAGAGACTTTTAAATGATCCTCAGAAGGAAGATCAGATCTTCATGATGCAGCATATATTCCGTATCAGAAACAGCCCGTACTAAGAAAATACTATCTGGCTACCGCAGTGCACAGCCAGGCATATTAAAAAAAGAAGACCTTCTGGCACACTTTCCTGACCTTCTGGTAACACACTTTCCTGATTCCAACACCGGGTCTGAGGCGAACCATCAAACCGAGCCAGAATATTTCTCCACACCGAAGAACTGGAACATGAGTAAGGACGATGTCCACCGAAAGCAAAATAGAATGGGGAATAAAATCATTCTCCCCTTTTAATTCGCCAGAACTGGATGGTGTGTACCCTCCACTACTACAGTGGGGCTTGTTGCAGTGTATGTACTGGGACCACAAAGGGAAGCATGATTTTTATTCCCCTACTCATTGAAAAATACAAGAGTATTTATCTAGCAGAATGCAGAGTTTTCTGAAAATCATAAAGGAATGGTACGAAAAAGAAAAAGGAAGATCAACATAGAACTTCCAAAACTCTTTGTGCTTGGCAAACAAGGTGAAATGCATCCAAAGTTGTGTACAGCATCGTCACAGGTAACGAGTCGTGGATTTAAGGCCAACCGGCAGTTTGGGCGTTTCAATGTAAAGCAAAACCAACAAAAGTTGTTCGCTCTCGAAGCGCTAAGAAACAAATGGCGGCGTTTTTCTTCGCGAAAACCATTGATGTAGCAACTGTTGCTCTTGAAAATGACAAAAAAAATTCAGCGTTTTATACGACCAATTTTTTGCCTGAAGTTTTCGGTAACCAACCTAAAACGACGAATCTTTTTGCATCACAAACGAGTATTTGGACACACATAAGATCGAATTGCCCCGACTTGTCACAAATGAGCTGGGTGGTCTTATTATACCTTGTTTTATCATTGAGTTAATTTGATTTTCTATTTCTTCGGTTTTATCGGTAGGTTTACAATTGTTCTAATCGAATGCTGACCTTGGTTTATAAAGGACAAAGGTATTCCAGGACAGTTCATTATATCTCGATATTCATAACATAACTTTCGCACTGATGTCATTATTGTGATATCATTTGTAAAACTGATGAATTTAAAAATATTGATAATTTCGTTGATTCTCCATCAAATTGAGAAATAATATCCAAAATGCCTTTGACTGAAATTACTGGTAGGGTCATATAGACTGTATCCTGTATTTGTTTCTCATTTTTCACTTGGTGAAACATTATGTTAATAATAGGTTGATGAAAAAATTCACTTTGTTTGTTCTGACAAAAAAGCGCTTCGACACTTTGTATGTTATGTGTAAAGCCTCACGATGTTTTCTTTTTTTTTTCTTACTGGTGGATTCCAAAACTTGAACACGATGTTGAATTCATTATATGAATTCCGGGAAAAAAAGTGGTGGGGGAGTACTTATAGCAGTTGCTCGTCACCTTAAATCGCATGTAATTGAAAGTAAATCTTATCATCATGAAGAGATCTTTGTTTCCGTTAGTACAGATAAACAGCAAATTCTCCTTGGTGGTGTCTACATCCCTCCTAACTCTCAACTTTCGACATATCAACAACATTGTTTATCTCTTGAGAACCTTTTTGATATGTTACCTAATTACCACGTGTGTATACTGGGTGATTTCAATCTCCAAAACATTAATTGGTTAGTAGGCGATTATGGCGTTTATACTGATTCAACTAATAATTGCGCTACTTCTGTTTCTGATACGTACGAATTCATAAATTTATTTCAAGTTTCAAATATTGTTAACGCTAATTCTGTACTTTTGGACCTTATATTTTTACGAACTACCTTTGGTAATAAGTTTTCTGTCTCGTGTGCTGAAAACTCCCTTGTACCATGTGATGTGCATCATCCAGCTTTAGAATTGAGTATTAACTTTACATCTAATACTACGGAATCTCTTTGGGACTGCAA
Organism: Ontholestes murinus; assembly: GCA_963969525.1. Lineage (NCBI taxonomy): Eukaryota > Metazoa > Arthropoda > Insecta > Coleoptera > Staphylinidae > Ontholestes > Ontholestes murinus. The sequence goes on along the minus strand of OZ018389.1, from coordinate 9,465,898 downwards.
TCTTAGGTTTCAATTACATAAAGCAGATTTTGCAAGTTTAAATAATAAATTTATTAATTTCAATTGGGGTGACGTTCTAAAGGATTTAAATATTAATGATCAAGTGGGTGTTTTTTATAATATTCTTTATGAGGCGATTGGTGAAAATATTCCTGTTGTGGACGAAAATAGTCTACCTGGTTATCGATTCCCTAAATGGTTCAGTAAGGATTTAGAAAATATGTTGTTTTAAAAAAAATACTACATGCCAAATTTAAGCAATCTAATCTACCTGCGGACTATGAAAGCTTTCAAAAAGTACGGACCGATTGCAAAATACTAACCAGTAGATATCATGAAGAGTATTTACAAAGGCTTGAAAGTGCAATCTCTGATGATCCTAGCGTATTTTGGAAACACATCAGGTCAAAACGAACATCTGGTGGTATTCCCAATTCCTTCAATCATAAGGGTTCAACTATAAATAGCGCAAACTAAATCGTTGATTTATTTTCTTCTAATTTTGGTTCCGTCTATAAACATTTAAGTAATCAAACTGTTTGCGAGTCAGGTGACTCTCACCTGAACCTTAATTTCATTCCCGATGTTGGTATATCTTTAATTTTAGAGGAATTAACGAATTTAAAACCAACCTACTCAATGGGACTAGACGTTTTGTCCGCTTTATTTCTAAAAAAATGCTCATTTTCTTTATGTCGTCCTCTTTGGATTGTTTTTAACAACTCTTTAAAATGTGGCGAATTTCCATCTTATTGGAATGATGCTCTTATTACGCCAATTCATAAGAATGGTGCTAAAAATATCGTCGCCAATTATAGACCAATTTCCATTCAATCGCATATTCCTAAAATTTTTGAACAAATTGTAACTTTATATTACTGTCTAAATTGTATAAATTGGGAATACAAAGTTCACTTTTCGATTGGATAGCGTCTTATTTAAGAGACAAAACTCAGATGGTACGTGTTGGTACCTAAACGTCTTTTTCGATAGCTGCATCATCAGGTGTACCCCAAGGTTTCCGCCTAGGTTCACTTCTTTTTAATATTTTTATTAACGATGTCACTTCCTGTTTTCGACATTCTCAGTGCCTGCAATTGATGATAAACACTCTTCTCAACTTCTCCAGCAGGACCTAGTTCGTTTTAATGATTGGTGCATTTTAAATACAATGCATCTTAATATTTAAAAATGCAGTGTTATAACTTTCGCTAAAGTCCGCTCCCCATTTTCGTATTCTTACTTCATTAATAATAATGTCTTAAGCGTGTTAATTGCATTGAAGATTTAGGGGCGCTCCTTACCAGTAATTGGAGTTTCTCAGAACACATCGGTAAAGTTATTTCAAAAGCATTCCAAACGCATGAGTTTTTAAAAAGAAACATCAAAGATTTCAAAAACGCTAGAACTATAATAAGATTCTTTGTTGTTGAGTATTATGCCTTGATTTGGAGCCCCTATACTGCACAAGAAGTTAATGCACTCGAGCGTATTCAGAAAAAGTTTGTGAAATTTTTATCTTTTAAATCTGATATCCAGGGCTGTGATTACCACGAACTACTACATTTATTCGATTTACGAACACTTCAACATAGACGCTTTTGTGGCGATATCTATTTTGTTCATAAAGTATTACGTGGTAACATTAAATCTGTCCAAATTTTATCGAAAATCGGCATCCGTGTGCCAGCCAGACAATTACGGTGCAATGAAGTACTTTCAGTACCTTGTAAAAAGACTGACTATGCCAAATATTTTGGTATTTCTCGCTTAGTCTACAACATCAACGCGGTGGATGTCGATTTTAACTACATAACTTTTAATAACTTGCGTAAGATTGTCCTTAACATGTATTTTAGTTTCGTTTTTAAATTGTACACGCTAGTTTAAAGGTGTTGCGTCCTGTATGTATTTATGTTAAAACATTTTATTCTTAAACTTTATTAACGTTCTTTTTATATTTAACTTTTATTGTATTCAAATGGACTTCCGTTAAATAAATAAAAATAAAAATAAAGTAAATACTAAACTTTACACAGTTATTACAGTTTACAGTTTATAGTTTACAGTTTACAGTTTACAGTTTACAGTTTACAGTTTACAGTTTACAGTTTACAGTTTACAGTTTACAGTTTACAGTTTACAGTTTACAGTTTACAGTTTACAGTTTACAGTTTACAGTTTACAGTTTACAGTTTACAGTTTACAGTTTACAGTTTACAGTTTACAGTTTACAGTTTACAGTTTACAGTTTACAGTTTACAGTTTACAGTTTACAGTTTACAGTTTACAGTTTACAGTTTACAGTTTACAGTTTACAGTTTACAGTTTACAGTTTACAGTTTACAGTTTACAGTTTACAGTTTACAGTTTACAGTTTACAGTTTACAGTTTACAGTTTACAGTTTACAGTTTACAGTTTACAGTTTACAGTTTACAGTTTACAGTTTACAGTTTACAGTTTACAGTACGCTCGAATGCGTTTTTATTGACTTTAAAACCTGCCTAGTGAATTATTTGTTAGTCACATAATACAAAAGAAATAGATTAAAAAATAAACTCCAGGAAAGTAAACAGAACGAGATTGATTAGTAAAATTATGCAAATATGATTTGTTTTTGTTTGTCTTTAAAATAACATATTGACCTTGAAATTAATTTCAAAATTCATACATAAATAAACCTGAAGAACTTGAAAGGATGTGTTTTAATAATTGAACTACTAATGTGAGTACACAATTTTATACCATAAGTAATTCTATAAATCATAAATTAAGTCAATAATGTGAATGCTCCTTTATTGTAGAAAAATTAATGTCTTAACATTAGATTTCTGCGATGAAACTATGATCATTTAACCCAACTTTCTTTCTTTCTTCAAATTCTTTTGTTTATAATTTCCATTCTTCTTAATAGATTTAATAAAAAAGTTTTAACTGTTTGTATAAATAAATAAATTGTTATTATGATTATATAATATTAACTGTATTTAAACATTTTGTATTACTACTTATTAGTTATTTTCACTAAAATGTATATAATCATTTGAAATGTAAAGTTGTAACATGCGCAAGTAAAAAAATTATTGCAATTAAAAACACCGTAATTTACAAGAGAATAATTCGATTAGACGTTTCATTTTTAATTTAATTAGTGTTGATTGGTTAGGTATTCAAATTGCCTTAAAAATCTTATTTAAAACTTGCGTATATATAAGTTGATGAAAATTACATTCGACAGTTGAAAGCGAGTCGTATACTAATACAACGTATGATATTTGGATTGACTGTGTGAGTACATTTTTTTGATAATAATTATTAGAATAAATTACCACTAATAACAATATTATTCGAAACTAGTAATAATAATTAAAATAATTATAAAAATAATATTTGATTACTGAAAAGAAGCTATAAAGTTAAGAAGAAATAATTAAAGTTGTATACGAGGGTTTCATTTTATATTTAGGGAATGAATAGAGAACCAAGAAAATAAATGAATCATCGTACATAATTTTTTTTTAAATAAAATAATTTGCAAAATTTTGCTTGTGCTTGAACCAGTTTTAGAAACATTTTTTCCATTGGGATTGAGTTACTTTCAAAACATGTATTTTGAACGGTCCAACCGCGTCAGAAAACCTTGGGCTATTAATTTATTTTTGATTTGATAAAAAAGTCATTGGGTGCCAAAACAGGACTCTACGGTGGATGAACTTCGTAACCACATGATTATTCATCAAAACACTCGTGTATGATTTACATATTGAAGGGTGGGATAGAGGTCACCCACCCAACTTACATATCTATTGGTACTTTCATCACTGCAACTGTTTTATTTCCTTGAAACAAAAACACAAATGATAAAGATGTTGTTTTATTATAATAAACTCTATTTTAGCTTAATTTTTTTTAAATATGTAGGGTGGGCGGGTGGCCGCTATCCTACCCTCCATTATTAAGATATACGCGAGGGTTTTCTTATTAAAAAATATCTAAATGGATGAGTTTACATGTTTAATTTAGTACAAATCTGTTCGTAATCAAATGATTATTTATCAATACACTCATGTATGATATACATGTTAAAAGGTGGGATAGAGGCCACCCACCCACCCTACATATATTTTGGTACTTTCATCACTGCAACTGTTTTAGTTCCTTGAAACAAAAACACAAATGATGAAGATGTTGTTTTATTATAAACTCTATTGTAGCTTAAGTTTTTTTTAAATATGTAGGGTGGGTGGGTGGCCACTATTCTAGCCTCCATTTTTAAGATGCACGCGAGGGTTTTCTCATTAAAAAATATCTAATAGGATGAGTTTACATGCTTAATTTAGTATAAATCTGTTCGTAATCAAATGATTATTCATCAAAACCCTTGTGTATGATCTACATGTTAAAAAGTGGAATAGAGGCCACCCACCCACCCTAAATATATATTGGTACTTTCGTCACTGCAACTGTTTTAGTTCCTTGAAACAAAAGCACAAATAATGAAGATGTTGTTTTGATTTAATAAACTCCATTGTAGCTTTAGTTTTTCTGAATATGTAGGGTGGGTGGGTGGCCACTATCTTACCCTCTATTTTAAATATTCACGCGAGGGTTTTCTTATTAAAAAAAATATCTAAAAGGATGAGTTTACATGCTTAATTTAGTATAAATCTGTTCGTAACCAAATGATAATTTATCAAAACATTCGTGTATGATTTACAGGTTGAAGGGTGGGATAGATGCCACCCACCCACCCTACATATATATTATTAATATCATCACTGCAACTGTTTTAGTTCCTTGAAACGAAAACACAAATGATGAAGATGTTGTTTTATTTTAATAAACTCTATTGTAGCTTAAGTTTTTTTTTAAATATGTAGGGTGGGTGGGTGACCACTATCCTACCCTCCATTTTTAAGATATACGCGGTTTTCTTATTAAAAAAATATTGAAAATGTAGAGTTTACATACTTAATTTAGTATAAATTCATTCTTAACCAAAAAATTATTCATCAAAACCCTTGTGTATGATCTACATGTTGAAGGGTGGGATAGAGGCCACCCACCCACCCTACATATTTATTGGTACTTTCATCACTGCAACTGTTTTAGTTTCTTGAAACAATAACACAAATTACGAAGATGTTGTTTTGATTTAGTAAACACTATTGTAGCTTAAGTTTTTTTAAATATGTAGGGAGGGTGGGTGGCTACTATACTACTCTCCATTTTTAGGATACACGCGAGGGTTTTATTATTAATAAATATTTATAAAGATGAATTTACATACTTAATTTAGTATAAAGTCGTTCGTAACCAAATGATTATTTATCACAACACTCATGTATGATCTACATGTTGAAGGGTGGGATAGAGGCCACCCACCCACCCTACATATATATTGGTACTTTCATCACTGCAACTGTTTTAGTTCCTTGGAACAAAAATACAAATGATGAAGATGTTGTTTTGATTTAATAAACACTACTGTAGCTTACATTTTTATAAATATGTAGGGTGGGTGGGTGGCCACTATCCTACCCTCCATTTATGTGATATACGTGAGGGTTTTCTTATTAAAACATATTTAAAAAGATAGGTTTACATACTTAATTTAGTATAAATTCATTCGTAACCAAATGATTATTCATCAAAACTCTCGAGCATTATCTACAGGTTGAAGGGTGTATAGAGGCGAACCACCCTACATATTAATATTTTTATCACTGTCAATGTTTTAATTACTTAAAGTATAAACAAATATTGTGTAAATGTTGTGAATAATTTAATAAGCAATGTTTATGCACAGCATCAATTTTTCTGGAACATCCACCAATTTTGGACGACCTTCACGAAATTCATAACTAAAAGAACTACGACAGTGATTGAATTCCAAATACCATCGATGTATAGTGGTTTTTGATAGGGCTTCATCGCCAAAATAGAATAAAGTACATTGTTGTTGAGATAATCTGCGTCGAAAGTTGTAACAAAAATAGTCGACATCATTTTTTCATGTCACTGCAAACCATACAAATAAAGTAAGGACATCAAAAAGTCCTAAGTAAATCTTTACGATTGTCACATGTCAGCACTTAGATCGCCATTCCCAAAATATGAAAAGTAACTCTCGTATTGAAGTTTTCGAATTTGTACTGATAACGGTAATATAATAATTCGAGATCTTCTGATTAAGTGGTAAGATTTCTAAAACCTTAGTATTGCAATTTAATTTCTTATTGTGGTCTTATTAATTATTTTTAGTTAAAAAAAAATATCAGAAATGATAATTGGAGAATACACGCGATTTACATTTATATTGTTATTCACCATATGTTTATTGTACTTCAAATGGAAACTGAGCAGATGGCATCTATACAATTGTGCGAAAAAAATTCCACTCAGCAAAAGTCTTCCGAATTTGCCGATTTTTGGAGTTGGCCTCAGTTTAATGGGAAATACTGAACGTAAGTTATTAAAATATTCCATACAAATATATATATATATATATTATTTAAAATAATTTCAACTTCTACATTTTAATACTAACAAACGAAAAATACGAATTAAGAAAGGTACAATACTTGACCTTGAGTAGTTTTTTTTTAAATTTAATACAGCTTAAATCCTAACTAATAATTAGAAAAAAAGACGAAAACATTCCGCAAATCTACGAAAAATGAGTCTTATTTAATCTTGTTAAGAAATTGTAAAGACAATCTCAACATTAATTTATTACTCAAGTTGCTATAGTGATTTATAGCGATTTCTAAAAGTGTTAATTTAGTTGCATTTAAGCAATTCTTTAAATGATATAACTACGTGGTAATCAATATTCAATGCCTATAAAAAATAATCATATTTTAATCTATATGGTAAATACATATGTATTTCCATAAACCATTTTTATTATTAGTAGAAAATTGATTCGAAAGTGGTTATTTAAGCCATTTGTAATTTTTAAGATAAGCTAAAAGTGATTAGGAAGCTATTTAGTAAAACATCACCACCACAATCAATTTGGCTGGGTCCCAAACTCTACATCCTCATCAATCGGGTAGAAGATATGGAGGTTGTCCTTAATAGTCCCAAGTGTTTGGCCAAAGACGATCTATACGACATAATAGGATCTTTATTGGGAGATGGGATACTTACGTCTGCTGGTATGTAAACTATTAAAATTTTCAGCAAGTTATTTTTTTAAATTCTGAAATTGTCCATTATTATTCTTTCTATCTTATTGAAAATTGTCTTGCATATTTTTGGAAATATCTCCACTCTGCTTTAGCTGAAAAAAGTCCTACCTAAGTTGGGTAATTGGGAAAGTTCTACAAATATAAAAGTAAAATTGGAAAATTTAATAAATCTTAAGAGTTAAATTGCCAGAAAAAAAAAATCTAGAAAAAAAATGAATTTTAAGAAAGTTCTGATAAGATGAAGGAGGATAAACAAAATGTAAAAAATGAAAACTTATAAGGAGAGAAATTGCTGGAAAATTCAATAAACCTGCTAATATATTCTCAAATTACGAGAATTTTCGTCTAAAATATTACAGATTTTCTTATTTTATCAGAATTTTCTACAAATTTCTCTTCTAAATAACAGATACTTCTAAAAATGAAATAAAAACGTGTTCGTAATTTTTTTTTTGCCAGGGTGTCTCAAGTCAATAATGTTATATACTTTTTGCTGCTCTTATTCCAATGTTATCTTTGGTACTGCACTCGACGTTTCCAAGTTTAATAAGAGTCTTTTGTCTCGCTATCTATTCAATTAATCTAACATTTTTACATTCCCTATATAGAACATATAGAAAACGTATTGTTTTCATGAATGAGAAGGTCTGTGGATGCTGTGTCTCAAAAATGAATGATCCGTTTGAGATGAAACTTTGAACCTTAGGGTTTTATCATTAAAAACTAGATCCCAAAAGCTTTTGGTAAACATTCATAAACCGGAAGTGTATGTTTGCTAGAGCACTGAGTGATGAAACACGTTGCAGTGCTCAATAATAAAAGTGAAACCCTCGCAACTGTATTGTTTTATTTTACTGTATAATCATGTATCCGCCTCATCAATTCAATATTCAAAATTTGTTCCGTTTCATTATCTTCTACGATCTTTTTTAATATCAATACCACGAAAAGTATCCTCTCAACATTCCTTTCCTATAAAATATCAGAATTTTTTTTAAAGGTTCTTCAAATTTTTCTCATTTCTTTTAATTTATAGAATATTATATCTAGTAATTTATCTTCTAATTAAGTGAAGTAAAACATATTTTGCTAACAAGTGCGTTACTTTGCATAATTTTCATATCTGGTTCCTTCAAGAGTGTGGCGCAACAATTCATCAATTAAATCTTATAAAAATTTTTGGGATTCTAGAACAATTTCATGTACTTAAAATTGACCTTGAAATCGGTCATGAATAAAAGAATCGTGTGTGTTAACAAATATATTTATTAATTTACATTATTTTTTAGTTCCAAAATGGAAAAAACACAGAAAAATTATAATGCCGACATTTCATCGAAGGATTCTTGAACAGTTCGTCGACGTATTTTCTCAGCAGTCAAGTATTTTCATCAAACAGTTGGAAAATAAATGTGGCCAGGTGACAAATGTTCTCGAAAATATTAATAAATATTCACTAGATGCAATTTGTGGTAAGTTAGGCGTAATTTTTATAAAATTTAGAAGTATGGTTTCATGATAAAATACTAGACTGTACTGATAAATATAAACTCTAAAATATATATATATATATATATATATAGCATTGAGGTGATATCTACTATCTAAAGATATATATCTATATCTTGAATTCACCGTTCCTAATTGGGGATAATGTATCACACATCAAATTGCAATTGTATTGGGTTATTTTTTAGAAACAACAATGGGAGTTTCCATTAATGCCCAAACGACCGATTGCTCTATTTATCATGTAACTAAAAGGTAAGTATTTATTCAGGATTTTTTAATTTATTTTATTTTACACTTCGAACTGTTATCAAAATTTTGTTTTTAGGGCCATGGAAATTCTAATGGTTCGGATATGCAACGTTATCTATCATTTCGATTGGATTTATAATTTGACAGAACAATGTAAAGAAGTGCGTCATTGTGCCGATGTTTTTTCCAATTTTGTACTGGATGTAAGTTGGAGTATTTTTTACAAATATTTTTTCATAACAATCTGGCTGTTACTATAGGTTTATTTTAAATATATACAATAAACAATATTCGTATTATTATTTATTGTAGTATTGGTTTTAGGTGATTCAGAAGAAGGTTTCGGAATATAAGCAGAAGATAGCAGAAGAAAAGGAAACTGTTGAGATGCAAGGTTTGCGATAAAATAAGTTTTACAAATAAAAAAAAAATGAATAATGAGAAAAGTTAATTAATATTATATTAATTTAATATATACTGCACTAGATATTCAATATTTAATTTGCAATAAGAAAATGGTTATTATTAAGGTTTTAAAATATTTTAGTATTCTATTTTATAATTATACAAAATAATTAAGTTTTAGAGAAAAGGCTATAAGGTCACAATAAGTGTTGGTCATTGTTTAAACACCTCTAATATTTGGAAAACTAGTATTTCTTCTGTAGTGTTTGTTATAAATATATTTAAAATATATAAGTGTATGTTAAAATGTTTTAGAAGTAAAAAAGCGCCCGGTTTTCCTCGAACAGTTGATTAGAATATCAGAAAACGTGGAAAATTGGACAACTGAAGAATTAAGAGCTGAAGTTGCAACAATAATGCTCGCTGTAGGTAATCAAATACTTGATTTTTTACTAAGTATTAACACTATATACTATGTACAGGGTAGCGACACTAGTGCAACAGTTGCTTCTTTTACGTTAATTTTATTGGCGATGCACCCAGAAATTCAAGTAAAGATATAATAATATTATTGATATGATTGTAACCAGAAAATTTCAGCAAAAATGTTATGAGGAAGTTATCGAAGTGTTAGGTCCGGATCGACAACCAGAACACACGGATTTGCCTCAGTTAATGTATCTAGAGAAAGTCATTAAAGAGAGTATGCGACTTTTTCCTATAGCTCCTATAGTTTTAAGGAAAATTGAAGAAGATGTTGACGTCGGTAAGTTCATTGCGACAATTTTACTGTAAACTTAAAACTATAGTAATATTGTTGATAGTAATAACATTTTCTATTTATAATTTAAATATTTTTTATAGGTGGTTATACTCTACCTAAAGGTGCTGGTCTTATAATAGGCATAACGGGAATTCACTCTTCGGATCAATATTACAAAGATCCTTGGAAATTCGATCCCGAAAGGTTCTCGCCTGAGGAAGTTTCCAAGAGGCACAGATATGCGTATCTGCCGTTTTCAGCAGGACCTAGAAATTGCGTCGGTAAGGTTTTTTATTGAATAATGTTGGTATTTTTGGCTGAAATTCTATAATTTGCAGGTATTACCTACGCAATGATGTCATTAAAGACACTGATTGCAGTAACTTTGAGGAAATATCGAATCGAGACAATTTATAACGATATTAGAGAAATAAGATTAAAACAAGCGTTAATGATTGAATCTGTCGATGGATGTCCATTACGGTTATTTCTTAGGAACTAAGAAAATATTATTCGACTTCTGAACTGTAAATTTATATTAAAAATTAACAATTTTTCACTTTGCTTGTACAACTGGAATTTTATCTAGTGACTAATAATAATTTCAACTTGTCATTTTTAAACTAGAAGTATATATACAAACAAAGTGAAAAAGGTGTTTCATTTGTGATTTATCATATATAACGAAGTAACAGTTTAAGATAACATATATGGTTATAGGTGAAAAGTTTATGTCGATGTATATATTTAATTTAGAATGTTATATAATGATAATGTATAGTTTGGTAATGTAGTGTTTTATTGATTCACTCAGATGCAATAGATGAGTTTGTTTTGATAATAAAACAAACCCTTATACTTTATGTAGACGATGTAAGTTTTTTCTCAACACCCTTAAATCCACCGCCAATTCCTTCTCTCACAGATATTTTTAAACAATATATTCAATACTTCTTCTGCTACTTTCTTGATGGAACCATATATTCAAAATGGGTGGAGTAAAAAACAAGTGTTTTACTCCACCTATTTTTAGACAAGCTTTCTTTTTAGGATTAACTTTAGTCCAACTCACTGAAAAATTTAAGTTATTCCCTTCATTGTATTTTTTGTGGTACTCTGAGTTTTTGAGATTATTTTAGGTTGTATAGCTGCAAATTTTGCTGTTACTGTTGTAACATTTATATAATGAATGTTGCAGAAAAGTCAGGTGGAACATCGCTTCATTTTTGTTCAGATAACATCGCTATAAGTTTTATTAATATCATCGTGTTTATTTAAATCGTTGATCGCTAATATGTATACAGTTGGTCGATGGCCAAAAAGGAGAAAAAGGCTGAGATTTTAGATAGCCGAAAACTTATTGCAAGTGCAACTCTCGATTACAATAATGTCTGTCGAATGCTGATTAGGATGGCTGTATCTCATCTATTCTACCAAATTGCAGAAAATAGCTTGAACGCGTGGCATAATAGACTTGGTCGTGTGAACTTTACGCAGATTAAAGCGATGATCAATAGCGGGATATAAAATGGAATAATCCTGAATGACAAGGATGAGAAGCAAGATTCACTTGCTTGCAACATCGTTTTCATCACTTATCCAGAGAAGCCCACAAGGAGGATGTTGGAGAACGAGTTAGTTCTGACGCGTGCGATTGAATCATCTGGAGGAGCGAGATACTGTATCCTGTTCAAGGACACTGCGACATCGTACCTCACTGTCAGCACCACGAAGCACAAATCTGATGTCCTGGCTGGTCTGAAGGAGTACGTGCAGATGGTGGAGAAGCAGCACGGTTGCAAGGTCGAAGCTTTGCATTGTGATAGTTGTGGCGAGTTCATCAATGAAGATTTGCAGAGCTATTTGAAGAAGGAAGTTAGAATCCCGGAGAACACTTCGCCTTACATGCCGCAATCGTGGATACGTCGAAGTACCTCTGGGGCGAAGCGGTAAATAAGGCTGTATACGTTCTCAACTAAACTCCGACGAGCCAGAAGGAGTCAACGCCGTATGAGATCTTCATGGGAAGAAAAGAAGAAGTTCGGCTGCACTGCATTTATGCCCATCTCCGACTGCCACAGGACCAAACTGGATGACAAATCCAGCAAACTCATGTTTGTTGGATACGAAGAAAAATCCTACAACTACCGAGCGTTGATCCAGTGAACAAGAAAGTGAAGATTTCGAGGAACTTACATTTCGACGAACACACTACGATCGATGCTGAGAAATAAATCGCACCAGTGAATAGATGACGATACTGAAGAGTACCCTGGAGACCAAGACCAAGCCACTGACGGAGGAGTAGTGGTCAACCGGGCAACACCCCAACCCAGCGACCGGCAGTGAAGATTCCTACAGCAGAAATAGCCGAGCCTCGATGAGACCTGGATGTAGAAGAGCGAGTCGACGCAAACCTAAGAAACGTTGAAACCTTTCAGGGAATTCAGTCTTGACTTGCGGGGTCCAGCAAGTTACACGGCAAACATTGGTGAAGGAACCGCAAACATACTCGAAGGCCATGGACAGCGGCTAATCAAGAGAATGGCCAAAGCCGATCAGAGAGGATCTCAACGCTCTGGAGAGGAACAAAACTTAGCAACTCGTGAAGATAACTAGCAATATGAAAGTCATCTGGTCAAAATTGGTTTTTACCATCAAAGATCCAACATCGAACAAGCCAAAACAAAGACCAGGCTCTGTACCAAGGAATTTTTAAGCAAAGTTTTGACAAGATATTGTGTAACTGCAGTGTAAAAGTTAAAATAAATTGTATACCACTTTAAACACCCCTTTTCACTTCTTAAATTGAATAATAAAACAACGTCAACGTTAAAGATGAATGAATAATGGTAATCTACCTCAATACTCCAGATATAAAGCTATTGAAGCAGTCCAAATCTCCATATCATGTCATGCGCTTTCCTTAAGTCTAAAAATAGAGCAATAATAAGGCTTCTACTTAGAAATAGATTATATAGTATAGAAAAGCTTCCTCTTTGCCGACGAAAACCAGTTTGAATTAGACTTGTTGCTGTTCTAGTACCTAAACTAGCTGTTATTTGAATCCATAGTCATTATTAAAAATTAAGTCTATCGAAAATTTGTTTATTATATATTAAAGTATACAATTGGATTTTTTTTTGCTTTAATATAATATCGTCAAAATGTAGGCTCTGTGATAAGTGCCATTTCGTGCTGGATATGTTCTTTTATATGCGCCAGAGAAGTTAACTCCTTAGCATAAACTATAAATTTGAGATAACTCTCTAGGAAAAAGAATATATAGGTTAAATCAGGATTACGTGAAGGCCAATTTATGTTCAATTAGCCAGAGAAAATTTTACAAAGTCGTGACATAGAAGTGTTGGACGCGTGCGAAATTTCTCCATCCTTCTGGAACTATGTTCTTCGGTTATAGTTGGAAAATTTTGAATTCCAGGCACCAAGAATCTCTACATAATGTTCCGAATTGTTTGTAACTGCATGATCTCTTTAATCTTCAAAAAAAGTAAGTAGCCCATATCTTTAGGCGAATGTAAAAATGGGTTTCACCTGAATCCAAGATATTAGTAAAGGGTGAAATACGTTCAGTTCCCTGCTTTATGAAGTTAAGCCTTTGACCGGCATCCTGGGGCTTTAAGTCTCGTACCAATTGAATTTTATATGAGTACAACTTTAGGTCTTTGCGTATACTATGGTGTATCGACGTTCTTGCTTGTGTGCTTTCGAATTGAAATGTTCGGATCGTTTCGAACAGACTGGTTAACATTATTTATGTTCTCTGCTGTTCTTGCAAGCACAAAATTAAATTTCCAAGAGCCAGATTACCGATTGACAGGGTGCTTCGGATTTCTTGCGTTTACGCAGGAAACTAAAGGAATATAAACTTTATTGGGATAAGATTGCATTGAAGTTCAACGGTCCTGTCACCTATTTCAACAATCTGTTCCTCAGTCGAGAAGATCTTACGGTTTTACGGTAATTAAATTATCGGTGAAAGAATTATCGATTTAATTGAATAGCTTTCGCCGTTACGCTTCAAACCTCGATGCGTTAATTTTTCATACTCTAATAATTTATTTGTTTGCAACTCCAGCACTTATTACTTTCCCTATATAGTATATATAGGGGAAGTATTGTTTTCGTGCGTGAAAATGTCTGTGGGCGCTGTATCTCAAAAACGAATGACCGATTGGGATGAAACTTTAAACTTATTGTTTAATCGTTAAAAACTGAAACTGAAAAGCTTTTGGTGAACATTCAAAAACCGGAAGTGGATGTTTACTTGAGGCCGTTTTTTGTTTTTTTCTGATATTTTTGTAAATATAAAAAAAATTACAAAACTTTTCAAATAAAAGTTAAAGGGAACAAGAAACTGAACAAGTTTTATTAAGACATGTTTTTCGTAAAGTTCTTAATTTGTGAGAAAAAAAATAACTTTTTAGAAAATGTTTTAGATTTTTCTTTAAATTTCAGTAATTTCTCCTCCTTACTTTTATTTTTTATTGCAACTCCCTTTCCAAAGAATTTTCATCGAGAAGTCTCGAAATTTTGGTAAAGATTTTATTCAAGAGTTTCAAAATTTTTCAGAAAATCATTATTTATATTTATTTAAAGAAATTACTTCGTGGTTTCTATACAAGATTTTGTTCAACTTTTTCTATTAGAAAATTTTCTTCTAAATTTCTATAATCCATACTTTTAGTTTTCTTACATTGAGGTTTCTAGAATTTATCACAAGATTTCATTTTAGATTTATAAAACTTTTTTTGAGGATTCTAGAAGTGTACAGTAATTTCTTTTACTTATCTAATAAATAAATAGATATTTCCAGAATTTTTATCAAAGATTTCGAGAGCTCTAGATTATTTAGAAAGCTCTCCCAAGATTTTGTTTAACTTTACAATTTATTAGGATATTTTATTCAAAATTTCTAGAACTTATTTAGAGGCTCTTAGAAGTTTCAGGAATTCCTCCTCCATATTTTCAGTTTTTTTATCTTCCTTTCCAAAGAATTTTGATCGAGGATTCTAGAATTTTTCACAAGTTTTCTTTGTAGATTTTTAAACCTTTTTTGGAGGATTCTAAAAGTTTACAGTATTTTTTTCTTCACATTTCCAGAATTTTAATCAAAGTTCCTATTCGGGAGTTCTTGATTTTTTAGTTCGTTTCAATATTCATAGAATTTTTTTTTAGGATTTCCAGTAATTTCTCTTCCAGATTTTAATATTGTCTTATAAATTTCAAAGATTTCCTTCAGTGCTCAAAAATTTAAAAAAAATCTCTTACAGAACTTTACACTTTTTTTCAAGAGTTCAGAAATTTCCAGTAACTTTTATTCAGATTTGGAGGCTATAGATTTTTCTAGAAAATCTGTTCCTAGAAATCTACACTCTTTTCGGTTATTTCTCCTTCAGATATCAAGATTGTTTTTTTAAGCTGTCTTTTAAACTGCGAAGTTTTTAGAATTTCTTTCCTAGAAATGTAGAATTCGAGACATTTCCAGTAAATTGCGAAGATTTAAATGAAAGTTTTTTTAGAAAATTTGTTTTTAAAAATCTAGGCTTATTAGCGAGAGTTCAGAAAATTTGAAGTAATTTCTTCTCCATATTTCAAATTTTTTTCCAACTTTTAAATCGCAGAGTTTTTTGTGGCTCTTCAATTTTTAGAATTTTCTTCTGGAAATCTAGATTATTTTCTCGAGGGTCCAGGAAATTTCTCAAAATTTATTCTCCAGAGTTCAAGATTTTTAAATTGCAAAGATTTTCTTTTCGGCATTAGGATTTTCTAGAATTTTTTTTTTTCTAAAAGAATGGTCACACCCTCTTGTAGATTTTGTTTACCAAAATTGTATATTATTTCAGAATTATTGATTGTAGTGTGTTCTAAAGGTAAATAACTTCGTCCCCAAATTATTTTTTTTTTTTCAACTTTTCTTATAAATTGGGAAGATTTTCTTTCAGACTCTAAATGTTTTTTAATTCGTCTTCTTTTCGAGAATTCAGGTAAATATTAGTAATTGCTTTTCTAGAACTCAACATTTTGTTTCAACTAGAGGCTATAAAATTATTTAGATAGTTCTAAATAGCGGAATTTTTCATGGAAGGTCTAGAATTTTTTTAGAAAATTTGCTCCTAGGAATGTTTTCTTATTTTCGAGAAAGTTTAAGGAATTTTCAGTAATTTCTCTTCCCGATTTCAAGTTATTTTTTCAACTGGTCTTCTAGAAGGTTCTAGAATTTTTAGAAAATTTTCATTTAGAAATCTAGACTTTTTTTTCCAAGGGCTCAGGAAATTTCCAGATATTTCTTCTTCAGATTTCTAGGTTATCTTCTAAATTGCAAAGATTTTCTTGAAGGCTCTACAACTTTTTAGAAAATTTGATTGTAGAAATCTTTTCTCGAGGGTTCAGGAAATTTTCAGTGATTTCATTTTTTTTTGAGATCCTAAATTTTTTAGATTTTTTTATAATATAATACATTTATTAACGGCAAATCGGGGGGGGGGGGTAATTGGGTAATTACTAATTTGTAAATGGAAACCAAATAATACTTTTGTGTACTCTATTCTGTACATAAAAACGGAAAAGGATGTTAAATATTACTTGTCTGAAAAACATTTTAGACAATTTAATTAGTTAATGTTTTCTAATCATTTAAACGGAATATTTTGGAAATATTGCTTCGTTTTTACAAAATTCTATTCCTCGAGTATCTTGTGATTCTTGATGATATCATTTACTATTTCTAGGAATTCTTTCCCCCCATATATTACATCATTTTGGCTGTGATATCATCTATACCTGGAGAATTTTCTTCAAGAGTTCTGTATTTTTCCGGATTTAATTTTTTATTTTTAGAAACTCTTGTTTTATGTTATTCAAATTTGCTTGATTTTTTAGAAAACTTCTAGAAACTTCCAAGTAATTTAACGTCCTCATTTTTAGAAACTTTGTCCAGAGTCAAATATTTTTTTTAGATTTTAATTTTATAGAAAATTACCAATTCGTGAAGAAATTTTTTTTAATGAAGTTTCTTAGAAATTATCGGGTGGTTATACTTTTTACACAGTTTTTCTTTCCAGCTTTTAAAATTTACTAGAAAATTTTCTTCTCACCCTAATTGAAGAATTTTCTTCAATAATTCAATGTATTTTTTTAATTTTTAGAAACTTCAAACATTTCTAATATTATATTATTCAAATTTGCTTGTTTTCTTTAGAAAATTTCTAGAAAATTTCAATTCATCTTGCGTTCCTATTTTTACAAACTTTATCGAGACTATTTTTTTTTTTAGATTTTAATTTGTTTAAAAAATATTAGCAATTTTCCAGAATTTCTTCCATTATAAATTCTAGAAAATCTTCAATAAACAAATAAAGCAAGAAATCCTGGAAAATATTAAGGGTCTGTAATTAAAAATTCTGGAAATTAGTAAAATTCTAAATAGGTTCCAGAATCAATGTGCAAATTCGTAGAAATTTTGCTAAGGGTTTTAAAATTTTCTGCATTTTTTTCTATCCTTTTTTTCACAATTTTTTCCAAAATTATTTTTTTGAGACATTTCATCTCATCGTAATTGTTCAAGAGTTAATTATTTTTTTACATTAATTAATAAATAAAAAATTCATTTTCAAATAATTTTGAAACCAAATTTGGTTCAGAGTTCAGAGCCAAGCATTTGTCCCCTAAATTTCTAGAATATGTTAGTAATTTTTAGTTTTTTCTGGTAATTTCAAACATATTTTGCTATATTTCTAGAAATTTTTCGTTTAGGAATTTTCGCTTTAAATCGTAATTATTCCTCAAGAGTTTTTTTTTGTTATACTTGCTTTAATCTATCGAAAGTGTCTAGGATGTATACAAGGATTCTTGGGATTTCAGTAATTAAAAATATTCAATTTCCAAATTCGGTCGTAGGCTCTCCTTTCAGGAAGAATTACTAGATCTTACAAATCCATGATTTTCTTAAAGGGTTCTCGAATTTTTGAGTAATTTAAAGTCCAGGTTCACGGAATATTTGTCAAAATTTGTAGAATTTTTTGCAGTTTTATTTCAAGACAATTTTTAATTCAGGGTTAAAGTTAAAGTTTACTTATTTAAAATAAGTAAACTCGTCGCTGCCTTACAACCAGCGTAAACTATCATCAACAGCAACCAGTACCTAGGAGCCACCCAGAAGCTCCACTTGTACCGAGCGCCCGTTCTCACCATGTTTATAATAATGTTTATACGTGTATGTTACATGGAGGAACCGCACCTTCCCGTAAAAACATTTGATCGCGGCCACCTGCGGCGACCGCGTTGCGATTACGGAATCCGTATTTTATCACGTTTTGCGCTCTGCGCTAATTATTTTGAATTCATCATATGTAAATATCGGCAGTCTTGTCTGAACCTTGTAACAGTAAGGTAATAAACGTCGTTGTACTTTCTAAAATCTTTTTAAAAACCCGATACCAAGATCGATCAACATAATTGGCGCAGTCGGTAGGATCTGGTATCAATTGAGAATCATAAATTCATCGAGAATCGATTCCATTGGCGAGTATCAACTCCTTGTACCCGACCGAAACGAGAACTTCAAGGATCCATCGAGGACTTCCTGGAGTGATTGTTGCAACCAAAGAAACGGGTAACATCGATCCAAAGACGACGACAAGAAAGAAAAACAGCACAGCAGCTGAGCGAGCGTTTGCACGAGATCACAAGGTAGGACAGGCCAAATTTATTTCGTTAATTTGTAACGTAGGGTACCTTCCCATTTACATAATTTGTAAAATTCCATTATTTGGAAAGTTTGTTTAAACACTTAATTAAAAAAAAAACAATCAAATCTGGAAGAATTAAATAGATTATTTGATTCGATAACAATTGTGGAAGATTCATTAAATCAACCAAAAGTGACCACCGAAAATAATAATTCAGTAAGATTACAACTTTTTAAAATAGAATTAGATTTAATACCATGCTTCGAAGGAAATGAACACGACATTAATGCGTTCTTTCGTGTTTGTGAAATGAATTAAAAATTGTCCTCATTAATACCATTTTTAATAAGTTCAGAGGCAAAGCCAGACAAATTCTAGCACCTCGAGACGATCTCAAAACGTAGGAGGACTTACGTAAAGCAATGAATGCCCATTTTACATATAAACGAGACTTCAAACAATTTGTGGCACGTTATTTTAGGATTTATAAATATTCAATTAGAAAACCCTAGAACTTTTGAAAAAACTAATCATAATTTGAAACGGAAATTGGAGAGTGTAAAGAATTTACTGGAAAATTCGAGACATTTGATATTGCAGAAAAAGTTTTCAACTTTTGACGTATATTTCGAAATCTGAAAAATAATTCTTGAAAGTTTTTCAACTTTAAAAAGAAAATTCTGGAACTTTCAAAAAACATCTAGAGATTACGATTTTATAATGATAAAAATTAAAGAAGTTACTGGAAAGTTCTAAAAAGTAAAGTTTATAAAGCAAATTCTGAAAGCGTAGAAGTAAAAAATTTGGAAATTTTTAGGAATCTGAAGAAAAATTGCTGGACAATCTGAAAAATTTAAAGAAAATCCTAGGAAATTAGAAGACATATTCCTAGATTTCAAACAAGTTTTTGGATCTGTAAAAGAAATTGTTAAAATAATTCAAATCTTTGCATTTATTAGTAAAAAAAGTTCAAAAATGTTCCTAGGAATTTCTGGAAAAATCTGGAAAAAGGAAAATATTAGAAATCTGTACCTTGAAGAAAATTTACAATTAATCACTTCACTAGAAATTAATATTCACGAGGTTCAAACATTCTTTAATAACATGCAAAATGCAATTATTTTCGGACAAAGAAATCAAATCCACCCGCAACTGTTATCGTATTAAGACCTGATTAACACCATAGAAAATGTAAACAAAATTTACCAAAATGGAATTATTCCTTTTAAAAATAATCACTATTACTATTCATTGTTGCGATTACGGAATCCGCATTTTATCACGTTTTGCGCGTTGTACGTTTTGTACTTTAAAAAATCTTTTTAAAAAACCGATACCAAGATCGATCAACATAATTTGTACATGTTTTTTTCTCTTGGTTTTACACGAAATATTCATTCTGAAGAAAAATTGAATAATTTTTTTTATGATTTATTACTATTATTCAATGATGACTATAATAATTCAAACGTTGTGTTAAATTATGATAATCAAAAATAATATATTTCAGTTAGTTCGAATATATTTGTAGTTTATTATAAATTAATTAACTTATTTTATATAGTAAAATAAATTATGATATACTTGCTTTACTATAGCTTATTTTATCTATTCTGTAATTAAAACACACTTTTTAAATAATTATGCTAAAAGGGAAAATATTAAATACTTTTATCGATTATATAATGCATTAAGTAAACATACCTGTTTTGTTTTTTTTTTTTTAATCCGCCAGCTTTTACGTTCCAAATGAACATATGGAAATTAGGAGTTAATTAATTTAAAAAAAAAACAAAATAATTTTACTAAATACCTAGCTTAAATTTGCGGCAATAAATGCTTGAATTTCCGTTCATGCAAATTATGCATTAACATAAATTATTCGATTGAATAAAAACGCTTCAACGCGTTTTTATTTCATTTTAAAACCTGTACAGTGAATTATTTATTAGATTAAATTAGTCCAATAACATAATTCGATTTATTCTTGAAATGAAACTAAACACTTACTACATTCGTTTGATTTTTGTGAGATAAATTTGAGTAAATCAATAAGCACTAAAAACCTTTCTTCACAATTTTATTTAAATTCATATATAGATACATATTTCGGAAACAAAGTGACCATTATCAATATTTTAATACTTGTAATACAGTATTAAAACATTGATAATGGTCACTTTGTGTCCAAAATATATACCTGTAAATTTAAATAAAATTGTGAAGAAACGTTCTTAGTGCTTAATAATTTAACTTATTAAATTGATAATTTTTAAATAACTTAATAAATTTTAATAAACATTGAATTGATTTAATGTATGCGTCAATAATGTTTGCGATTGTTATTGAATGCATAATATAATAGGAAAAGATTTAAAACAAAAACTACTCCAAAGAAGTAAACATAATGAGATTCATTAATTAGTTGCACCTTATGTAAATTATTTTTTGTTTGCCTTAAAATAACGCATTGACCTTGAAATTATTTTCAAAATTCGCATATAAATAAATATTAAGAACTTCGCACGACATTAAGTGACAAATTGTGAACTTGAGAGGATGTGTTTTATTAATTGAACCAGTAGTGTAAGTACACTATTTTATATAATAAATAAACTTATAAATCATAACTTAAGACAAATATGTGAATTGGGTTTATTGTAGAAAAATCGATGACTTAATCCATAAATTAAGACAATTGTGTGAATTCGGTGTTCCTTTGTTGTAGAAAAATCAATGACTTAATCATAGATTTCTAGGATCAACATATGATGATTTAATCTAACTAATCTGAATATAAAACCTTATGAATTAATAATTTAGAAAATTGTTGCGTAAATGTTTACTTGGATTTTGGAGCATTTTACTAATGACGTTTATTCGAGAGAGTACATCGTACCAAATTATTATGGACCAAACAAATTAAAAATCTTTCATTTTGAAAGTTTAACGATCAAAATTATTATTCTCAAATATGTCAATAAATACATCCAAAATTTTTTCAATACTAAACCGTAAGGGTTGCTTCAACTTTAGGCTCTTATCTAGTATCGATAAATGTTTAAGTGTTATATTGTTATGATTTAATAAAACATCCCAATGTTTAACTGATAAGCTAACAAAGTTGTAAATTTGCTGAAAGGTAGCGAAAAAGTTAAAAGTTTCTATATTTACCATTGCTGCATCACAAATCACTAAATTAGTAGTATTTGCTGAGCAAGGAACGGAAAATGCTCTAGGATTTACATTTAATATATGTTTCTGAACCCCATTGATTTTTCCTCGCATATTTGCTCCATTGTCGTACCCTAGATTTTTTAAATTTAACTTATGTGTGGTAAAAAAAAAATTAGATAATTGGATAGACTTCTTCCTGTAGAATCTTCTACCTCTAAAAAAAATAAAATATTTTGCGTTATTTATCATTTGTACAATATTTTTAATTATTTAACTGGAAATCAGACTTATAATTTCATTTAGTACGTTTTTGTCAAAATAATGGGCGGATTGCAATTCTTCATTTTGAATTTTGGCTAAATGATTTCCCACAAAAATGTAAAATTTCGATAATAATTCGACCAGTTTTAGAAAATTTCTATTATTCTTTTCATAAATTACATCTAAAGAACCTCATAAAGCTAAATATTGCTTAGCAAAATATTTAATAATTTCATAAATTCTTTCAAAAATCGCACGCCAATGTTTTTTTGTTATTCATATTTTTTTTCAATGTTATTTGATTTTTCAATTGGAATTATTTCATACAACATTCTAAACGTTTTTCATGAGAAGTCAATGATTTCGACAAATTTTGCCAGTTACAAAAACCGTCAGTAATTAATTGATGATTTTTGGTTTTCGAAAATAATTTGCAACATATGCAAAAAAAAAACACAATTAGTAGATTCTGAATAGGCAAGTCATATTCTTGGAATATTATCATTATTAACCCTCAGTTACTACCGAGATAATTGCATTACATTCCCAGTAGTTCAGCAATGAGAATTCGTAGTTTTGAGGGCACTTTTTTGTTGGCCATTCTAAGTCGTAGATGTTCATCTATCAATTGCTTGTCCAAAGTTTTGAGAAATGAATATCGTTTTATTTCTTGACCATGTGATGCAAATTGATACAATACTCGAGAATTTACACCTGCAATATTTAATAGAGCAAAAAAATGCCATTGGCCAACGGTTGGTTCTTCTGGATACCGAATATATCGCACATTTCGCATCAAAAGCGTCCACTCCTGATTTTGTTTCTTATAAAAATGAATCACATCCGGCTTTTTGGTTGTTTCATTGACAAAATTGTCGTGATGCATGCTAGAAAGTAATATAACGCTTTAAGTTTTATTGGCACATAGCATACTATAATGGTTGAAGAAGTAAATCCAAAGGCTGATGAATGATTTGCTAAAAATTCAGGTGGTATACATTTTTTTATTTTTTCTTAGAGTCCCCACGTAAGTCAAATGCTTTTTCTTCAGTACATCGACGAGTACAGTGGAACTGTACCAGTTGTCTTCTGTGATGTTTCTGTTGGAGCCTTTAACACATTCCACAAGCCTAAAAACCACTCTTGTCGGATTTGATAACGTAGGTTTAGGTGCACCAACATCTTTTATTTCGGATCCGGTATAAATCTCTGCATTTACTAGATAATGCGTTTTAGCGTCAGCCAAAATCTGGGCTTTGATTCAATATTTGGCATTTTTATTAGGAATATACATCCGAAACGGTACAAGCATTTCGTCTACAGTTAGGTAAATTCCCGGCGAATAACACGATTTTGATCTAGCAACAAATTCATCAAATAATTCCGATACAGCGGCCAATTTATCAGTTTTCAACCTTTCTTTTCGGGCTTCCACATTGTCACATCTGAATCAGTTCAATAAAAACGAAAACCTTTCTAGGCTCATATTGGCACGAAAAATAGGTCTTCCCGTCCCATCGGTGGCCCATATAGAACGAATATCTTCATGACTTGATTTAAAGATTAATTGCATATACAGCAGCCCAAAAAACGCTTTCAATTGAGACAAATTGCTGTCATCAGTAACTTAAGGCCAACATTTTTTTTGTGACTTAGGAAACCTTTTAGACTTTTAATACTTTTGTCAAATTGGTAAAATCAACTAACTTTTGCTGCATCTCATTGGTAATCACGAGACTACAAGCATCGATCGGCTCACTTGGAGGATTTTTACGAGCAGGATCAGCAAGATCAGGCAAGATGGTAACCAAATTATGGGCAGAGGTCCTACCTCTAATAGCTGTTGTTTTCGACCATTTGGTATTATCTTTTCCATACCAACTTTTCCTGATGGGCAGCTCTTCTACTTCCTCCGACTCTGAATTTTCTAGTTCCGTTTCGGAATTGTGGTCACTCAGTATTTAATTGTCCTCTTCATCCTCGTCACTCTCTTCAGCCAATGTTTCTATTTCCTCTAACACAGCTTCTCTGTCTGGCTCATCCACGGATACACATTATGTTCTGAGTCTTGTAAATCCTTCCAAAAGGCGTCAAACTCCAAAATATGTTTGAGTTAATTTTCTGACAACACCCTGGAACTGGTCGCCATTGTTTTATATTTTTTACTGAAAGAGAAAACATAAAAACTAGTGGTGGGCATAAAAGGATGCTTTTAGTGTTCGGATTACCGATTCAATTATTCGAAAAACCCAATATAAAAATTATTTTTAAGAATAAAAACCATATATTATTTTATATTAGTTGATATCTTATGGATATTAGCACGTGCTGATAAGAAATAAATAAATACCTTGCAAAAATAACAAAAAACTGGATACTTTGAAACCAATAAGCAATTACTAATCTGTCGCGTATTTACTACTGATGGGTCTTTACGACCCAGTTAAACACAAACTTCACACCTCTTCGAAACAAACAACACTGAAGTGTGAAACTATGCTCGAGGAATCAGGCGCACGGTATTACGGACAAGTACTGGGACGGGGAGGATCCAGTGTTGCCAAACCTAAAAAGTACACCATGTCTAAAACTGTGATGGGTAGTAGCTACGGGTTAATTATAGTTCGGTTATAATACGAATTGTTGAAACAACGGCCGGATTCATCGCGCGGAAAATTATTATTTTTTATTTGAAAATATTGGCTTCAACAATTAGTTTTCGAATGTTATCGTTAATAATTATAGGCCAACTTGCAGGATCGTTTACTTTAAAATATATTTGGTGCTCAGATGACGGCGATTCCTATTCTATCGTTGATGTAGGTGTAGTTGATGAATGACTTCTGAATATACCATTATCGTTGTCGAATTCGGAATATCATCAATGCCTCTTGTTGAAGCTGAAGTTGAAGGCTGCGGTTTATATTATTTTCTTCGTTATTTGTGATTGTTTCTGTAAATGCTAAGGTTGAAGGCTGCATTGTATTTTCTTTATTTGTTATTAAAAGAAATTTGTCTAAACCGCCTTTCAGTGCTTCTCTTTCAACTTCATTTTAAAGGCTTTATTTTTTTTGAAACGTGATAACTATTAGAAAAATTAATATATTATTTTCAAGGGAGTAGTATAATTATTATTAGTAGTAATTTGAAGAAAACATCTGATCAACACAACCAATACAGCAAGGTCGTCCAATAGAAGCCTTAAAATTTATGGGGGAAGAAATTGTTTTTCAAATATATTCCTAGTACCTCTACCTTGGGAAATATCGCTTACAGGAAGAAGTAAAATTAATATTAATAGTAATTTGAAGATAATACCTGATTAGTTATTTTTAAAGGAGTTAATGTAGAACTAGTAGTAACAATAGGTAACGTTCTTATTCGCACTGTTAGAATTGTATAAAGTATTAAGTATTAAGTACAAAAAATTATTCCATATATTTAAGGAAAGAAAGGGAAAAAAATAGTCTACTCGTCCTAAATATTAAATTAATTTCAATCATTGATTTGGTTTAAAATATAAAAAAGGATGTCTTCTTATATCTATATTCTTTTTTATCTTAAATCATATTTGTAAGTTATCGTGTCTCAATTACAACTAAATCAATATGTAACGAAGTAAACGCCCCTACCATCAAATATTTGTAGGTTATGTTTAAATATATATGTAGGGTGGGTGGTTGGCCACTATTTCACCTGCCAATTTTTATATCATTATCAACAATTCATCAATTAGTAACTGTACAAATGTTAATAATTATGTAATTATTATAATTTTTGTAATTAGCTTTCTAAAACATTTAAGATCTAGAATTAAATAAATAACTTTAGAAGAAAGAAATATTATAAAAATTCATGAAGAACTTTTTTGTGAGTTCAAGAACTATTGAAAAAATATTCTCAAGATTTGAAAAAAAAAAGAAAATTAAAGAAAGCTAAACGAAAAATTTTACAATTTAGAGAAGAGAAAATAATGGTTGATTTACGAAGAATAGAAGAAGAAAGTTAAAAATAGTTTTATATATTAAAAGAATGTTTTTTTAAGCATTCAAGAAAGAAAATTTTCTTTGGTGAAAGTTTTTGGGAAACTTTTGAATAATATTTCTTGAATTAGTTTCTCATATATCTCGTGGTGAAACATTCTGTAATAATAATTGAATAATAGAAGACAACTTGTTGGAATATTTTGAACAACCAAAACGAGATATGGTAGAGAATTATAGAATTCTGGAAAAAAAATGCTGATAAATATCTAGAAAAGTATTCAAGAAAATTATAAGAAAATTGATAAATTTGTATACTAGTTACAGCAGCATTTCAAAAGCAAAAAGAAGAAAACAGAACTATTAAAAAATTCTGGAAAATTTTGGAAAGCTACAAGTTCTTACAATTAGGCAGAGAAAAAGCTGGAAAATTAATAGAGAGTGGAGAAAAATGTTAAAACAATGTTAAAAATCTAAAAGAATTATTTCAAGATCTAGATTTGAAAATTCTTGAATAGTGGAAGAAAAACTACTGAAATATTCAAAGCAGCTAAAACATGTAATGGTAAGAAAATTCTGGAAAACGAAATGATGATACATTCTAGAAATGTTTATAAAAAGAATTCTTAAAAGTTTTAAGAAAATGGGTGAAACTATATAGTAACTTCAGGAATACCCCAAAAACATAATTTATGTTCATGTATTAATTTGTATCATTTGTCATTTGCATGTTTGTTATTGTATTTTAATTATTAATTTAAGTTTTAATGCTAATTTTACTCTGTAATTGGCCTTTTTGGCTGTTGGGTAAAAATAAATAAATAAATAAACATAAAAAAGTTCTCAGCAACTTTCATTACATTTTTGAAAATTTTTTCTAAACGGTTCTTGAATTTTAGAGATATCTAGAATTTTTATTTAGAGATTTCTAGAATTTTCTTCAGTTTTTTTTTATAGATTTCTAGAAGTTTCCAGTAACTTTCACTCCATTTTTTAAAAATTTCCTTATGTGCCTCTAGAATTTTCCTAAATTGTTGTTGTAGATTTTTAGATTATTTTGGCAACTTTTATTACATTTTGTGAGTTCAAGAATTTTCCTATTTTTTTTTTTTGTAGATTTTAATAATAATAATATTTATTGACGGAAAATCCAATTTACAGAAAATAACACACACACAGTTAAACAAATGTATAATTGTTTAACTGTGTTATTATTATTTTCTGTAAATTGGATTTTCCGTCAATAAATATTATTATTATTACAAATTAAACACAATAGTTACTTTGTTTTGTATAACAAAGTAATTATTGTGTTTAATTTGTGATTAAAATGTATAACGAAGTAGAAGCCTCCATAGTCAATGTATTATTATTATTAAAATCTACAAAAAAAATAAGTGAAACTAAATCTAAACATAATTTAAAAAACCAAAACGTAATCAACACTAGCTTAAACCTAAAAGTACATATACATAAATTTCTAGAATTTTTTAGAAAGTTTCATTCAGTTTTTGACGAATTTTTTATAGACGTTTAGAATGTTTTTCAGTTTTTTTTGTAGAACTTTTTTTTAATTCCATTTTTCAAGAATTTTCTTATGCGCCTGTAAAATTTTAATCAATATTTTTCTAAATTTCTAGAACTTCTCATTAACTTTCATTCATTTTTAAAGAAATTTTCTAAAGCGTTTAATTTAGTTTTGTTTAATTTATAGTTCTTGTATTTTCTTCAGTTTATTTTGTAAAACTTTCGAGTATCTTTCATTCCATTTTTATTTAAATTTCCTTATGTGCCTCTAGAATTTTCCTCATTTTTTTTTTAAATTTTAGATAGTTTTAGTAACTTTTATTAAATTTTATGACTTCAAGAATTTTTCCGTTTTTTGTAGATTTCTAGAATTTTCAAGAAAGTTTAATTCAGTTTTCAGGAATTTGCTTAGAGATTTCTAGAATTTTCTTCAGTTATTTTTGTTGGTTTTTAGAACTTAACCTAAATATTTTTGATTTTGGAAACTTCTCATCAACTTTCATCACATTTTTGAAAAAAAAAATTGTATTTTTTATATAAAAATGTACGTATATCGTGTATTGTTTGTAAGATTTTTTTTTCAAATTTTGTAAGCAGGAGAAGCGAAGCTAATAAAGAATAAAGAACAAAGAATAAAGAGTTCTTGAATTTTGTAGATTTAGATATAATGAATGATTTTTTTTTGCTCCTTCTTGTTTTCTTCCCCCTGTCTTCACTTTGGGATTTACGGGCGTTGTTCCCATCCCAGGCTAATGGTATAGTGGGATCTTTTGGTTTTCTTCTATTCTTTTTTTCTGTTAATTAGATTTTGTTGTTTAATATTAGGTTCTTAATTTTTAATTAGGTTTATCAAAAATTTTCGTAGATTGTTCTAGAATTTTCTTCAGTTTGTTTTTTTAAAAGATTTTTGTCCAGTAATTTTTATTCCTTTTTTTTAAGAATTTTCTTAGGAGCCTCTACAATTTTCTTCATTTTTTTTTAATAGATTTCTAGAACATCTTAAAAAGCTTTATCACATTTTTCAAGAATTTTTCTAGGGTGTTTTTGAATTTATCTCAATATTTTTTGTAGATTTCTAGAACTTTCTAGATTGCAAGATTTTCCATTCTTCAAGAATTTTCTTAGATTTTTCCAGAGAGTTCTTTAATTTTTCTTATTAATCTTTGTAGATTTCTAGAACTTTAGAAAGTTTAATTTAATATTATAGAATTCTTGCATTTTCTTCAGTTTTTTTTTGTAAAACTTTCGAGTATCTTTCATTCCATTTTTTTTAATTTCCTTATGTACCTCTAGAATTTTCCTCAATTTTTTTTATATTTTAGATAGTTTTAGTAACTTTTATTAAATGTTATGAGTTCAAGTATTTTTCCGTTTTTTTGTAGATTTCTAGAATTTTCAAGAAAGTTTAATTCAGTTTTTAGGAATTTGCTTAGAGACTTCTAGAATTTTCTTCAGTTATTTTTGTTGGTTTGTAGAACTTGCCTAAATATTTTTGATTTTGGAAACTTCTCAGCAACTTTCATCACATTTTTGAAGAAGTTTTCTAAAGAGTTCTTGAATTTTGTAGATTTAGATGCAATGAATGTTTTTTTTGCTCCTTCTTGTTTTCTTCCCCCTGTCTTCACTTTGGGATTTACGGGCGTTGTTCCCATCCCAGGCTAATGGTATAGTGGGATCTTTTGGTTTTCTTCTATTCTTTTTTTCTGTTAATTAGATTTTGTTGTTTAATATTAGGTTTATAATTTTTAATTAGGTTTATCAAGAATTTTCCTAGAATTTTCTTCAGTTTGTTTTTTTATAGATTTTTTGCAGTAATTTTATTCTTTTTTTTAAGAATTTTCTTAGGAGCCTCTACAATTTTCTTCATTTTTTTATAGATTTCTAGAACATCTTAAAAAGCTTTATCACACTTTTGAAGAATTTTTCTAGAGTGTTTTTGAATTTATCTCAATATTTTTTTGTAGATTTCTAGAACTTTCTAGATTGCAAGATTTTCCATTCTTCAAGAATTTTTTTAGAGTTATAAACCTTTAGATTTTTCTAGAGAGTTCTTCAATTTTTCTTATTAATCTTTGTAGATTTCTAGAACTTTTCAGATACGTTCATTCTAACTAACTTTCAAGAATTCTGCTCAACTTCCCTTGTGGATTTTTAGAAATTATTATTTCAGGAATTTTTTTATAGACGTTTAGAATGTTTTTCGTTTCTTTCTTGTAAAACTTTTTTAATTCCTTTTTTCAAGAATTTTCTTATGAGTCTCTAAAATTTTAATCAATTGTTTTCTAAATATCTAGAAATTTTGTAAAGCGTTTAATTTAGTTTTGTTTAATTTATTTCTTGAATTTTGTAGATTTCTAGAATTTTTAGAAAGTTTAATTCAATATTTCAGATATTTTCTTATAGAGTTCTTGCATTTTCTTCGGTTTTTTTTTTTTTTTTGTAAAACTTTCGAGTATCTTTCATTCCATTTTTTTGTAATTTCCTTATGTGCCTCTAGAATTTTCCTCGGTATTTTTTTAAATTTTAGATAGTTTTAGTAACTTTTATTAAATGTTATGAGTTCAAGAATTTTTCCGTTTTTTGTAGATTTTTCTAGGGTGTTTTTGAATTTATCTCAATATTATTTGTAGATTTCTAGAACTTTCTAGATTGCAAGATTTTCCATTCTTCAAGAATTTTCTTAGATTTTTCCAGAGATTTCTTTAATTTTTCTTATTAATCTTTGTAGATTTCTAGAACTTTTCAGATACGTTCATTCTAACTAACTTTCAAGAATTTTGTTCAACTTCCCCTGTGGATTTTTAGAAATTATCAATAACTTTTATTAATTTTTTTGTTAGTTCATTAATTTTTCTGATTTTTCAGGAATTTTCTTAGAATTCTAAAATTGTCTTCATTTTTTTTTGTAGTTTCCAATATCTTTCATTTCATCTTTCAATAATTTTCTTAAAGAATATTGTTTTGAACTTGTTTGGTAGATTTTTAGAACTTTTCAGTATAATAATTTAATATAATATTTCGAGAAATTTTTAGAGGGTTCAAGAATTTTCTTGATTTTTTTGTAGATTTCTTAAACATTCCATAATTGTTATTCAATTTTTCAATCATTCCAAAAATTTCCTCAATTTTGTAGATTTTTAAACTTTTTTCGTATCTCTAATTAAATTTTATGAGAATTTTCTTAAATGGTTGTAGAATATATCTTTTTTGGTAGAATTTTAGAACTTTTCACTAACTTTTATTCCAATTTTCGTAAATTTTCTCATTTTCTTATACGAATTTTCTTAAACGGTTGTACTATTTTCCTTATATTTTTGTAGATTTTTAGAACTTTCCACCAACTTTCAGTTCATTTTTCGAGAATTTTCTTAAAGAGTTCTAGAATATTACTCAATTATTCTTACTACTACAGATCCCATAAACACTTATTCCAGGGTTCTAGACTTTTTCTCAATTTTTTTATGTAGATATCTAGAACTTTTCTGCAATTTTCATTCGAGAACTTTCTTAGGGGGGGTTCTAGGTAATTTGGGATCATGTATCGCTTTAACGGTGTAAATTTCGAACTTATAAATGAGTCCTGATGAGTCGCACAGTAAAACACATCGTAATAAATATACAATAAAAACACATAATAACATACTAGTTATTAAGTGTTTTTATTGTATACTACAAAATCTATAACTATGTAGATGCCTCAGGAATCAACGATAACATCGTAACGAATCTTGTTTTGCAGCATCCAATCTATTCACCAGACACTGTTCCATCCGATCACTACCGATTTTGGTCGATGCAACACGATGTGTTCGATAAGCATTTGCAATCAGTGGATGAGATCCAAAAATGGCTTGACGACTGTGTTATGTGTAAAGACGTGACATTTTTTCTATATGGAATTCATCAGCTGTCTTAGAGATGGGTTAAAGTTATAAAAAGCAACGGCAAATACTTTGACTGAACCATTTAATACACTTTCTTTTAAAATAATATTAGATGAAGATATATGCATAAAGGTTTTTTGTTATTTGTTTCAGCCAAACTCAATCATGAAACCTGAGGAGAATATTGGAGCATACCTTTTAATATTACTTTGCACAACTTTATTGACCTACTTTATCAAATGGAAACTCAGCAGGCAGCACCTCTACAAACTAGCAGCCAAAATTCCAAATGTTAATGCCTTTCCATTATACCCGGTTATTGGACATGCCCTGTGTGGTCTTGGGGATAATGAACGTACGTTTACTTTTTATTCACTTACAATAAATCTAAATCCTAATGATTTTATTTAGATCATTTAAAAACGATTAGGCTTCTCAGCGATGATCTAGCACCACCACGATTACTTTGGTTGGGGCACAAATTACTTGTTGTCATCAGTCGACCGGAAGACTTGGAGGTCGTCTTGAACAGTCATAAATGCTTATCTAAAGATGATTTATATAATTTGACTAAACCTTTCGCGGGAGAAGGAATATTTTCGTCTCCAGGTAAGTATGAAACAAATATATTAGTTTGATATAACAAAATATATTAAATATTTAGTTCCAAAATGGAAAAGTCACCGTAGGGTAATAATGCCAACGTTCAATCGGAGAATTCTCGATGAATTCGTGAAGACCTTTTCAGCGCAGGCGGAAATTTTTATCAAACAGTTAGAAAGCAAATGCGGAAGCCTTATTGATATTTTCGAGTATGGTTTTAAATTTTCTTTGGATGTCATTTGTGGTGAGTAATATAAATAAAGAACTTATACAAACATTTTAATATTTAAGTAAGATTTAATATATTGCATGATTTCTGAAAATTCTAAAAGAATTTATACAGTTACATGATCAAAATGTTTTTTCTCAATAATATTTTATATATTTTAATGAACTGATTGAAATCTCACTTGTAAATAAGAAGGGTTTGATTTTTATATAATTAATTTTATAGAAACAGCAATGGGAGGTAATTTAAATATACAAACAACAGAATCTGTTATTGAACAAGCGTTAAGTAGGTAAGTAATTTTAATTATTTTTTATTATTCTCCATCATTTAGCCTAAATAAAAAAATTTGTTAATAAAAATTGGTAAATTTAGACTTACTCATGTTTACCACACGAGATCACAAAAGAGTTTAAATTTCTTTAGCTTTTATTTTATTTTATATTGAGAAACTTTATTATTCTATGCAGTGAAATGGATATAGTGATGATACGGATGTGCAACGTGCTCTATCACTCCGATTGGATTTTTAAATGGACGAGTCATGCGAAAAGAGAAAAACAGAACATCGACACTTTTAATAAATTCATTTTGGGCGTAAGCATTTTATTTTTGATGGAAATCGGAAATTATTTAAGTACACGTACTCTTTACAGGTGGTTGAAAAAAAGCTATTGGCGTATAGAAAGCAAGCAAAGAATAAGAAAATTACGAACAATGAAGGTGCGGTATTAATAAGCAATTAAATTAATTAAAAAAATATTATTTGATGTAAATTATTGCTTATTGATGTATGTTATTAAATTTTAGATGAAGAGAAAAGGCGTCCAGTATTCCTCGAACAATTGATTGAACTGTCTGAAAATGGTGAACATTGGACGATCGAAGAATTACAAGATGAAGTTGCAA
The DNA here is from genome assembly GCA_963969525.1 of Ontholestes murinus. Lineage (NCBI taxonomy): Eukaryota > Metazoa > Arthropoda > Insecta > Coleoptera > Staphylinidae > Ontholestes > Ontholestes murinus. Next base: position 9,432,488 of record OZ018389.1, on the reverse strand, counting down.
CAATTATGGTTGGTGTAAGTTAATATTTTTCTTTAATTAGGAATTGTCACTAATTGGGTAAAATCAATTCATCTTAGTTATATATTTGACAATGTTTACAAAATGTTTATTTTATAATTATTTTCTAACAACTTTTTACAGACTTTTATAGAATTTTCGAAATTCTAGCAATTTCCCAGAATTTCTTGTATTAAACATAATTAAAATTTAATTTCTATCAATTTTTAGCTGTTTCATTTTCTAGTACTTTACTTTTCAACAATTATTATCTCAAATTTCTAGAAATTTTAAACCTTATGGTTTCAAATAAGAAGATTTTTTAGAGCGTTTTAGAATCTTTTTTCCAAAAAAATTTCTTCCAATTTTATCAAGTTTTTCAAAATTTCTTACTTTACCATATTGTCATTTTTTTAACAATTCTCATTTTATTTTATAATTTACATCTCTTGTTTTATATTATTGGAGCCATTCAGCAATTTTAGTTTAGTTTTATAGACTTCTAAAATTTCTCAAAATGTTTGTCTTTTAAATTTGTGTTCAGCCATTCTGATTCTGCGTTCAAATTTTTTACGACGGTTTTAGAAGCTTCCAGCTTGTGTTTTTCGGCATTATCAGCATTTTTTTAAAATTTTCTACCATTTATGCGAATAATTTTTGTTTTATTAATTTTTTTATTTTTACAATTTATCTTTTAAGACATCAAATTTTTCACAATCTTTGTCTTTTAAATTTGTGTTCAGGAATTCTGTTTTTTTAAATTAAAAGATTTTTACAAGGGTTTTAGAAGCTTCCTGTAACTTCTCTTCTTGAGTTTTTAAGCATTACTAGCATTTTTCGAAAATTTTGTACCATTCTGTTTTTCGCCTTATTGGAATTTTTTTTAATTAATCTTCTAAATAGCATAAAAATGTTTGACCACAAATTAGGTGAGAATTTAATTGATCGGAATGTTTTTTGTCCAATCAAATTTTTTTAGACTCATAGAAACTTCGAAATTCCAGCCTTTTTTTTAATTTGTAAAATTTCATAACATTTCTTGTTTTACAACCTGAATATAAATATTTGAAGATAATTTTTTTATTACTTTTTTAATATTATTTGTCTCATTTTGTCGTACTTTACTTTTCAACTATTACTATTCAAGATTTCTCAAATTCTTTAGTACATTTGTTTCAAATAAAGAGAATTTTTAGAAGATTTCAGAATTTTCACTTCTCTTGCTAAGTTTTATATAACTTTTTCTTCCAATTTGTCACCATTTCTTGATTTTCCCTATTGTAGGTTTTTCAACAAATCTTTTTTATTTTATAATTTATGTATATCTATTTCATTTAATTTACTTCTAAGAATTTTTTTATTTCGATGGTTCAAGATTTATGTAATTTTAGAATCGTATGGCCTTTTCAGTTAATTGTTTTTATATTTTCTTGTATAAAATCAACAAAATTTCAATTCGGCCGCAATTCTGTTTCCCTTCAATATTTGTGGAATTCTTCAATAATTTTTGACCCCATATTATGGCGCCGTGGGACAGGTGACAATGACACAAACCATAATACGCCTTTATTAAAACATGAGTAGAAACATTACAGGAAAGATTACGAAGGCAAAAAATATCTCTTGAAACTTTGTTTACAACCTCGCTACCATGTACATTCCATTTCATGGTAGAATTTATGATAATACCTAGACATTTTTAGATTTTGAAAATGTTCCATTATGCTTTTTTGGGTAAGAGGCATTTCCACCGATTTTAAGTGCTTGTAAATCACTCTTTTGTAGCAGTTTTGGATTAATTATGGTGGACTAATACATCTTCAAACCCTTTAAAGAAGTTGATAAAAGTTGTATGATCCGCAAATAATATACTTTGACACTTGATATGGTCTGGAAAATCATGTATTTATAATAGAAATAATATGGGTCCTAAAATTGAACCCTGTGGAACATCATATTTACTTCGAAGGTAATTTTTGATTCCTGATTTTTAATGTTTTATAGCAACGACTTTCAGTATTTCTTACTTAATATTATCAAAGATTTTCAGGATTTTTTTCTTATAAATTTGTAAACGTTTTGAATTTTTCATATTTCGCAAATTTTCGTATATAAACTGGACAAAATTTCAGCAATTCTATTTAACTTCAATATTTGTGAAATTCTTCAAGAAATTTCCTTTCAAATTGGGATTTTTTTTTGAGAATTTTAGAATATTCCAGCAATTTATCTTCGACATTTTTACAGTTCAATCAAAAACTTTCAGTATTTCTCACTTTTGGCTTAAAACAGCTCCTGAAGATTGCGAATGCTATGTAGAGAAAACTCTCAAAACGACACGCGAGATGTATCCAAAAACAATTACATCCCAAATTATACTCGCAAAAACATGAAATTTAACATTTCTTACTATACATATATTAACATTTCCCTGATTTTATCTTACACATTTCTAAACATTTCCACCAATAATTAATTTAGGTTTCTTGATATTTTCAAGCATCCCTTGATTTATTTTATAGATATTTTAGCAATTTTTCTTCCATTTCTCTTTAAGAACTTTCTTGCACCAAAGATAGAATTTTTCATTAATTTCAGATTTATGAAATTCTCAAGCAATTTGAAAGTCAATGCATTTTTAGAATTTTCTGTTTTTAGAAATTCAGATTTTTGTATAAGAATTGTTTTGAAATGTTATTTTAAAACGTAACCATTTTAAAAATAAATTTTTACTACGTTTTTTTTATGTAATTAGTTAATTGTTTTTTTCATTAACTTCTAGTGTATTCCCGAGATTTTAATAGTTTTTTTTTCTTATTGTTCTTTAGTTAGCTTAAAAATATAAATTTTTGTCAGTTTAGAAGTTTTCATCAATTATTAGTTAGTTAAAAATCAACCATTTTTTTTAATTGGTTTAGTAATTTCAATATTTTACTTAATTATTGTTTCCTGTCATCAACAATCACGAACCAGTTTCGATTTATTTTGGATCTCATCAGCGTAGCGCAGTTAGAGACAGGGATACGGAGTTTTATTTTGGAGGCAAACCGTCAATTATCAATTGCAGTTTTGCAATTAGTTCCAGAGCTTTCAATACTAAACTAATATAATTATACAGTTCTTAGCAATTTGCTTATAACATTTTTGGTTGTTAGTAGTCAAATGGATTTAATAGTTGTCGCCACAAAAATAATATTTCGAGACACTTGATTTATTAAAGAACGCAATGCAAATATGTCAGGGCAAAGCTGCTTGGAAGCTGGTACGTCACATGACAATGAAGAAGAAACTTATCATTAAATGCCCTCAATATTGTTTCCCCGTGCAATAAGCATTTCTTAATCCCTCAACTTCCAATTCAAGTAACCGAATAAAGACTTTTTTGTATAGATTGAAAAAAATGACAAATTTTCTTAGATAGTATAAGGGTTTTAAAAATATTTCACTTTTAAAAATCGATGGAATGGTTATCAAAAGGTTGGTTTTGAAATTTTTGATCGGTCGCCATTTTGTTATTTGAAGCAATACAAAATAATTATAAATATAAATATTTTAGAGAGAGGAACGCTACTTTTGAAACTTTTAGTTTTTTTTTTTAAAGTCCTTCAAATAAGGGAGTTGTAGCGATTTTTAGAAAAACAAAAGAACTACAATAACTACGAACCGGACCACCAAATTACAAATTGGAACTAAGAAAAGTTGTTTTTTTAACGAGTTCTATCTGCTATTTTCGGGTTTACAGACTTAGTATTAACACCCTGTATATACAGTAGGATAACATACTAAAAAATTCAAGAAATATTTCTTACTTACTTACTAGGATTTATTAGTTGTTTTTTGTAAGTTTCTAAACTTTTATTCCATTTCTTTTTTAATTATATATTTTTCTATCCATTTTTCGCGAATTTTCGAGTATAAACTTACAAATTTCCAGAAAATCTATTTTCTTCAATATTCCTATTTGCTATTATTATTTTATTTTTCGAGGGTTGTGGAATCTTTCAGAAATTTCTCTTCCAGATCTATAAAGTTTTACATTATCACAAGAACAACTTTCTAGCAATTTATGTTCCCTTCAAATTTTCTGTAATTCTTCAGCATTTTTTTTAATCGACAAAATTTACGTTAGTGTTTTACTATTTTTTTGCATCACAATATTCATACTTTCCAGCAATTGTTCTTATAGATTTCTAAGATGTCCGTCATTATTTTCTTTTAAAGATATGCATTTTTCTAGCATTTTTTATTTTCTTTCACTTTTTTTCAAGAATTTTTAGGTATCAAAGCATGGATTTTCCATTAACGGCTTTTGAATTTATTAGAATTTCCTTTTAGAGTTTTAGAATTTTATGTTTTTAGCACTTTTTCATTAGAATTTTATCGATTTATTCTACCATTTTTTTAAAATTTTTAATTGAAATTTTCTTCAAGGGTTCTGGAATTAATCATCAAAATTTCTGGATATTTTCGGTATTTTTCGAAATTATCAGAATCCCCTTGGAAATTCTCTTTGAAATTTCTAGAGTCTTACAGTATGAAACGAAAAACTTATGATTAATTCAAGATTTTTGGAATTCTTTAGTAATTTATTTTTCAAACTAAAGAATTTTCTTTATTTATATTTATCTTATTGAAAATTTCAAAAATTGAGTCTTAAAGATTTATACATTTTTCAGTATTTTTTTTTTCTAGACTTATAAAATACACTATTTCTTATTTATTTTATCGAAATTATTTCTAGGAATTTTTCCTACAGATTTCTAAATTTTTTTTGCCAATTTCTGAGTTTCTCATAATTTCTTAAATTGGTTTCTGGATTTTATCCAGCATTTATTCTGCCGAATTGTTTCAAGAATTTGCAACAGTTTTTGTATTTATGAATTTTTCACCAAAAAATTCTATTCTTTCAAATAAGAAGATTTTTTTTCAAGCGTTTTAGAATCTTGTCTTATTTTTCCGATTTCTGGTTTACTAAAAGCAAGTTTTTCAAACTTTCTTACTTTGCCATATTGTGATTTTTTTAATAATTCTCATTTTATTTTATAACTTTCATTTCTTGGTTTATTTTATTGGAGCCATTCAGTAAATTTTCGTCCATTTTTTGAGTTCTTGAATTTCTTGCAGATTGTATGAATTCTGTCTAGACTTCTAGAACTTAACAACATTTTCCGCTCCATCTAATTAAAACAATTCAGAAATGTTGTGTTTAATTTTGCTAAAAACCTGTAGAAATGTTTTCTTCCAAGTTCTAAGAATTTTTTATTCATTTAATTTGACAAACCTTTATTCAATCGTCTCTTATATATTGTTCTATAATCTTTTTTTACATTTCACCTCTATTCTCTGAACTTTCTAAATACTTTCTCTCCACATTTCTAGAATGTTTCAGTGTTTTCTTATCGCATTTTAAAGGATATTCTAATATTTATTCCAGATATCTGTAACTTTCCAGCAATTCTGTTTTTAATTGCGAGATTTTTACGAGGGTTTTAGAATTTTTTAAATATTTATCTTCCAGATGTCTAGAGATTTTTTACCATTTCTTGTTTGAGTTTATTTTTTAATTTTTGTGCAATTTATCTTTTAAAATAAAATAAAATAAACTTCTAGACTTCTAAATTTTTTAAAATTTTTGTCTTTTAAATTTGCCACTAAATTTCGGGTTGACCAATGTGAAGTGTTCTATATTATGATAAACGAAATAAAATTCCTTACTTCACTTAATATTTTTATTAATACTCGAAATGTACATCTGGTTAATTAATAAATAAAAATAATAAATGAAGTAAGAAATTTTATTTTGTTTATCATAATTTTAAATTTGTGTTCAGTCACTTTGATTTGAACTTAAAGTTTTTACGAGGGTTTTAGGTTGGGTTAGGTTAGGTTAGGTTAGGTCAGGTTAGGTTAGGTTAGGTTAAGTTAGGTTTCCCGCAGGGAGTAGCGACCCCACGTACCCGAGCCGTTCATTGCTCACACACGCACATCTCACACACACACACACACACAACGACACTGACACCCCGTGATGTTATGCCTGATGGCGGTTCCGCGGGGTGGCACACACACACACACTCATCATACACACGCACACATCACCGACACAGACGACACCCTACACCCCGTGAAGTAATGCCAAACGGCGGTTCCGCGGGGTGTCAGGGCGACTTGGGGAGGTGGTTTTTAGTGGGTATACCAGTATAGTTCTGGGGACTCCCACACTCAGTCTATAAAAGATTTTCCACCTCCCGGTCACAAAAAAAAAGGTTAAGTTAGGTTAGGCTAGGTTAGGTTAGGTTAGGTTAGGTTAGGTTAGGTTAGGTTAGGTTAGGTTAGGTTAGGTTAGGTTAGGTTAGAAGCTTTTAGCAATTTTTGAGTATTTTTTGATCGGATTATTTTATCGGAATATTATTTATTTTATTTTTTAATTTTGGAATTTATCTTTTACATAAGAATAGCCTTCTATTCAGAAATTCTGCTGCTTTGAAATTGAAAGATTTTTACTAGGGTTTCAGAAGCTTCCAGCAATTTCTCTTTTCAGTTTTTCAGCATTATCAACAGTTTTTGAAATTTTTCTACAATTTCTTCTTCGCCTTGTCGGAATGTTTTTTGTCAAATCGAATTTTTCTAGGATCATAGAATTTTTTTTAAGTTGTAAAATTTCACAACATTTCTTGTTTTAATAATTAGAAATTTGATTGATCGTCAATTGTTTTTGGGAACTGCTAACTGTGTCTTTTACAAGCTTCTAATATAATTGCTCAATTGTTTGCAAATATTTTTCTTCCTATCATTCTTTTGTTGATAACTTTTTGTTTATGTTAAATTCCAATTATTTTAAAACAAATTTAAACACATTTTCTTACATTTGTTTGTTTTATTTCGCATAAATTATTTCGATTAACTCCTTTTTACTATTCTTATGGTTTCATAAAATTTAACTGGTTTCAGGAAAATTATTATTTTTTGTAGTTTCTAAATTTTCTTTTTTTTCTGAAGCTCACTTTTTATTATATATTTATTACATTTTTTTATTGTTTTTGAAATAATCAATTTTCTTAACAGATTTATTCATTTTGTGTTTTTTTGGCAGTTTCAACTGAATTTGAAAGTTTTCGTTTATCAAAACTTTCAATTTATTCTTGACGTAATGTCCAAGTTTTGTAAGTGTTCAATTGTAATTGATTAGTGTTATGGAGTAAACGTTCAAACCATCAAATATTTAAGTGTTCAATTGTTAAATGGTTTTTGTACATTTTTGATAATATTTAACCAATTTTATCGACCAAATTAAAACTGTTTTTTTATTTTTTTGCAATTTCTAATTTTTACTATTGTCTAAAAAAAATCTCGATAATCATTTTTTTATTTCTAAATTTAATTCTTTTTTATATTTTCAACGGTTCTTTTAAATTTTAACTTTATTTTTAATTTGACTTTTGTTCTATTTCGCCAACTGACCATTGTTTTCTTTCCAACAATTGTAATTGACTTCTGAAATGGCATTCAATTGTTTTAATGCTTTTAGCTGTTTTTTATAACTTTCAATTGTTTTCGTTCGTAACCTGCTTTGATCATTAGTCGATTGTTTTTTCTTTTGCAAATTTCCAATAATTTGTTTTATTCACAAATAATTATTTGTGATTTTGTAATGATTCTGTAACATTCAAATGTTGTAGTGTTTTTTACGTTTTCAATTATTTTCAAAAGTTTCAATTATTTTATCACATGTTTTTTTCAATATAAAGTATTTTATTTGATAATTTTCAATTGATTTCTTTCGTTACATTTGCTGTTGTTTCTTTATTGTCAATTTAATTTTTATTAACAAATTTGATTTAATGCAACTGTTTTTAAAATAATTTTTGATTTTATCGTTAATATTCAAGTGCTGTTATTGATTGTCAATTGTTATTATGTCAACAATTTCAACTATTTTTACTAATTACCATTGTTTTCGTCCGTCAAGCTTGAATTGATTGTTTCTAGGCATTGTCAACTGTTTTCTTTATATGAATTTCTCATAATTTCAAGCTTTTATTGTAACTATTTATAATAATTTTCAATTGATTTTGTTAATCAAATTTAGGTCAATCTTCAATTGATTTTACCAACTTTTAATTGTTCCTTTATTTCTAACAATTTCAATTATTTTCTGGAGTGATGTTTAATTTGTTTTAAACGTTTAGCTTTCTTTTTCTAAATCACCTCGTCATATTATTTTTTATATCTAATAACTCCAATTGTTTTTTAGAATTTCACTCAATTAAAATTTCTTAATAATTTGTTTAAATATTTTTTTCGTTCGATTATCATTTTTTTAAATTTTAGTAGTTGCAATTGTTTTTTTTTAGAAATTCAATTGTTTTAGCGCTTTGATGTTTCATTAATTTCATCTGTTCTTTTCTTACTTTATTAAAAACTAACTGAATATTAATTGAATACAATTAACTTAGAATATTCTTGATAATAAGATGTTCTAGCGTACTCTTGACCTACCACAATAATACTCCTAACCCGCGCAAATAAATTGCACGTTGAGGTAGGTCAAGAGTACGCTGGAGTTTAAGCGAGGAAATAGGCCATAGGTTAACGCATAGTTTATTAGGGTAGGTCAAGAGTACGCTAGAAAAAAGGAGGGTATAATTTATTGAGGCTGAATATACGTGCTTATGTGTTTTTTTTTATTTTTGCTATTTTGAATAAATTGAAAATTTACAATTATTTTTACGATTTGTTTTAATTTTTTTGAGAAATAATTCTTTATATTTCTTTTGTTGAGAACTGTTCAATTAAAAGTGACAAATATATTAAAACTAATTTTAAAGTTTTTAAATTATTTAATATAAAACTAAGTAAATTCTTTCTTTTTTTGTATAATTTAGACTATTTTAAACAAATTTAAATTGTTTTTTTGGTGGTTTTCAATAGTCAAAAGGTTTTTTCTTTGTAAATTTAAGTTTTTTTTTTTAATTTCCTATATTTTTTAGAAAGTTTAAAAATGATTATTTAAAATAAAATTTAATTAACCTTTTTTCTTTAGCACATTTGAAGGTTTAAGATTAATATAATTTTTGTAACATTTTCTCCGAAATGTCCAGAAAATTTTCTTCTATATTTTAAATTATTTTTGAACAGTTCAAGAATTCTTTAGCAATTCTAAAACCTTCCATTTTTACACCATGTTAGATTGTGTGTGTTTTCTTCTATGATTCGAAAATTTAACATTATTTCTTTGCATTAGGCTATCGAAAATTTTAAAACTTATTGTTTACTTATGGCAGAAATTTCCAACAATTTTTAGTCGTAAAAATTTTCGTTGCTTTTTGTTGATCAAATTCTGCAAACCTTTATTTAAATATCTGTCATATATATTTCAATGATATTCCATTTGAATTTCCTAAACGATATTTTCTAGATTTCTAGATTTTTTTCTTATATTGTAACTCTTCAAAAATTCTGTTTTAAATTAAGATATTTCTATGCAATATGCAAATATGTCAGAGCAAAGCTTGGAAGCAGGTACGTCATAGTCACAGTTTGAGTGAATGAAGAAGATGTGTTGCATATGCTAAGAAACTCTATTATCTTTGGAGGCCCTCAACACCTTTTTCCCTATGCAATAAGCATTATTATTCCCTCAACTTGAACTTTATCTAATCTGTTAAATTTCTGAATTTCTTTCTCTGTTTTCTCTTTCTTCTTTCTTCTGGTCATCATTGGTTCCTATGTTCACTCCTCCCCCCCTCGACTCTATCAATTGCAATTCTCTATTTTATTTAAAAAGATCTACGTTTGTTATTACTTAATTAATAAATACATTATGGAATGATCTATTGAAATAAAACTATTTGGAGAAATTTTTACAGGCCAGCGATACGAGTGCAACAGTTGCTAGTTTCACGTTGTTATTATTGGCTATGCATCCGGATATACAGGTAAAACGTTGAAGATCATTAAAAATATAAACTATTTGTTATCTTTGTGATTTAGCAAAAGTGCTACGAGGAAATAATACAAATATTAGGTCCGGACCGAAAATTGGAACATACAGATATGCATAAATTCGTTTATTTGGAGAAAGTCATTAAAGAGAGCATGCGACTTTTTCCTATAGCTCCTGCTATTTTAAGGAAAGTAGATGAAGATATGGAAGTTGGTAAGCTTATGTGATCTATATTTTTGACATTTAATTGACAAATTGAAGAACCTATAAATTCAGCTTAGGATTTATAAATCTGAAAAAACTGTAACGAATGTTTGCAAAAATTATTTAAATTAAACTAAAGCATAATTAATAAATTAAGTGGCTTTGATTGGTCAAATAAATACGAAATTAATGGAAGGAGGATGGTGAGGAAACGGTTTTATGGTTCTTCATATCTTTAAAAGATGGAAGGATGTCATGAAAGAGGATTCTGATCATTCTTCAGATGTTTCAAAGAGACACCTCCTCACAATCAGCACTCATTCAATGATGAATGAGGAAGTGTTTTCTCACTCTTAAAAAAGAAGGAAGTTTTAGAATTGGTGCCCCCTTCCTAAAAATATTAATATTAAATTTCAGGTCTCAAATTACTTGTCATTATTGTTATTTAGGTGGTTATACTCTACCAAAAGGGAGTGGCTTACTGTTAAGTATAATCGGGGTACACTATTCGGAACAATGTTACAAAAACCCGTGGAGTTTTGACCCTGAAAGATTTTCACCTGGAGAAATTTCTAAAAGGCACAAATATGCGTATCTGCCATTTTCTGGAGGCCCGAGGAATTGCATCGGTAAGTTAACCCTACACCAAAAGATAAATAGCATTTTGACTATATATATATATATATATATATATATATATAAGTGCTAGAAGTTTTTTCTAATTTATATTAATAGGTATAACTTATGGAATGATGTCACTAAAAACTCTGCTCGCTGTAACTCTAAGAAAATACCGAGTGGAGACGATTTATAAGGATATTAAAGAGATAAGATTGAAGCAATCGATTATCATTAAAGCCGTTGAAGGGTTTCCGGTGCGGTTATTTAACAGGAATTGAAGGAAATATGACGATTCAAGACGTTTTAGTTTATATTAAATAGACTGTTAAATAGAATTGCTTTTGACAAGAACGCAAATAATTATTTATAATGTAATAAAAAATTATTATTAAATAAGGAAATATAAAATTTGGTTGATTTTATTAATCTTGTTTTATTAATTCTTTAGCTACTATTCCATAATACTTCACCAAGAGTTAAGGGAGAAAATTATTCAAGAAACTTCTAATAATCTATTCTTTATATATTCAACAAAGCCCATCACTTACTTCTAAACATCTTGGCATAAATACTGGATTGATGAAGCTGTTACTTGTTGAAATTCCATGTTGGCATTAGACTATTTTTTTATAAATACTTTTCGTTTCTGATTTCTAGAAGTTTTTTTGCTCTTCATAATTGCCATGATATTTTTTACGATGTATAAAAGATATAAACATTCTTTATCTCATTTCTTCTATTAGGATATTCCAGTCACTTAAATTAATAATTTTTAGAATTATCTACAATTTCTGTCTTCTACATTTCATTCTATCATTTTCAATTCTTCGCATTATTTAACTTTTCAAATTGCGATATTTTTTCTTGAGGTACTTAGAATTTTACAGTAATTTTGCCTCCAAATTACTAGAATGTTAGTGCATTTTTGTTTCATGTCCTTTTAAAATTTCTAGTGTTTTACAGCAATTTTCCATACCGATTTTTAAAATGCTTCCAAAACTTAAGTATTTTTCTAAAGTTTCAATAACTTTCTTCGAGAAATTTTCAGATTTTAGAATTTTGCGACAAATTCTCCTTCAGATTTATTTTTAATCATTTTCTATTCCAAATTCCGGTAATGTTTACAGCAATGCGTCTTTAATATTTCCACAACTTTTTAGCAAGTTTTTAAAATATTTTGTCTCGTTGTTAATTTCTTCAAAATTGCAATACTTTTCAAGAAATCTAGAATTCTAGAATCTTCTAGCTTTCCTCTATCAAATTGCGATTGTACTCTTCGATATTTTTTGTTCTAATATTGACCAGAAATTTTCCTCCAATATTTCTAAAATAATCAATAATTTTTTTGCTTGAGTTATGTAATATTTCGTAGTAAGTTTTTTTCCTTATGTTTTTATTTTCAAAAAACTGTAACAATTTCTGTTCAGATTTCTAAAATTTTCTAACAATTTTTCTTTCGGATTTTTAGAAATATTAATAATGTTCTCTTCATATTTTTTGAGGTATGTTGAAAAAGCTTTTTGTTTTAGATTTCCAAAACTGTCCATCATTTTTGTCTATCTAATTTTAGAATTTCTTAGAATATCCCTTCCAGATTTCTCCAGCACATTTATTGTAATATTATTTTTTCCAAATTTTCCACAAGTTTTATTTTTCATTTTTCAATAATTTTTGCCATACATTCTCCTTTAAAAAATTATTTATGTAGTATTTGTTAACAATTTCTGTTCTAAATTTCTAATATTCTTTAGCAGTTTCTCATACGGATTATTAAATTTTTTAAATATTTTCTTTCATTTTGAACTATTTTCTTCTTATATTTATAAAATTCTCAAGCAATTTCTCTTACAAACTTAAAGAACTGTATACCCTAAGTAGCTTTTTTAAGAAGATTTAAATTTTCAGTAATTTCCTAGCTTCCATTTATATTCTCCTATTCAAAAATTCTTTATTTCCTTTTTTTTATAGTTGTTTACAACTACAGAAATTCCTTTTAAGGATTTCTATTTTTTTATTAAGTTTGCGATAATTTTCTTGAAGATATGTAAAATTTTGCAGCATTCCCTTCTCTAAATTTTTAGAATTATCAATTTTCTAAAATTTTCTCGACTGATTTATGACTTTCTTTGAGCTACAAAATTTTAGCAATATTTCCTTTAGAGAATTCTAAAACTTAAATCTTTTTGTGATATTGTTTTTTAATTATACTGTTTTCTTACATTTATTTTAAAATTCTTAATCAATTTCTCTCTCAGATTTTAAATTTATTACATTATTATTAAATTGCAATACTTCCTTGAGAAATAGCAATTTTCAGATTTCCAGAATATTCAAGCATTTTCATACAGTTGTTTTCAAACAATCTAATTCTTAGATTTCTAAAATTCTCTACTAATATCTTTTTCAAATTTATAGACTGTTCTCGAGGTATGTAAAATTTTCCAGCAGGTTGTCTTTAAGATTTTAAGAATTTTTTTGCAATTTTTCTTCTTCTTTTAATTTTTTATTAAATTTTCCAGAAATGTTTTTTCAAGATTTCTAAAAATTTCTAGTAATAAATTTCCCCAATTTCATTTTCTAGAAGTATCAAACATTTTTTCTTCTAATTTACATAAAACATTTTCCAACAAATTCTTTACCAAACTTCCAAAATGAATAAATTATTTTGTCTCTTATTCTTCTCTTCTAAAAATGTAGTTTTTAACAGTATTTTTTTAAACTTTCATAATGATTCAGCTATTTTGTCTTGGTTTCTAGAATTATATAGGAATTTGACTTACAGATTTGTATGATGAATTTCTCAGCATGTTTTCTTTTAGATTTTCCAGAAATTTAGTTTTTTTCTCAACCATTTCTTTTTAAAGGAATTTTGTAATTTTCAGCAATTTGGACAGATATCTAAAAATTTCTAGGAATGTTTTTCCTAGATTTCTAGAATTATTAAACATTTTCTCTACCGTATTAAAATAATAATAATAATAATAACTTTATTGACGGGATTCACCCTATGTGATTCATTTTTTGTGTCTCCTTCATTTCTTCCAAAAATTTAATATTTATAGTAATTTTTTTCAGACTCTCCGAAGAATTCATCATCTTTATATCGATTTTAAGAAATATTCTAGAATTTCTCCTCCAGATTTTTCCATTTTCCAGCATTTATCTTCCTAATCACAACAATTTTCTTTAACATTTAAAGAATTTTCCGCCAATTTTTCCTTTAGACTTTCTGAATTTTTAATCATATTTTTGTCCTGTTTCTTTTCGTTTCTAAAAACCAAATTAACAAAAATAAAAGAATATTCTAAACACGAACTTTAGAACAAAATGTTCTGCAAATCTAAACGAACTTGCTGACAAATTCTACATACCTGAAGAAAATTCTATAATATTGTTTGAGAATTATAGATATTTTGAAGGGATTGCAGTAAATTATTAGAATTGTAGAAGAAAAGACAACACGATGGAAAAATTCTAAGAATCAGAGAGAAGAATAATTGCTGAAAAAATTATATATCTTGAACAAAATTATTGAAATTTAATTGAGAAAATGCTGGAAAATATAGAAGAGAAATTATTTTTTTGCTTTTGCTGTTTAATACTCTTTTTTGGAATAGAAGAATGTAGAAGAATGAAAGAAAACAGAATTGAATTAGTTTGGAAGTCTGAAAAATAATTTGATGGAAAATACTTCGAAGCTATTTAAATTAGGAAAAGAAAATGCTTCTTAATTCTAAAATTATGAAAAAGGAATTGGTGGAGATGTTTAAAAATTGTTACAAAAAACTTTTTGAAATCTAAATGAAAACTTACTGATAAAGTCTACATACCTTAAAAAAAATTACAAATCTGTAAGACAAATTGGCTGAGAATTTTAGAAACATTTATGGAGGTTGAAGGGCAGAAAACGATTTAAAAATTTTGAAAGTCGGAAAGAAAAATTAACGGTAAATTCTCTAAACCTTAAAGAAAATTGTTGTAATTTGGAGGAGATATGCTGGAAAATTTAAAGAGCTTAAAGAAAATTACTAAAATCCAAACAAAAATAATATTTCATTTTGAAAGTTAGAAAATAATTACTATAAATACTAAATTTGTAGAAGAGATAAACAAGAAATCTAAGAAAAAAATTGCTGGAGATTTTTAGAAATCTGGAAGACAAGCTGCTGAATACTACAAAGGAGAAAACTTGAGAGAAAATGTTTAAAATTTCTGAAAAATCTAGAAAAAAACACCTCAAGAAAATCGAAAAATCTGTAAGAGACAATTGCTTGAGAAATTTATATTGACTGGAGTAAATTATTAGAATTATTGTAGAAAAATAACTCAAAAAAAGCTTAAAAATTCTTTAAAAAAATATAATATGTATCATTATTAATAAAAATATAGTATTAATAAAAATGTATTAAAGTTGTAAAAAATTAACTAATAATTGTTATGTATTATTATTGTTTTGTCACGAAAGAAAGCAATTGAAAATTATCAAATAAAATACATTACATTGAACAAAAAATGTAATAAAATAATTGAAACTTTTGAAAATAATTGAAAACGTTAAAAACACTACAACATTTGAATGTTACAGAATCATTACAAAATCACAAATAATTATTTGTGAATAAAACAAATTGTTGGAAATTTGCAAAAGAAAAAACAATCGACTAATGATCATAGCAGGTTACGAACGAAAACAATTGAAAGTTATAAAAAACAGCTGAACGCATTAAAACAATTGAATGCCATTTCAGATGTCAATTACAATTATTGGAAAGAAAACAATCGTCAGTTGACGAAATAGAACAAAAGTCAAATTAAAAATAAAGTTAAAACTTAAAAAACCGTTGAAAAACTAAATAAGCATTTAATTTAGAACCAAAAAAAATTGATTATCAAGATTTTTTTAGACAATAATAAAAATTAGAAATTGCAAAAAGATAAAAAAACAGTTTTAATTTCGATAAATTTGGTTAAATATTATCAAAAATATACAAAAACCATTTAACAATTGAACACTTAAATATTTGATGGTTTGAACGTTTAATCCAAAACACTAATCAATTACAATTGAACACTTACAAAACTTGAACATTACGTCAAGAATAAATTGAAAGTTTTGATAAACGAAAACTTTCAAATTCAGTTGAAACTGCCAAAAAAACACAAAATAAATAAATCAGTTAAGAAAACTGATTATTTAAAAAAAATTAAAAAAGGTAATAAATATATAATAAAAAATGAGATTTAGTAAAAAAAAAATTGAAACTACAAAAATAATAATTTTCCTGAAAACAGTTAAATTTTATGAAATCATAAAAATAGTAAAAAGGAGTTAATCTAAATAGTTTATGCGAAATAAAACAAGAAAATGTAAGAAAATGAGTTTTAATTTCTTTTAAAATAATTGGAATTTAACATAAACAAAAGGTTGTCAACAAGAGAACGATAGGAAGAAAATATTTGCACTTAAAAAACAATTGAGCAATTGACGATAAATTAAATCGTGAAGAATGAAAACAGATGAAAATTCATAAAAATACTTAAATTTGCAAAAAAGTAAATTAGAAGCTTGTAAAAGTTGGCAGTTTCCAAAAACAATTGACGATTAATTAAAGTGTGCCGAACAAAAACAGTTGACGATTATTAAAATTAGTTAAAGATACTAAAAAAATATATCAGAAACTTGCAAAAACCAGTTGGCAATCCTTAAAAACAATTGATAATCAATTAAATCCCGACGAATGAAAAGTATTGAATATTGATCAAAATAGTTAAAATTACTAAAAAATATATTAGGAACTTGTAAAAAAAAACAAGCGACAGTCCCTAAAAACAATTGACGATCAATTAAAGCTCGACGAACGAAAATAATTGAAAATTATTAAAAAAAGTTAACATCACCAAAAAAAAAAAATGTTAATTTGTAAAAAAATATATTAAAATTTTATAAAAAAAAAACATTTTACAATCCCTAAAAATAATTTACGATCAATAAAAGCTCCACGAACTAAAACCATTGAAAAGTGATAAAAATAGTTGAATATATGTTAACCTAAAATATTCAGAAGAAATAATCTGATGTTTATTTAAAATTATTTTATTTATTTAATATATTATTTTTAAATTCCTAAAATTAAAGAAAATCCTTGTTAGTTTCTGTTTATTTGAAATTTTAAATGATTCAAAAATAAATAAAGCAAAATATCAAAAATACGATGACGTTGGAATAGAATATCTGGAATATTCAAACGATTCTTTAAAAATCCATTTAAAATTACTGAAATTGAGAGAAAATTATAAATCCAAAATATATATGTCTATCTAAAATGCTTAAAAAATTGTGAAATTGAGAGAAAATTATAAATTAAAAAAAACAGATGTATGTTGATCTAAAATAACATTTAAAAAATATAATTGAAAACAAAACATGTTCTAAATTGTACAAAGCTAGAAATCCAAAAATATAATGTTTGTCTAAAGATCAATATATTATTTTAAAAATTTTTAATTATAGAAAACTAGAAATCTAAAAATGTACTGCTTATGAACAAAAAAGAATAAAAATTGATAAACCATCTGAAACATCAAATAAGGGATTATTTAATGGGGTTAAATCGAAATTTATAAGTTTATACATCTGTTTTTTTTTCGTTTCAATAGCCTCCAACATATTTAATTTATATCCTGTGGAATGTTTTAGAATCTTTGTATTATTTATTGAAAATTCATGGCCTGTTGTGATCGTGTGATTGACTATTGCTGATTTTTCTGGATTTGGTTTTTTAATATGATAAATGTGTTCTTTAAATCTAATTCAAAGATTTCGTTGAGTTTGTCCTATATAAACTTTTTGGCAAGTGTTACCAACTAATTTAATATATTCCAATTAGTTGTGTTAGTGTTTTAATCAAGTTTTAATCATATCTTCACGTAACTCAACAACAAATTTCTATATAATTTAAAGTTTTTTTTTTCAAAAAATCCTAAAATTAAAGCAAGATATTTAAAATTTGCTTAAAAAAATGGAAAAAGCATAAAAATCAAAAAGTATGAGGATCATCTAGACTATTTAAAACACTGAGCAGATTCTTAAAAAATTCTTAAAATTTGAGGACGCTAGGAATCCAGAAAAGATGGTGTTTATTTAAAAATATTTTTCCGAACAAACATTGTTTAAAAGTAATAAAGGCAAAGCAAAACATTCAAAAGTATTTGTGAATCTAAAATATCTGGAATATGCAAAATTTTCTTCGAAATTACTATAATTTCTAGTTCCCTTCAACTAACAAAAATATAGTATGCTTATCTAAAATATTTAAAAAATATTCTAAAAATTGGACTAAGCCAGAATTGCATAAATTCGGGCTTAATCAAAAATAACTGAGATATCTTATATGCAGGGTAAGTTTTTTTAGATGGGGATATATTTTATTAATCTGCATAAAATTATCTAAAACTTTGTCTTTTACAGTTTTTTTCTATCTGTGAAAAAAATGACACTTTTTACTTTTTTCAAAATATCTAGTTACCCTTGACTTTTTTGAAAACCGTACAAGTGTAATTTTATTTGTCTCTTAAAACTGCACATCTTTTCCCATTTAACCGTTTTTCAATCTCTTATAGTTTCCGAAATCCACATGGAGAACAATAATATTTAAAAAAAACTCACCCTGTATATTTAAAATCTTTCAAACATTCATAAAATTCAAGGAAACAATAATTGTAAAAAGGTTATGTTTATCTAAGATATCTAGAACATTAAAAATATTTCGAATAACAAAACGAAAATTAGCAAATATGAATTTAAAAAGTAAGAGGTTCATCCAAAATATCTGAAATATTCAAAATATTATTTAACATATTTTTAAAAATCCTATCCAAAATAACAAAACAAAAGCTTTATCTCCCCCAATTTAAAATGTGGTTTTATTTATTGGTGTAAGAAGTATTTAGAGTATTTGAATAATTTTTAAAAATGCATTTGAATTCTAAGAATTTATATTTTGAAGATTTCTAATAAAATGAAAGAAATTTGTAAAAAAAGGAAATAATTGACAATCTTTAAAAACAATGGACTATCAATTAAATCGTGATGAACGAAACCAATTGAGAATAAGAAAAAGTAGTTTAAATTATTGTAGAGCTTCACAAAAGTATTAAATTTTCAGAAAAAAAAATTGACTTTTGTCACAGTTGCATTCAATTTGTTTGAAATAATAAATTGAAAATGAATAAAATCATTTGAAAATTAGCGAAAACAATAGATAGAAGAAAACAATTGAAAATTATTATTAAAAAAAACGTTGATATTGAAAAAAAAGTGCTAAAACAATTGTATGTCTCTATATAAAACAATTGAAAACGTTAAAATTGATATAGTGTTTGTCAACGAACGTTTTTCTTTTTCAAAACGCAATAAACAATTGATAAAATCAGTTAAATCAGCTAAATAAATAAACAAATTAAATAAATGAATAAATAAATAAAGTAATTATTTGTTTGTACCAATGAAACAGTTTAACGTTTAACAAACACATTAAGCGAATGTTCTGAAATTGTTAAGATAAAACAATTGACAAACGGTAAAAGCAGTTGGTCACTTTCAAAAAATGACGAACGCAAATAATTGAAAATTATAAAAAAAAGTCAGTTGAATACCATTTCAGATAACAATTTTTTAATTGTCGAAATAAAAAAAAGCAATTGACAACAAATAAAATCGGTTGACGAAAGAAAACGAATTATTAAAAAAAATAAAAATTAAAAACAAAACAAAATAAGTTTTGATGATCTTTTACTGACTAGAGGGTGGGATATAGGCCACCCACCCACCCTACAAATACATATTAGCTTTAATTACTGGCCACGTTGTGGTTTGCAATAACGTTAATTACAAAATTTGAATAAAATAAATTGACAAAGTATTTTTTTTGAGTGGGTTAATTAATAAAAATTATCGTGTACATAATCTGGAAAGATATTAAATCAAGCTTAAATAAGATTAGTTATAGAAGGTTATTTATATTTAAGCTTAAATCTGGATTGTGCTTTATTTTTTATTACATACAAGGTTTTATTGTTTTTTTTTAAGCAGCAGCAAAATCATCAACGATTATTACTTTCCCTATATAGTATATATAGGGGAAGTATTGTTTTCGTGCGTAAAAATGTCTGTGGGCGCTGTATCTCAAAAACGAATGATCCGATTGAGATGAAACTTTAAACTTAAGATTTTATCATTAAAAACTGGAACTGAAAAGCTTTTAGTAAACATTCATAAACCGGAAGTAGGTGTTTACTAAAGGCGTTTTTTTGTTTTTTTCCGATAATTTTTTTAATATGAAAAATATTACAAAATTTTTCAAACAAAAGTTATAGGGAATGAGAAACTAAACAAGTTTTATTAAAATATTTTTTTCATAAAATTTTTAACTTGCGAGAAAAAAAATAAAAATTGAAAATTTTGACATTTTTTGCCAATTGCTAATAAACTATTGGAGATAGATAAAATTCATATAACAAATAATTGTAGCGAATTCAAAAGTGCACAAATTATTAAGAACAACATTTTTGCGTAAACCTCATATTTTTCTAGAAAAATATAGGGAAATTACTATGACGGCCACATCACCATTTTAAGAATTATTCTGAGCAGGCTTTTTTTAGAATATGTATGGATTTAATTAAATTTCACACAGAGTTATTGTTATATAGAATATGAAACAAAAAATCAATTGCTAATTGATTTTACATTCAACAATTATTTCCCGTTTTTTTCTACCTTTTTTTGCAAAATTTTACAGTTTTGATAATTCAAGAATTTTTTTTAATAAATGTCGTTTGTTGCTAAAATACATATTATAACAATAGGTATTAAGAATAATATTTACAATAATACATATTAATATTTTTAACAATGTTTTAAGCTGTTTTTTGACGAATGACCTTATTTTTCATAGTTGTAGTATTTATTAATCCACTGTGCTCACATAATTAAATCAAAAATAACAATAAATTCTTGCAAAAATGGGAAGACTTGAGTTCATAATTAAATGTTCTTCCACTCTTGCCTGCATCGATGACGCTGCTGTTCGGAAGGTCTTTATGATGAAGGTTCACCAGTATATTGCCGAATTTGGCTTCTTTTCCTCTAAAAAGAGGACCTCAATTAAACTTGTTGTGTCATATTTGGCAGTTCATAAATTATCATTTTTTTAATTACTTAACTTATTTAAAAGTTTTTTTTTTTTCGTTAATCTCTATTGTTAATTTTTCCTTGTATTCAAATATAGTCTGTTCGTTGGATCTTTCGTCGTACGTCACAAACTATCGCTTCAAATACGACGAAAGTTTTACAGTGCGTTCTTTTTCTAACGCATTTGGTTTACTTTATCAGACTGAATGTTTTTGCGTCGTTTCTCGAAGCGATAATTTGTGACGTACGACCAAAGATCCAACGAACAGACTATATTCCTTTTTTGCTAATTTCTACGTCTTAGACAATAATAATTTTAAAATGTTTTTCTTATATTTTGTTTTTGTTTTTAATATTTAACAATTATTTTCTCAAAATTTTTACCATTTGCTCCTGTTTTTACTCAAACTGTTCAAAAGTGTTTTTTTTGTAAATAGAGATTTACAAAGACAACTATAAATTATACCTTACACGCGAACATTCAAATGTTTTTTTGTTAATCACTTTCTATTTTTATTTCCTAAATTAATCTCTATTGTTTTTGAGAATTGTTAATTTCCTTTGAGTAAACATTTGATAGTATTTTTTTTTGAAATCGACGTTTGCGAGGATTGCCAAATTTAAGAACACTAAATATAAATAGAATAAAACATTTTTTTTTAATATCTGAAATTTATTTTATGTTAGCAAACATTGTTTTTTTTGTGCAAACCCCTATTTTTTATAAACACAACATTTTTAGAGATGAATTGCAAATGTTTTTTTCTACTGTTTTCTTTTAACAATTGATAGTTTTTTATCTTAATAAATTATCAATATTAAAAAAAAAAACTCAAATAATTCAAAAGTTTTTTTATTGGTAATTTCTGTTGTTTCTGCAAATTGTTAATTGTTCCTCGAATATTTAATAGTTATTTAAGGTACAAGTGTAAAAAGTGATGCTTTATTGCACGAACTGGCGTTTAAAAACACGAGCGAGGAACGATAATTTCAATAATTCAATTAATGAAAACATATTTTACCCGCAGTGCACTAATGAAAGCGTTACTTAGCAACCAGTAAACAAGTTGCACAAATGTCGGCCGCCATTATTATTTATGGAAAAAATGTTCGCTTTATTGTAATCGCTTCGACTTGCATTAAATGAAATCTTCAGAGTTCT
This sequence comes from Ontholestes murinus, assembly GCA_963969525.1. NCBI lineage: Eukaryota > Metazoa > Arthropoda > Insecta > Coleoptera > Staphylinidae > Ontholestes > Ontholestes murinus. The sequence continues at coordinate 9,410,366 of OZ018389.1, read as the reverse complement.
TAAATCTGTCATCAAAAAGCATTTAAAGCACTAAATCTGTACTGCTTTTAACAACTGTCAATTATTCCTTACATTCAAATGTTTTTTTTTGCATTTTACTACCTTTTCCTTTTTGTAAATGAATCTACTATTTTTGATAATTGTTAATTTCTTTGTGCAAACATTCGATAGTTTGTTTTTTGTTAAAATCTAAATTTGTGACGATTGTCAAATGTATTTTTTCTAAAAATGAATTTAACATTTTTCTAAATCTCTCAAAAATTTTTTGATTGTTTGTTTTAGCAAACTCCCAAATGTTTTTTATGCTAAACGACATTTTTCATAATTCAAGAGTTTTCAAATGTTTCTCTTTTCATATTTTTCGTCTTGTCTTTTACATTTTTTTTTCAAAATTATCAATATTTCAAAAAAGTTTTATTTTCAAAATATTTCAAGTTCTTTTTCACTAACTTCTACTGTTTTTCTTCAACAATTCAGATTATTTTCATAAATTATCAATATGTATTAAAAAAAAAATATGACTCAAATGACTCGAACGTTTTCTATTGTCTCTGAAAACTGTTAATTTACTGTACTCGTATATTAATAATGTTTTTTTTTAAATTAAACTCTACGTCTTTGATTTCTCTTTTCAAAAGGTTATCTGATTTTAATATTTATTCATAATTTATTAAACATATTTTTTATTGTTTTTCTTTTACTCAAATTATTTAAAAGTTTATTTTGTAAATCTGTACTGCTTTTTACAACTTTCAATTATTCCTTACATTCAAATGTTTTTTTTTTGCTTTTTACTTTTTTCCTCTTTATAAATTAATCTGTTATCTGTTTTTATAAATTAATCTATTTTTGATAATTGTTAATTTCTTTTGTGTAAAAATTCCACAGTGTGTATTTTTGTTAAAATCTAAATTTGTGACGATTGTCAAAAATAAATAAAATAGTTTTTCTAAATCTCTCAAACATTTTTGATTGTTTTTTGTTGCGCAAACTACCAAATTGTTGCTAAACAACATTTTTAACAATTTAAGAGTTTTCAAATGTTTTTTTCTTCATATTTTTCGGCTTGTGTTTTTAAAAAATAACAATTTTTTGAAAATACTTTTTATAATTATTTTTACATTTTCTTTTTAAAATTATTGAATATTTAAAAAAAAGTTCTATTTTCAAAATATTCCAAGCTGTCTTTCACTAACTTCTACTGTTTTTTTTTTAACAAATTGAGATTATTTTCATAAATTATCGATATTTAAAAAAAATTACTCTAATCATTCAATTTTTTTTTATTATTTTTGAAAACTGTTAATTTTTATACTCCTGTACTCGAATATTAAAAAGTTTATTTTGTACTGCTTTTGATAATGTCAATCGTTTCTTACATTTAAATGTTTTTTGCTTTTTACTTCTTTTTTCTTTTTGTAAATTTATTTACAAACTATTTTTCATAATTGTTAAATTTTTTTTGGTTGCCTGACACGTGTTTCGGTCTTCGCAGGCCATTATCAAAGTTAAAACTTTTAGGTCTTTGATTTCTAGAGTTTTCAAATGATTTTTTTCAGCATGTTTTTCGGTTTCAATAATTATTAATTATTTATTGAAAATATTTTCTACTGTATTTTTTGCTTAAATTACTCAAACGTTTTTTTAAATTTGTAAATGTACACCGTTTTTGGCAATTACCAATTATTACTTGCATGCAAACATTGAAGTATTTATTGTTTCGCTTTTTACTTTCTTTTTTTGTAAATTAATCTCTACAATTTTTAATTTGAATATTAGTTTCCTTTGTGCAAACCTTTGACAGTTTTTTTTATTAAAATCATTTGTCACGATTGTAAAATGTTGTTTTTTATTTCAAAAACGAATAAAACATTTTTTTCTAAATTGTTTTATGTCCATAAACTTTTTAAATCTCAGAAAATATTTTTTCGCTAATAATAATAATAATATTTATTAACGGAAAATCCATTTTACAGAAAAATATTATAACACAGTTAAACAAATAAAAATATCAATATGAAGTTGGTTTTCACTAAGTTTTACTTTTTTTTTAGCCAATGATATTTTCTTCATTTCTAATTAAAAAATACTTAAATTACTGGAAACTATACTCTACGTCTTTGATTTATGGAATTTTCAAATGATTTTTTCAAAATGTTTTTGTTTTGCTACATTTATTATTTATTGAAAATATTTTTCTACTGTTTTTTTTCTTCTTAAATTACTCAAAAGTTTTTTATTTTATAAATCTATTCTGTTTGACAACTGTCAGTTATTTCTTATATGCGAATATTTAATTGTTAATTTCCCTTGCGCGAAATTCGATATTTTTTTGTGTTAAAATCGATTGACAATTTTTGCTATTTCAAAAACTATTAAAAGCTTTTTTTCTAAATCTTTGATTTTTTAAAATTATTTTATTTGCATAAAACTTCAAATGTTTTTTTAACTAAATTTTACATTTTGACAATTCAAAATTTTTGTTTGTTTTTATAATATATGAATTATTTTTTCAAAATATTTTTTAATAAACTCGTTTTAGATTTCTGGAATTTTCACGAGATTATTTATTATTTATTGAAAATATTATCTACTATTTTTTTCCTTATAACTTACATGCGAACAATGCAATGTTTTTGTTTTTACTTTTTCTGTAAATTAATCTCAAGTTAAAAATTACTCAAATCTTTCAACAGTTTCTCTTTATTTTCAATCTCGATAACTAATTTTACTTTATTATTTGTCATGCGTCAATTATCTTCTGTCATCTGTCAATTATTATCTACCATATATCAATTTATTATAGATACCATAATTTTCAATTTTACTTCATGACTCAAAGAATACATTTTTTTTGACTTGTTCCAATATAATTGTAAAATTAATTTTTGTAAAATTTGTCCACTATTAAATGTCATCTCATCTGTCAATTATCATCTGCTTACGATTGCTGAAAAAAAAATAGCTTATTTTATGTCTTTCAACTGTCAACTATCTACTATTATTTGTCAATTGTCATTTATTACCTGTCAGTGGTTAACGTTCATTTGACATTTGTCTTGAATCAATTCGACTTTTATATTTTTCATATATCATTTTATTTGTCAAATGCCATATATCGTCCTAACACCATCCTCCATGAAGATTAAGATCATCACCCCACTAAAAAGGAAATGCTCCGTATGGATCGGAGACTGAGGCTCCATCCTTGCTTCCCTCTCCACTTTCCAACAGATGTGGATCTCCAAACAAGAATATGATGAGTCTCATCTGTCAAGTATCATCTATCATCCATTTTCGATCTCCGAAAATTAAATAAACTCTTACTTTATGTCTATCCGTATCTTTCAATTATCATTTATCATCTGCCAATTGTCATTGATTATCTGTTAACTTTCATCTATTGTTATAAAAGTAAAAACATTAATCATTCGTCAACTAATAATTGTCATTTGTTAAACTGTTAATTCTCATTGTTAAGTTTGTTTATTCTTTGCTAATTGCTATTTATCAATAGTCAGCTCGTAACTAACAATCAATCATCTATGGATTCTTATTTTCTATCTCGTATTTGTTAATTTTGAATTGTCATATGTCAGTTACCATCTGTCATCTATTAACTTTATTTGTCATCAAGCCATTCTTAACAGTTATCTCTCACCTGCATCTGTCAAATGTCATCTATCATATGTGTTTTTATCTGGCAAGTCTTGCATGCCATCTCATGTCAATTGATATCTATAATTTATCATCTGTCCCAGGTCTCCGATTATAAAAAAAAACTGTTTGAATTTTTGTCTATCAGTATTTGTCATTTGTCAAATGTCAATTGTCAGCTGCCAACTAATAATTGTCAATAATTATTGACTGCACTTGTAAATCAATGTTTAGTTCACTTATAATAATTGTCACTTGTCATCTGTCAATTGTCAACTGTTATTTCATGAGTCACTTATCGTTTTTAATCTCATCTGTCATGTATCAAGTGTAATCTATAATATGTCATTTGTTAATTGTCATTTATTTCCTGTCGGCTATCAATTTTCATCCATTATCTGCAGTGTCTTAAATTAAAAAACAAGCCTGAATTTCTGAATTTGTGTCTGTCACTATCAATCAACTGTCAGTTATCATCTATGAACTATCATTATTTAAAATAAACCAAATTTCATTGTCATTATCTTAATATTGATAATGACTAAAAAATAATATCTTTTTTCCAACCTGAATAAATTGTACGCTTGAACTAGCGTACTCTTGACCTAGGTTAATGCGCAATTTATTAGGGTAGGTCGGGAGTACGAGAGGTCATTGTATTGTTTGTTGAGGTAGGTCAAGAGTATGCTGGAATAAATCACGATCAGGGTTTATAAGACTGGATTAAATTAATATTCTGTTTATTATAATTTAAAATAACGATTAATACCTAAAGTTTTGGTAAAGTGATTGAAAGCCAAAAATATCCCAATAGAAAACAATTATAACTTCCTAAATTGAAAATTGACAAGCTTGAAAGGAAATTGTTTAAACGAAAGGTTCAATATATTAATTGATGAGGCCGTTATTTATCAATAGTTCATTTTTAAACGTTAAAGTAAAAGCACTTTTTAAAAAATTTTATTGCTCACAACAATTGTTTGGAAGAATAAAAGCTTTTTGAAAATTTTAAAAGTGTTTCTACGTTAACGTTTAAAAACTTTTTAATCCAATCGCATTTTATAAATCCAAGACGCGCGTATCGTTTTATTAAAGTCGTGTAATTCACCCGCTTATTTTCAATCGCATTATCCGTTTATTTGATTTGGTAAATTGAAGGCTAAAGTTACAATCGTTGCGACTTTCTTTTTTTTTTTTATTTCGTCTCCGGCGGTGTATAAAAGGAGGAGGGCCCGTGCGAATTTGACTCGTTTGTATTTAAAGTTATCATGTATATTTAGAGTGGGTGGGTGTTCTCTATCCCACCTTTTAATCAGTAAATCATACACTTTATTCATTTATTAGTTTATTCAACAGAAATAATTTCATTCAAACTAGTGTTGCTTTGATAGTTGTACTATTCGTAACACGCAAATTAATTTTGTTTTATTCAATGTCTGTCGAGGTTTTAGCCATAGAAGTAGTTATTTCAAAATTAATTTGTCTCAGTAAGACTCATTGTTGTAGATTCACAAAATGTTTTCGTATTTTTAAATTTATTATTTAATTTTCTACAACGAACTAAAAGATTTTAATACATTTTATTATTCAATTATGAATAATAATTACCCATTAGGTAAAATTGAGATTTATTTAAATAACAAACATACTATTTAAAAGAATAATTGAGTAACCGAAGGAAATTAATGCAAAGTTTGTTTAGAAAAAGACCTCAAGCTTAAATTTTGAAGTCCGTTTATACGTTTTACACCTATAAAAAGTAACGTTAAGGCTAGCTACACATATTATTATGCAATAATAGAAGCATAATCATTTCCTTATAAAAGATTATTAATATTTAACACCTTTAAATCACGGTTAATGTCCATTAAAAATAATTTTAATTACAAACCAGTGTTATTATTTTTAATTTCAATTGTTTAAAATGGTTTCATTAACAAATTAAATTATTTAACCTTGACTTTAACGCTACTATAAATAAGCCGATGCTCTCTATATTATATTATAAAAAATTGTTGTGAAGCAATACAGCATTAACTCTGTAAGTACATCGTATAGTAATAACAATAATATTAATAATAAATATTTTTTTCAAATATCTGAAGCAGAAGGAACATTTAGTGGTGAACTCCGCCAGTAAGTCCTTTGACCTAAATTTTTGTATTTTTTAATGTTTATATCTAAATTTTGTTTACCTTATTTTAACAGGATATTGTAAAGTAAAAATGAATTAATAAATAAATAAGAGAATTATACTCTACAAACTTCTTGATAATAAATACATCATTTAAGTATCATTATATTCAAGATATAAAAATTATGCCTTAATTAATTTTGTTTTTTAATTATTTAAATTCCGTTTAAGACAAACTAAATAATGACGTTCGAGGGAAATATTGAAATTCTCCTTCTAGTATTAATGAGTATTGTCTTGTTGTACTTCTTCAAATGGAAACTCGAGAGGCGACATCTCTATCAGTTAGCAGCCAAAATACCAAGAAGTACGAAAATTCCATCGCATCCGCTTATTGGAAATGCTTACGGCTTAATTGACGAGGGAGAAAGTAAGTTATTTAAAATTCCATTATTTAAAAATCTAAGAGTCTTCCTTGTTTTAAATCTGTATATTTTTTTAGAATTATTCAAAACCATCAGACTATTATTTGATGATATCGCACCACCACGATCGCTGTGGATTATACACAAATTTGCCACTCTTATCAATCGACCAGAAGACTTACAAATTGTACTTAATAGTCAGAAATGTTTGTCAAAGCATGAAATATACAATCTGACAATACCTTTGATTGGGGAAGGAATATTTTCATCGCCTGGTATGTATAAAAATAAACTATCCCAATGCTCTACTTTAATTATGTTATTTTTTTGAAGAAATAGTAAATGAAATGTAATATAAAGACCAACTCTGTGCGTTCCTACATTTTAATTCAGACCGGGTGTGGAACTGCAAGGCAGTCACCCCGGAAGAACTCGATGGACTGATAAAACACCCCAAAAATCGGAAAGCCCCCGGACGAAATTTCCACCTTAATGGTGAAAAACCTCGCCCAAAAGGGTAGAACCGCTCATCAACGCCTCAATGAGATTGGGTGCATTTCCATCTGCATGGAAACTTTCCCCCAAAAATTATCGCCCAATCAGTTTGCTTAGCTCTTTAGGCAAAATTCTTGAAAAGGTCCTGCTAGCGCGTCTTTCGGTCTTCACTGAAGACCATAAAATAATTCCAGATTCACAGGTTGGCTTCAGAGCTGGCCTGTCTTCTAATGATCAGCTTTTTAGGATGACCGAGTACATCTCTGAGGGCTTTGCCATCAAAAGAGACATTGTTGCAGTATTCCTTGACGTTTGACAGAGTCTGGCACGCCGACCTTATCTATAAAATGATAGGGCTCGAGTACCCAGAATACATAATCAGGACATTGTACGACTTCCTTCGTAACAAGAAGTTTTGTACTAAGGTGAACAATAAGTTCTCCACTCAGCGTCCGATATTAGCAGGTATTCCTCAGGGCTCTGCCCTCTCTCCGGCCCTGTATAATATCTATAACAGCGACATACCGAATTTGGCTCCGGTCATGATCACACAATATGCTGACGACACTGCTCTTCTGTACAGAGTGTGCTCTACATCCCACTTGAAGAATACTCTCCAGGAGGACCTGGATTCCTTCGAGGAGTGGGCTGACAAGTGGCGACCAGCGATAAATGCTGACAAAAGTGTGTCTGTATACTTCGGCAAAAATAAACATCGAGTTATTGACTCCCCAGAATTTTCCTTTGTGGATTCCTTAATTCCAATTCGTGACGAGGTTAAATACCTCGGACTTAAAATGGTCAAAAACAATCTCCCATGTCCTTCATAAGGCAAAAGCGACCCTGTCAAAGCTGTGGCCTTTGATTAACAACAAATCGAAATTAGCCCATAAGGCCCGGGTTAAATCTTACAAAATGGTCGTTAGGAGGATTGAAAATGAAATATATTACAAAACCTTTCAAACAAAAGTTAAAGGGAATGAAAAACTAAACAAGTTTTATTGAAATATATTTTTCATAAAATTCTTAACTTTCGAGAAAAAATAATAAAAATTGAAAGTTTTGATATTTTTTGTAAATTGCTAATAAACTATTAGAGTCACATAAATTTTACATAACAAATAATTGTAGAGAAACCAAAACTGAACAAATTAGTAAGAATTGCTTTTTTCCGTAAACCTCATAGTTTTCGAGTAAAATGTAGGGAAATTACTATTTTCGTGAACGAGAACGTCTGTGGACTGTTTATGTTTTATCATAAAAAACTTTAACTGAAAAGCTTTTGATGAACATTCATAAACCGGAAGTGGATGTTTACTCGAGGCGTTTTTTTTTTTTTTGTTTTTTCCTCAATATTTAAAATCTAAATATAAAAAATATTACATAACTTTTCAAACAAAAGTTAAAGGGAATGAGAAACTGATCAAGTTTTATAAATACAAGTTCTTAATTTGTGGGAAAAATATTTAACTTTAGAATATTTCAGACATTTTTTTAGATTTTTCTTTAAAGATTCTTGAAATTTCAGTAATTTGTCCACCATACTTTTAGTTTCTATTGCAACTTCCTTTCCAAAGAATTTTCATCGAGAATTCTAGAAATTTTTCAGGTTTAGCAAAGATTTTTCCAGGAGTTTCAAAAAGTCATTATTTATATTTATTTATAAAAATATTTTCGATTTGTTCAACTTTTTCTATTAGAAAATTTTCTTCTAAATTTCTATAATTTTTTCAGATGATCCATACTTTTAGTTTTTCTTTTACATTGAGGTTTCTAGAATTTTTCACAAGATTTCATTTTAGGTTTATAAAACTTTTTTTGAAGATTCTAAAAGTGTACAGTAATTTATTTTTCTTATTTAATAAATAAATAGATATTTCCAGAATTTTAGCAAAGATTTTATTCGAGAGTTTTACAGTGAATTAGGAAATTTTCTTCTAATTTTCTAGAACTTACTTAGAGGCTTCTAAAAGATTCAGGATTTTTTTTGCATCTTCCTTTCCAAAGAATTTTGATCAAGGATTCTAGAATTTTTCACAAGTTTTCCTTGTACATTTTGAGAACTGATTTGGAGGATTCTGGAAGTTAACAGTAATTTTTTATTCATATTTCCAGAATTTTTAGCAAAGGTCTTATTCGGGAGTTCTAGATGTTTTATAAAGTTCGTTTTAAAATTTTTAGAATTTACCTGATGCTGTTTTCAGTAATTTCTCTTCTAGATTTTAATATTGCTTTATAAATTGCGAAGATTTTCTTCTTCAGGGCTCAAAAAGTAAAAAAAATCTTATTCAGATTTGGAGGCTATAGATTTTTCTAGAAAATCTGTTCCTAGAAATTTCCAACAATTTCTTTTGTAGAGTTCTAGAAATTTCTCCCAAGAAGTCTACTATTTCTTTTTCCTTAAATGTTATTATTTATTGTATATTTAGGTTGTAGCATTTCATTAATGATTTTAGAATTTGCTATAAATATTTTTTCAAAAATTTTAGTATCTTCCATTAATTATTTAGATTTATTTTGTTGTTTTTTTTTCTCAAAAAAGTCTGTAAATTCTAGTATTTTTAAGAAATTTGTTTTAGATATAGAAAAGCAATTTTTCGATAGTTGTTTTTTAGAATGTTTTTTCAATATTTCTGGAAATTTACAAAATTTCTTGTATCGTTACATCGAAATTTTAGGAATTTCTTATCTAAATTGCCCAAAAAAAATTCAAGATTTTTAATCCATCAATTTGTATTTGATGTTAGAAATCATTTCATAAAAGAATTTTTTTAAACCGTCCTTGCTATGAAAAGTTATTTTAAAAATTCTGACAAACAATTGAAAATCGAATGTCTAGTTTTTAGCATTTTTACTTCTCTTCGTTGCTGGTAATTTATTAATGAAAGAATTTTCGTAATTTCATTATTATTTAAAGAATTATAGCTAAAATAGCAAAAAAAAATTAAAAACGAATTTTTGATTCATCAATTTGAATTTGTAAAATTTAGGAAATTTCCAGTAAATTGCGAAGATTTAAATGAAGACTTTTTTAGAAAATTTGTTTTTAAAAATCTAGATTCAGGAAATTTCTAGTAATTTCTTCTCCACATTTCAAGATTTTTTCAACTTGTCTTTTAAATCGCAAAGATTTTCTTTGAGGCTTTAGAATTTTTAGAATTTACATATTATTTTATCGAGGGTTCAGGAAATTTCTAGCAATTTATTCTCCAGAGTTCAAGATTTTTTTTAAAGTCGTCTTTTAAATTGCAAAGATTTTCCTTGAGGCATTCTAGATTTTTTTTCTAAAAGTTTAGAGTTTAGAAAATGGCCAATAACTTCTTCCCCAAACTAAATTTTTTTTCCACTTTTCTTATAAATTGCGAAGATTTTCTTTCCTCTTTTTTTCGAGAATTCAGGTGAATTTCAGTAATTACTTCTCTAGAATTCAACATTTTGTTTCAACTATAAAATTATTTAGAAAGTTCTAAATTGCGGAATTTTTCTTGGAGGGTCTAGAATTTTTTAGAAAATTTTCCCCTACAAATATTTTCTTATTTTCGAGAAAGTTTAAGGAATTTTCCGTAATTTCTCTTCCCGATTTCAATTTATTTTTTAACTGGTCTTCTAAATTTCTAGGAGGCTATAGAATTTTTTAGAAAATTTTCATTTAGAAGTCTAGACTTTTTTCCAAGGGTTCGGGAAATTTCCAGAAATTTCTCCTCCAGATTTCAAGGTTATCTTCTTATTTTATAAATTGGAAAGATTTTCTTGGAGGCTCTAGAACTTTTTTGAAAATCTGGATTTTTTTGAGGCCCTAGATTTTTTAGAATTTGTTTTTCTAAAATCTAGACTTAATTTTTCAAGAATTCAAGAAATTTCCACTAATTTCTTTTCTAGGTTTCAAGATTTTTTATTCAACCTGCTTTCTGAATTGTGAAGATTTTATTGGAAGCACTAAAATTTTAATAATTTGTATGGATTACCACGTAGTAACGGTCGCAACCATTTTCTTTATCAAAAATTTTACTTCTGACAATTTTCTTTTATTCAAATTTTGTAATTAAAGTTATTGCAAACCGCGAGGCGATCAGTTTTTATAGTTAATATGCATATGTAGGGTGGGTGGGTGTCCTCGACATAACAACATAAACAGTAAAACATAAGCGAGAGTGTTAATTAAAAGTAAAACGTAAATAAACTTAACATTTTTACAAAGTTTAATAGATTTATTCAAACAAATTTTGAAATTTAAGAAATTTTGAAAAATAAGACATAACTTTTTAAACAAAAGTTAAAGAGAATAAAAAACTGAAAAAGTTTAAGGAATTTTCCGTAATTTCTCTTCCCGATTTCAATTTATTTTTTAACTGGTCTTCTAAATTTCTAGGAGGCTATAGAATTTTTTAGAAAATTTTCATTTAGAAGTCTAGACTTTTTTCCAAGGGTTCGGGAAATTTCCAGAAATTTCTCCTCCAGATTTCAAGGTTATCTTCTTATTTTATAAATTGGAAAGATTTTCTTGGAGGCTCTAGAACTTTTTTGAAAATCTGGATTTTTTTGAGGCCCTAGATTTTTTAGAATTTGTTTTTCTAAAATCTAGACTTAATTTTTCAAGAATTCAAGAAATTTCCACTAATTTCTTTTCTAGGTTTCAAGATTTTTTATTCAACCTGCTTTCTGAATTGTGAAGATTTTATTGGAAGCACTAAAATTTTAATAATTTGTATGGATTACCACGTAGTAACGGTCGCAACCATTTTCTTTATCAAAAATTTTACTTCTGACAATTTTCTTTTATTCAAATTTTGTAATTAAAGTTATTGCAAACCGCGAGGCGATCAGTTTTTATAGTTAATATGCATATGTAGGGTGGGTGGGTGTCCTCGACATAACAACATAAACAGTAAAACATAAGCGAGAGTGTTAATTAAAAGTAAAACGTAAATAAACTTAACATTTTTACAAAGTTTAATAGATTTATTCAAACAAATTTTGAAATTTAAGAAATTTTGAAAAATAAGACATAACTTTTTAAACAAAAGTTAAAGAGAATAAAAAACTGAAAAAGTTACATTGAAAGATTTTTTTGAAAAGTTTTAATTTAAATTTTTTTACAATATTGCTAATAAACTATATGAACTATATGAAATTTATATAACAAGTGATAATAATAATTGTAAAGAATTCAAAATTGAGCAAATTATTAAGAATAACCTAATGGTATTCGAGAAAAATATAGGGAAAGTATTATGATGGCCACATCACCATTATTTAATGTGCAGGAATGAATCAATGGATGAAAAATAACTGTGATTGCCGTCTATAGGCCACCCACAGGCAGTATTGATATTTTCTTAGAAAAATTGAATTCAATTCTTAACAAATTAGCTGTAGAGGAAGTCAATTATATAATTGCTGGGTATTTTAATGTGGACTTTTTAAGTAATTCGGCTGATAAAACAGTAAAGTAATTTGTTATTTAGTTATGGTTCCAAACCTTTAATACAAGACTTTACACGAGTCACACATAATAAAAATAATAATAATAATAATAATAACTTTATTAACGGATAAACCATTTATAAAAATAATGTACAAAAAGAAATAAACAAAGGATCACCACTTATCCATATGAATAGATTTCTTTTAAATGACTCAAAATTTGAATTGAATAATTCAAACCACATGAATCTGGCCAAATCATTCGCCATTCCTGTCATTCTACTGATTGGATTGTTTTGCGCAATATTGGTGGAATGTGTTTTTATTTTGAACATCTTAGTACTTCTTGTTCTCCTATCATTTGCAGGGATGGCAAATGATATCTGATGTAAGAGTTCATTACAATCCAATTTCCCATTAATTAATTTGTGTAATCAACATAAATAAATAAATAAATAAATTTATTTCCCAACGGAAAAACTAAAACAGGAAAATTCATAACTTACAATACTGTGTACAACTTATAAATAATATAATATTACATAATTCCGTAATAATTATAACTGAGGATAGCGATTGAATGTAATCTCATGCAATATTGTTACAATCAAGTAAATTTTGGCGAAATTCTCCAAAAGATGTAAAAATGTCAGCATTCCATTGTACGTTGTGGTAGTTCGAGATCTTCTTTATAAATGGTGAGTTTTGATGTCCTCGAGTCCTGGATACTTCATAGTAGAAGCTGCGGCCGCATCTAAGTCTGGCAGGTGGTACACGTAGTTGTATTTGATTAGTCAAGTTCATGGAGTCTATGTTTCCATGAACAATCTGATGCAAATAACAACCCATGATAACTTGATGATGCTTTAGTAGTGTTGGTATATGGAACTAATTTATATATTGATATTGTTTTTTTTTAAATGTAAATATTTGAGAAATCTTTTTTGTACGCTTTCGAGCATGTTCTTATATTTCAAATAAGCTGGATACCACACTGGAACACAGTAATCTAGCTTGCTCATTATGAGGGATCCATATAAGGACATGATAGTGGCAACCTTCGTAAAATCTTTACATGTTCTTATAATAAAACCCAAAAGCTTTGAGCACTCGCTGACTAGATTCATAATATGGTCATTAAACGAGAGTTTCGAATCAAAATATACTCCCAAGTCCTTAATTTTAGCTGGTCTGTGTAGTATTGAATTGCTGAGATGATAATTGAAGTTATGTATTCCAGTATTGCGAGTGTATGACATCACAAAACATTTGTCTCGATTTAGAGTTAACCCATTATTTATGCACCATTTATTTAATTTATCTATGTTGTGTTGCAGATGTAAGCAATCGGTTTGCGAATTAATCGTGCTGTATTATTTAATATCATCTGCATACAATAATATGTTACAGTCAATAGTGAGACAAACATCATTTATAAATAGAAGAAACAAGAGCGGTCCGAGATTTGACCCTTGGGGTACACCGCTGGTTGCTACATATTCATTAGAATAATGACCTTTATAATGAACCTTACGTTTTCTTTGCTCCAAATATGATTTTAGCACTTGTATAATGTTTATGCTAATATTAAAATGATGCAATTTCTTAAGTAGTAAATCATGGGGCATACGATCAAAGGCTTTTGTCATATCTGTGTATATCACATCAGTTTGGCGTCAACAATCTAAATTATCAGATATGAACTGTGTTAATGTAAGCAAATTAGTAGTCGTGGATCTTCTGGTTAAGAAGCCGTGCTGGTGTATAGATATTTCTGTTTGTACAGATTTATAAATTTGTTTAGCTATAATGCTTTCAAATACTTTGGCGGATATATTTATTAGACAAATTGATCGATAGTTTTTAATATTAGACTTATTGCCACTTTTAAATACAGGAGTAACTTGTACATTTTTCCAACAGGTAGGAAAGTTGCCAGTGCGTAATATTAAATTAAAAATATATGTTAATGGTTCCACAAAGATATATGCTAGATCCTTGACTACGAATTCTGGTAACATATCCATTCCCAATGTAAACCGGTTTTTCAATTTTCTTAATTCTGTTAGAACAACGCCAGAGTTAACATAATAGTTCTCTAAGTAAAGCTTCTGTTGATCATAAGGAGAATTTGTTTTGTTAGTGAAAGAATTAACAAAGTTATTGGCAAATGCATTAACAATAATTTAAATTATTATTTAATTTTCTACAACGATCTAATGGATTTTAATACATTTTAAATGCATTAACAATATTTTGGGGATTATCCAGGCATTCATTATCTAAATACATGATACCAGGTATGCGAGTTTCTTTTCTTCTACTATTAATGAAAGACCAAATGGTGGCTGGTTTTGTTGTTATATTTCTTTCAGCAGTGTTAACAAAAGCGGTATATGCTGTTTTAATATTCATTTTCAGTCTGCTTTCGATTTCTCTTAACTTTCGTTTACTATATTCATTTCTAAATTTATTGTAATTCTTTAAGCGACGCTTCTTTACTTGAATATCATTGATTATATGATTATTAAACCATATTGGATAATTAAAAGTTTTTCTCTGTTTAGTTTTAGGAACATACAAATCAAATATGTGATATATATTATTATAGAGATGCTTACAGGCTGCCTCGGTATCTTCAATTTGATATAATTCTGTCCATTCGATGTTACTCATATTAATATATAGGCCGTGGTAGTTTGCTTTCCTAAAATAAATCTGAAATACATCTTCTTTTAGACAGTGTTGTAATATTAAGTTCTAGTCTTATAACTGTATATTCACCACGTATATGATGTCTACCCAATTTATACTCATTTGGACTTAAAAACTTATTCTGTACTGACTCAATCATACTTACAATGGCGACCATACTATTGACGCATACTCCAACTGTGATCTAACAAGACTACAAAATAAGCTTTTCAAGCACTCAATATGCCACGACCTGGCCAAATGCCAAACAAAACCCCATGTTCTTATTGAATTAGATACTATATTAACAATATATTTACAAAATGTAAAATTAGAATTAAAAGTCACTCCTAGGTCCTTAATACTACTCGCCCTAGACAATTTTACATCATCCAAATAATAATTCAAAATAATTTTAGTTTTGTTGCGACAGAATGAAATTACATTACATTTTTCCGGATTCATAAACAATTTATTCTGGGAACACCACTCCATTAATTTATTAAGATCTTCACTTTTTAGACGTTAAAGTAAAAAACACTTTATAAATTTTCAAAAAACACTTTATTGCATTAAACTCGCAACAATTGTTTCGCCACACTGTGGCTTCTTCAGGCGAAGAAATGGAAGAAGCCACAGTGTGGCGAAACAATTGTTGCGAGTTTAATGCAATAAAGTGTTTTTTGAAAATTTATAAAGTGTTTTTTTACTTTAACGTCTAAAAAGTGAATATGAATTTTCAACTAATAACAGCCTCATCAATTAATATATTAAGATCTTGTTGAACAAGACTACCATCATCCAAGGTATTAATAGTTCTAAATATTTTTAAATTATCCGCATTCATTAATATATCACAATTTTCTATAGAGTTGCAAATATCAGTAATAAATATAATAAAAAGAATGGGACTTCAGTGTGAACCTCGAGGCACCCCGGAGACTACATCAATTCTCTCAGATATTTTATTGAGAATTTTCACATATTGGGTCCTGCCCAACAAGAAAGAAGATATCCATGTTAAAGCTTTTATTGAAAAACCAATTTGTTCCAATTTTGAAATCAGTATTGAATGATTGACTCTATCAAATGCCTTGGAGAAATCTGTATAGACAACATCAATCTGTTTTCTTTCCTCCAAGGCACTTGATAGATACTGAGAGTATAACAATCAATTTGTCTAATAAATAGAAAAAACACGAAAATATATTCGTAAAATCTACAACAAATGAGTCTTATTAAGACTACAAGAACAAATCACTTTTGAAACAACTACTTCTACTAATTGGGTATTTTCCTCAATCCCGAACGTAATTATTTCCGTAGAATTCAATAATCCATGCAGGTATAAATAAGACCCTCAGTCGATTATATTTCATTATTGTGTCATTATATTTATTTTAGTAAACGTTTTTATTTATGTTTAAAATCAATTTTATAATAAAGCTGTACTGAAGAGATTGAAATATCGAAACACGTGTCTACAGATGGTTATAAAATTGAGTATTGAATTATTTAATTGCTTTTGCTAATTTATTTTTAATTACATCAAGCTAAATTCATTTCTTTTTCCAAATTACCATAGTATAGTCACTCACAAACTATTTTAACGTACATTTAATCATTTTTAGTTCATTTTACAGACAGAAATACGTTAAAACTAGTGTTGCTTTGATAGTCTTGCTATTTTGTAACACGCAAATTACTTTTGTATTATTCAATGTCTGTCGAAGTATTAGCTAGAGAAGTAGTTGTTTCAAAAGTGATTTGTTCTTGTAGTCTTAATAAGACTCATTTGTTGTAGATTTTACGAATATATTTTCGTGTTTTTTCTATTTATTAGTGAATTATCTACAACGTAAAGGACTTATATATTTTATTTATTCTAATAGTTTTTAAAAATCCCTAAAACTTTTATATCTTAATATTTTTCGCTAACTCTCTTACTTTAGGAGATATTCGACCGTTTCCATACATATCAGTAACCCTGTATAATAATACGTGTTTATATCTATTTAGTTGAAAAATGGAAACGCCAAAGGAAAGTCATAATGCCAATATTCAATCGGAGAAATCTTAACGAATTCGTTAAGATATTTTGCGAACAGGCTGAAATTTTCACGAAACAGATAGAATGCAAGCGTGGGCACCTGACTGACATCTTCGACTATGCTAACAATTATTCTTTAGATGCGATTTTTGGTAAGTCAAATATAAGTCACAATGTTCTAATAAATACCTGCGTAAATTTGTAAATTACTCTTCAAATTAAAATATTACACAATCAAATTGAAACATTAACCAAATGTTTTTGGCTGATTTATATTTTTTTTAAATTAGTCTTTATCGTCACTATATATTCCTTTTAAATATTATGTATGCAACCAGATGAATTACTATTTGTATATGGAGATATAATACATATAATTTTACAATTAATTCACCTTTTGTAGAGATACATTAACTAACATTTCTGATTGATAATATCATCTTGTTGTAGAAACAGTATTAGGGCATAGTGTTAAAGCACAATCGACAGAATCTGATGTTGTACGAGCAATTAAAGGGTAGGTATTTTCACATCAGTTCAAATTTTTAATCCCAACTTGATCAGTATAAATAAATTTTGCAAATATACTAATTCTTAACTCTATTAGAACTAATCACCATGTATACAGTTTTTACGTACCTAATTTATTTTTCTTTCGATTACTATTTCATTATGTACTGACAAATTTAATTTTACTTCAATGCAGCGAAATGGACATAGTAATGATTAGAATGCTGAACATTTTTTATCAGTACGACTGGATCTATAAATGGACGAGTCATGCGAGGGAGGAAAGAAAACATACCGCCACTTTTCATAAATTTGTTGATGACGTAAGGATTATAATTGTGTAGATTATTTTTTTTAATAAATGATTGTTCACAGGTAATAGAAAGTAAGTTATTGGAAAATAGAAAGAAGGCAGCCGAGAATAAGGAATTTGGAAAGACAAAAGGTGCCCAAAGAATGAATATTCTAATTTATACACGGTGTTATAATCCAGACGATTATTTTATCCATTTTGAAAACTGTCTTTGAGACTCTTAAATTTTTGCATTTTGTTTAATAAACACCTTGTAAATAAATATTTAATGGGATAATTTTAAATTACATTTTTATTATTTTAGAAAAGCAAAAATTTACACCGCTATTAGACCAGTTGATTGATCTCTCAGTAAATGATCAAAATTGGACAAATGACGAGCTACGCGCTGAAGTTTCAACATTAATAGTAGTTGTAAGTCTTTGTTTTATTAATTATAACAATTAATTACGTCTCCAAATAACTTTATAGCACTGCAAATATATTACTTTATGAGCAGTTGATAAATATCGTTTTAGTCAAGTGAATGAAATAAGGTGTGATTGAGGGTAGAAGCCATCAGAAATCAGAAACCTTTTTTTCAAGGACAAGTATCGAACAACTCCCAAAAACTCAAGGTTAATATATGGTACAGATTATTGAGGCAAATCAATAATACGTTAAATTAATATAGAATCTATTGATCTAGGTCAAAAGTATTCTGGGTTATTCGTAAACAATTTTTTATAGACTTTTTTTAAGTATTCAATTGATTTTCTTAATAAAACATTGTTGAGGAATACTACATTGAATTTTTTAAATTTTATGTTTCAGAACCATTTGAATTTTTCTCTTACAAGTGATTATCTTTTAACAGATGATTCTTTCATTCAGATTCGGTACTTTTTCTTTTAGTGCTGATACGTATATCCAGCGCCGTTGATAATAATAATAACAAGAATCAATTTATTCCCAACAGACATTACATCAGTCTTAAAAAAGGAATATTCATAAGAAATGCAAATCTAAATATTCGATAGATCTGATAGCTCTTTTATCAACATTTAAAGCTTTAATTTTTCTAAGGATGTCTCCCAATGATAACCTGAGCACATACTAGAAAATCTCAGCTGTTCCTGCCGAAGTTGTTTTTTTCTAATAACCATTCATTCTGTAGATTTGTTAAGTGTTAATTTTAATTGATTTATAATATCTGTTTATAAATATCTTCCATAATACGCAAATACAAAATTGTCTGATGTATCTGCGTTTCCCATCGAATCAAAGCAACTCAACTAAAATTGTTTTGATCTTATTATTCTTATTGTTGGATTTTTTAGTATGATTACTATGTTCTTGATACATTCATGTATTATTTTAGGCCAGTGATACCAGTGCAGCAACTATTAGTTTCACATTAATGTTGTTAGGAATGCATCCAGAAATACAGGTAGAAGAAGCAAACAAGATTTAAAACGATAATAACTAGTTTATTTCAGCAAAAGTGCTATGAGGAAATAACGCAAGTATTGGGTCCAGATAAAAAGGTCGAACATACGGATTTGTCCGAGTTTGTTTATTTAGAAAAAGTGATTAAAGAGACTCTGCGACTCTTCCCTCCTGGTCCTGCAATTGTAAGACAAGTTGATGATGATTAGAAGTTGGTTAGTTATACAACTTTAAATACTGTTATCATTTATTTTAATTTATTATTATTGTTTATTTAGGTGGTTATGTTCTGCCTAAAGGTACTGCATTGGCAATAGGTATAATAGGAATACACTATTCGGAACTGTATTACAAGAATCCGTGGAAGTTTGATCCCGAAAGATTTTCACCGGAAGAAGTTTCAAAGAGGCACAAATATGCGTACCTTCCGTTTTTAGCAGGTCCAAGAAATTGTGTGGGTAAGTTTTCACTCACAGAATATGGTTATTAACTTAAGTATAGTAAATTTATATTGAGCGTTATTTTTAGGTACGGCTTATGCGATGATGTCGATGAAGACGTTGCTTGCTGTAACTCTGATGAAGTATAGAATAGAATCGATTTATGAAGATATTAAGGAGATAAGATTAGAGCAGGCCGTCACTCTTAGAGCTTGTGATGGTTATCCAGTACGATTATTTCTCAGAGAGTGAATAGAATATATATTTAATTTATTTAGTAATATTAAATCTGTTATAAATTACCTCAGAAACATTTGAGTTAAAATCATGTTACATTTAATTATTAAATTTTAAACATACTGCAACTGTAATATTTTTTAATTAATTATTATTTTGCACATTTACAGAAGGTAATTCTTCTAGATGAATTATCAGCTGCTTCATTTATATTGCGACTACCAGAAGCAATCATAATGCAGATAAAGAAATTTTAATTTTCATATAATATGACTTGCGATTTTGCGTTATGATTTGCAAATTAACATTAAAGTTTCCCTCCTGTTACTTAAGTTTTTATCGTATCATTTTACATGTTTTCATTTGCCAGGTACTAGCAATTGTTTTTTATGAAAAGTTGTATGGAAGTGTTTAAGAAAAATTGATAGAACTGTATTAACGCAGTCATTTATGTTTGAGGTATTGGTAATGAAATTCCACTTTTCATTTTCTAGAAGTTTGAATCCAAATGAATTTTTCCATAGCTGTAATAGGCCGTGATACTTTATGTGTTTTATTTTTTATCGACAATTCCTCGGATACGATGCTGAATAAAACAACTCGGCGGTCAGCTATTCCTTTTTCAAGAGGTTGTACCAGTGAATCAGAAGAATTAGTGCCTTAACTAATAATTTTAAATCGTCCTTAAATATCAGTTTCTTACTGCCATTATCATTAAGGAGCTCCTTGCATAGTGCAAATATTCAAGTAAACACAAAACTCGTGTGGCTTCAAGTCGTCTGCAAGCATCTTCACTAATTTATCTGCTGTTGATGTTAATGTAACGTTTTTGCACGTTATATAAGTGTGTAAATAATTGCAAATGATTTATTGAAGTCAATTAATATTACCAGCACGTATTTATATCTGACATTTATATCTGACACTTAAATCTGACACTTGTTTCTTTTCTTTTTATTTCGATCCAGTCGGCACGTCCATGACGCATCCCTTCTCCCCACGCGTTTCGCGACACTGCCCCCTCCCTAGGCATCTTTCGTCCCGAAATGAGTCCTCCGGCACCTTATGACGATACCTGCACTGGGGCCCCTTTGTACATTTTGACGTTCGAAAGAAATAGCAGTCTATGAATTGGCAAAAATTGGCAAAAAGGACTTCCACCATGCTTCCAATTGGTTCAACCCACGAGCTAGTTTCGGTATTGCCAATTTCTTGATACCCTCACGTAGAAGTGAATCCCTTAACTCATTTAATGATAGCCATACATCCCTGTAGGTTGGCTTCTGATGAGAGTACTTCTTCGTTACCAGAGAGTAAATGATCCTTTTCGGTAGGTGGCTACTAACATCTAGGTGGACTATGCTTCCGACTTTAGGACATTGAGTGCGTAGTTCCTCCAACCTTCCAAATTTCTTCCTGAAGACTCTAGCAATTCCTCGTGACATCTTCAAATCCTGGGCCACACAATGGGCAAGACAATAGTCCGAAGGTACTTGGAATAGATCTCGTTGTTCTTCTCTCGTTACATCAAAATGACTCTTACGTCCATCAGAGTGCTAAACCATGAAGTCTTCAAATGCTTTCTCGTCGCTTTGTTCAACTACCGCACGAATCGCTGCGCCATCTTTTTCGCCAGCATAAGGGGTCAGACGATTGAAATGGACAACTCTTGGTTTTCCTCGGGGTGTTTTTGAATCCTGTATACGATGTCGTTGATTTTCTCTACTATCTGGTATGGTCCATCCCATGATGTTTGCAATTTTGGGGAGAGACTTCGGCGTCTTTGTGGATTAAATAACCACACCATATCTCCATCTTTATAACCACTGTCATCCGTTTTTAGGTCATAATTCTCTTTCATTCGGTCGCTAGCACGTTGGATGTTGGATCGCACATGATTATGGATTTCATCCATTTTTCGTCTCAGGTCGCTCACATAGTCTTCCCCTGCCAAATCTTCTCCCGGAGGGCAGCTGAACTTTAAATCACATGGAAGTCGTAGCTCTCGACCCATAACGATGCTCGCTGGAGTCTGCAAGAAAAGATGGAGATGTTGGTCCCAGTCTCTTTGATGGTCAGATACTACTTTTGACAAATAGCTATTGATGGTCCTATTCATTCGTTCCACCATACCATCTGATTGTGGATGCAGAGCTGTTGTCCTTGTCTTATGAATCTTAAGGATTTTGCATACCTCTTGAAAAATATTCGATTCGAAATTTCTTCCTTGGTCAGAATGTTGTTCTAAGGGAACGCCAAAATGAAGCCTCTTGGTTTGGTAACGCATAGGCCTCCACCCATTTACTGAAGTAATCCATTACGACCACGATGTATTTATTTCCTTGGCGAGACTCGGGGAATGGCCCAGCGACATCAATTGCGATTCGCTCAAAAGGACTACCAACGTTGTACTGACGCATAGGTGCTTTCCTTTGTCGTTGTGGACCGTTACTTGTTGCACAAATCACACATTTCTTGCACCATTCCCTGACGTCTACCTTACAGTTCACCCAGGTGTCCACTGGAAGATCCACTATGAATCTCTTTCATCACTTCAGGTATTCTACTCTTTGGAATTATAATCTGCCTTCGTTCTTCGCGGCCTTCTGAATCTTTGAATATGCGTTTAAGCAGTCCCTTGTCCATACAATAGAATCCCACTGAGTCCAGTATGACTTCAATTCAGGCGAATATTTGGAGACTTCATCCCATGTTGGCCTGGTTCCACTTTCCTTCCATGTCATCAGGGGCTTTAGAACAAGGTCGTCGTCTTGATCCTGCCGGATTTCTTTTAAATTCCAGGCATCGCTTTCTACAGCTGTTCGGAGTACTTGACTTTCCTTTGATTCTGCGTTGTTACAGTGCTTGCAATTTTCTGGGCATGGCCTTCGCGACAAAGCATCTGCATTCCTGTGGATCGCTCCAGCTCTGTGTTCTGTGTCAAAGTCAAACTCCTGAAGTCTTTCCAACCATCTTGCGACTTGTCCTTCCGGATTCTTGAACTGAAGAAGCCATTTAAGAGCAGCATGATCGGTTCTCAATAAGAATTTCCTTCCATATAAATATTTATAGAAGTGTTCTACTGATTTGACTACTGCAAGAAACTCTTTTCTCGTTAGGCAGTAGTTCCACTCCGGCTTGGATAAAGTCTTGCTAAAATAGCTGATCACTTTTTCCTGCCCATCCTGTATTTGTAATAAAACAGCTCCAATTCCTACATTGCTTGCATCGGTATCCAACAAGAACCTTCCCTCTAACAACGGATAACTTAGAACTGGTGCGCTGGTAAGTGCGTTTTTCAGTTTTTGGAACGCCTCCTGACATTCTCCGTTCCAGAAGAACCGTTGTTTTCCTTCAGTGAGGCGGGTTAATGGTTTAGCGATGTTTGAAAATCCCGCAACGTAACGACGGTAATACGTGCATAATCCAAGAAAACTCCGGAGTTGGTGTAAATCCATTGGAACTGGCCATTCCCTCACCGTTGAGATCTTTTGGCCGTCGACTGCAATACCTTGGCTTGAAACAATGTGTCCTAGGTACTGCACCTCTTTCTTGAAAAGGTGACACTTCTTCGGACTGAGTTTCAGTCCAGAATCCCTTAATCGTCGGAACACCTCTTCTAAGTTCTTCATGTGGTCTTCGAAGGATTTTCCCATTACAATTATATCGTCGAGGTAAACCAAACATGTTTTCCAAGATAGTCCTGTTAGTACCGTCTCCATTAGTCTCTCGAACGTCGCGGGTGCATTACATAGTCCAAATGGCATAACATTGAATTGCCATAATCCATTGCCTACTGTAAATGCTGTTTTTTCTCTGTCGTCGGGAGCTACTTCAACTTGCCAATATCCGCTTTTAAGATCCAGTGTGGAGAAAATAGTAGATCCAGCCAAGGTATCCAATGTGTCGTCAATTCGGGATAAAGAATAACTGTCATTTTTGGTCACATTATTTAGTTGACGATAGTCAACACAGAAGCGGCTTGATCCGTCCTTTTTCTTTACCAATACCACTGGCGTGGCCCACGGACTACTAGATGGTTCTATAATGCCCTCGCTCCCCATATCCTGCACAATCCTATCAGCTTCCTCCCGCTTCGCCAGTGGCAGTCTTCTGGCTGTCTGCCTAATCGGTCGAGAATTTTCGGTATTAATTTTATGTTGAACGATATTGGTTCTTCCTTTTTGTCCAATATCAAATACGTCCTGGTATTCCATGATCAACTTTTTTACTTTTTCTCTTTTAGTTAGATTACAATCTTGGGTCGAAAGGGAAATCAACTTTTCTAGTTCCGGGTAACTCTTTTCATTGTTTTTATTCTCTGCTGTGGTTTTCCACAATATCGATGAAGCCCAGTTTATCGTCATCAACGATAGGTTCGAAGATCATAATGTTTTTGTGATGGGATGCTTCTTCCAATTGGCCCTCAATAATTACCTCACTTCTCTCCGGAACTGATGTTTCCGTTGGAAGGGTTACCCGGACTCTACCAATATTCTGTCTGTGGAGTACCACCTCCTCTCCATTAACTTTTAGGATTCCATTCTTAAGATCCAACAGGAAGCCTCTAGTATTCATGATGTCCATACCGAGAATTAATTCGTCTTCAATGTCAGCTACTATGAGTTGGTGTTGGAATGATGTATCCCCTATGGTAATCGTGGATTTTATTTCACCATGAATATTAGCAGGTTCTCCTGTTGCTGTTCGTAATTTCCAGGTCGTTGGTCGTACATTTTGCGGTTTTGACACAATATCAGGTCTTATAATTGTACTAGTAGCACCCGTGTCTAGTAGCAGTCGACAAGAGTTTCCATCAATGTTTCCATCCACAAAAACCGTATCGACGTGGTGTGACAAGTACGCTACTTTTGCAGTTTTTCTAGCGGCTTGATGTTTTTTAGCCGACGAACACCCCCTGAGGTCGGCTTGTTCTAGTTTTCCGACTTTTCATTGGTGCGATTATTTGATCTTTCTCTGCACCGACGTTGTATATGACCGTGTTTTCCACATTTCCAGCATTCCACTTTCTTCCTGTTTGCTAACGATTCCTTGATGATATATTGTATCATTTTTCTAAGATCATCCAATCATTCTCGTGAATCTTCCATTTTCCGCACACGGCCTTGACTCCTAACTGTACTTTTCGCTGCTTCAATCTCGAGCGCACGAGACAGTGCGTCTACTAATTAAATTGGTCGAGCGAGTATTAATGCCTGATGTATGTCTTTATTCATCAATCCATCTAAAAATGCCTGCACAGCTAATGTTTCCAAGATGTTCTCTGTTGCACCAGGATACGCCAGTCGTATTAATCGAGCTATATCTGCTTCAAATTCTTGCAAACTCTCATCAGATTTCTGGCAGCGATTTTTAAGTTTTGAATAAGACACGTGTTCAAGGTGTGTTTGACCATACCTTATTTCCAGATGCTTGATTAATTGGTCGTAATTCATCTCACCCTGGGACACTCTCTGCAAGACATTTGTTGCATCCCCACGCAGTGTTAGAATTAAAGCTGTAGCCTTCTCTGTTGCGTTCCATCCATTGGCCGATGCTGCGGCCTCAAATTGTCTAAGGAAATTATTCCAAGAAGTTTGGCCATCAAAATTAGGTGGTTTCATTTTTTATGTCATTTAATTCAATTCCTCCGAAATTTCTTTTTATTTCCGTTAATTTTTCTTCCATATTCCTAGAAATTTCCAGCATTTCTTGTTTCATTTTATCGGAATTTTCTGTCATTTTCTGATATATTTTCTTTTCCACGAGTTCCGAATTTTCATTAATTTTATATTCAATTTCGATAATTTTCCGTAAATTTTCTAGAGATTTTACTTCCAGGTTTTTAGAAATTTCTAGCATTTCTTGTTTCATTGTATCGGCATTTTCCGTTAATTTCTCTTCCAGATTCCTAGAAATTTCCAACATTTTCTCTGTCATTTTATCGGAATTTTGCCTCAATTGCTCCACTATTGATGCTGTGTCGCCTCCGATATCAAATAAAAATGTGTCTGGATCATGGCCTTCATCTTGCAGCGCTTCCTTAAGTCTCTGTTGTAATACACTCTTCTTGCCGCTCGTATCCAAATCACGTTCTTCCAGTTGCACTTTTAATTCAGCCACTTTTAGGTCCGTTATTGTAACGCACTTCGCCATTTTGTTTGCAATTTTTTACACTCCACACCTGACACTAATGTAACGTTTTTGCACGTTATACGGGTGTGAAAATAATTGCAAATGATTTATTGACATTTCTATCTGACACTTATATCTGGCACTTGTTTTTTTATTTCGATCCAGTCGGCACGTCCATGACGCATCCCCTCTCCCCACGCGTCTCGTGACATTATAATATTTAATTATAATATAAGCAGAGCTGAACTGGAAAATGTTGTAGATTAAAGACTTGAGAATTACTTTTCAATCAAATTTATCATTCAAAACACATAGGTAGAATTGGAAAAGACCTCTCACCGCATTTACTAAAAATTCTGTACATCATATTAGTAAAGCCAATTTTTTGGAGTATGCATCTACCGTTTGGCCACCGCATTAAGAATATTCAATCCAGATTTTGGAGAAAGTACAAAATAAATCGTAGAGCTAAGAGTGATGTCACGTTTTTATATAAAGTTATTAATGGATTTGTTGACCATTTAATTTTGTACATTAACATGGGCTTCTAACAAGAAATAAAAGCATTTTTACAGATGATTACCACAGAACTAACTATGATCGCAATGACTCTATATCTAGACTTTCTAGAAACTGTGATTTATTTAATCCATCGATAAGCTGCTAGATGAAATGCTTCGTTTATATTACGATTAAGTAACCAAAACCACAGGAGCTTGATGGCTCTGGGTATGACACCCACGATTCTACAAGCGGAAGCAATTGCAATTAATAAGCACTAGGGAATACATTTGCTCAGACAGTCATGTCGCACTAAAAGCCACTCAAGCCTTGAGCCATGGCTCACAGACTGTCTGGGAATATTGAAGATTCCTCTCGTAACGGGCGAAGAATAACTCGTTGACCATCATGTGGGTTCCAGGGCACGAGGGTGTCAAAGGCAACGATGTTGAAGATGAACTCGCCAAAAGAGGCGCGAATGCCACTTCTATAGGTCCAGAGCCGTTTTATGGTCTCCCCATGGCGCACAGAAGAGAGGTGGTGTAAAAATTAGAAAAGGGCAGAAGACGTAAGCACTGGAATAATGCACCAGGCTTACGTCAATCAAAACGACTCATAAACCCGATCACAGTTATAAGGTGCTTGAACTCATAAGGAACAAGCTGAGAACATTTACCGGACTCATGAAAGGGCACCCTGTAGATCTATTTCTGGAAAATGGGAAAAGAGGAAAGTGGAAATTGTGAACATACTATGCACTTGTGTCGCGATTTTTCACACTTCGACCCCCAAGATATGTATCAGATTCATGGAGGATGTAGAACCACATTCACCGATTGAGTTTTACATTTATTGCACTTCTTTTCGATTGCTCAAATTTTAAAAAGAAATTGCTCTAAATGCAAAAAAAAATTTTTTTTACAATTTGGAAGAAATAAAACAAAATATATATAATAATATAGTTCCGATTTTTTTCGATAGGTTAAACCAAATAATTGTGTTAAGTTTTTTCAAAGAAAAGTCCAATAATCTAAAAGAATAATTAATAAATAATTCTAGAAAATTTGAAGAAATTTTTTACAATTTGGAGAAGACACTGCTGAACTAATTAAAAAATTTCAGTTAAAATCAAAAATTGTGAGCAAATATCGAAAACAAATGAAGAAAAATTGATAGAAAATGTCAAAAATCTAGGATATAAATCTCTAAACAATTTTACAACAAATTTGAAAAAGTTTGGCAATTAAGAAGGGATAATGCTTAAATTTTTTAGAGCTTATTAAAAAATTGAGGAAATCTTTTGGAATGTTGAAAAGAAATTTCTGAGAGATTCAGATGAAATTAAATAAAAATACTATAAAATTCAGTAAACATTAAATCGTTATGGAAAATCAACGAAATATAAAATAAAAAAATGCTGCCATATTTTAAATATCTTAAACACATGCTAAAACTTCTAGAGCCCTTGAATAAGAGTTTATCTAATTTGGATGTGAAAATGTTGAACATGAAAATTTGCTCGAATTTACGAATTTTTGAAGAAAATTTTATCAATTTATAAACGATTGGTAACCCAAAAAAATAAACTGGGAAGATCCAATATTATATGAATTAAGGAATTGTAAATAATTCTCAAAAACTGGAAGCAAAAAATACTGAAACATTGTAGACATTTAAAACATAGAAATAAAAAAATTCTCGCTATTTGGAAAACCTAAAATTTGAACAGAATTATTATAATTATGTTATTTAATAATAGTATTATACTCATTTGCTTATAATAGATTATTAATATTTATTACATTTTAATTAAGTTAGATGTGCATACATACTACATAAAGCAGTATTACTAATTCGAATATCAATTGTTTCAAATGTCAATAAGTCATAATTAAACGTTGAATTTTTAAATCTTCAAGGCTCCTATTAATAATCCCACGTGTTATTATTCGTATTAAAAGATCAGTTGCAAACCAATACAGCACTAACTAGTTGAACAGAATGTAAGTGCTCCGTTTAATAATAGTAATACGCATACAATAATAAATAATTTTAAATAATAGAAATAATAATAGGATTATACTCTACATTCTTGATAATCATTAAATTATTTAAGTATAATACATGGTGTCTTGTTAATGTGGGGAAATTGCTGGAGCATAGATTCCTGGGGTCAAAATTTGATATATGTATGTATGTACGTATGCCTTTATTTTATAATAATTAGTTTACAAAAAAAAACGTTAAAACAGAAAAAAATACAAATACTAAATCTAGCTACAAATACTAGAAAAACTATACAGGACACTATTTCAATATAATTTTGAATGTAATTAATTTTATTATTTTTATTTTACAGAAATAAATACGTTCAAACTAGTTTGAAATTACTTAATGTCTGTCGAAATATTAGCCAGAAAAGTAGTTGTTTCAAAAATGATTTGTTTTTATAGTGGTATTTGTCGTGTTTCCTGTTTTTTCTAATTATTAGTTAATTTTATACAACGTATAGAACTTTAATACACTTTATTAATAAAAATTATGTCTTACGACTAGATACTAATTTTTGTAATGTTTTATGATTTTTTAAATTCAATTTTAGACTAAACTAAATAATGACGATCGATGGTAATATTGTAATACCCCTTTTGGTATTAATGAGTACTACTTTGCTGGTGTACTTCATCAAATGGAAACTCGAAAGGAAACAGCTCTATAAATTAGCAGCCAAAATTCCGAGAAATACAAATGTTCCATCGTATCCGCTTGTGGGAAATGCTCCCAACTTAATTGGTGAGGGTGCAAGTAAGTTATTTAAAATGCCAATATTGGTTAATTTCATAATCGTAGAGTTATTTTTTAGAAATATTTAAAACCATCAGACAAATTTTTGGTGATATCCAACCACCTCGATCGTTGTGGTTTATTCACAAATTTGTCATTACCATCAATCGACCCGATGACGTACAAGTTGTTCTCAATAGTCAGAAATGTTTGTCAAAGCATGATATTTACAAGTTGACGATACCTCTGGTTGGAGAGGGACTATTTTCATCACCTGGTATGTATCCAAATAAACTCCTTTTTTGGACTCAAATGCTTCATTTTGTATTTTTTTTCAAAATAATTATAGATTAAATGGTAAAAGTACTAATAACAGTTAAAACAACTACACCTCGTACTAAAGCACCGCCAAGAATTGAATTACATAACTGTTAGTTGTCGCTACATGTCTGAAATTACATTCAGCACTATGTAACAATTTTTGTGGTATCATCGTTTCCATCCACGTCATTGTTATGACTATCCGCAGACACGTGTTTCGCTGTATCACAGCTCATCAGTGCACTTGTAAAACAATATTTAATTTACACTTAAATGCCAAGAGCTTTTCATATGTGGTGATATCGTTTTTTGGACGCGCCTTGAAAATCGTACATCAAACTTGTGACATAGCTGCACTGATGAGCTCTGATACAACGAAACACGTGTCTGCGGATAGTCATAACAGTTAAGTAATTCAATATCTGGTGGTGCTTTAGTACGAGGAGTAGTTGTCTTAACTGTTGGTTGGTTTTTGTAGTTTTTAATCTTAATAATGTAAAAACTACGGTGCAGGAAGTTCTAATTATTATTTTTTAATAAATAAATGATAATAACTTTTTCAAAAGTAAATCACTATGGTGTAAAATATAATAAAGTGTATTTAAAACGGTTTAGTTGAGAAATGGAAACGCCACAGGAAAGTCATAATGCCGATATTCAATCGGAAAAATCTTAACGAATTCGTCAAGATATTTTGCGAACAGGCTGAAATTTTCACGAAACAATTAGAATGCAAGTGTGGCCACCTGATTGACATCTTCGACTATGCTAACAATTATTCTTTAGATGCGGTTTTTGGTAAGTCAAAACATAGATCTAAGAAATACGTGCGTAATTACTTTTCAAATTGAAATATTACGCAGACAATTATATGTAACCAAATCCTTTTGATTGATTTATATTTTATAAAATAACTACTTGTCGTTATTTTATTTATTTTTTAATAGTGAGGAGCTGTATTTCACAGTTTCAATGGCTTAAGTTAAGATTAAATACATATAATTTTACAATTGATTTACCTTATGTAGAGATATATTAAACTAATTTTCCTGATTAATAGTATTTTCTTGTTGTAGAAACAGTATTGGGGCATAGTATACAAGCACAAACAACAGAAACTAATATTGAACGGGCAGTTAAAAGGTAGCTATTTTCAATCAGTCCAAATTTTAAATCCTAACTTCATCAGCATTTTTACATTTGTTGTATTCACTTCTATTGCTTTATTCATTTTGCAAATTTACTAGTTTATCACTATTATAGAATTAATTATCATCAATATATGCAGTTATTCTGTTTTGCGATGTTCCTAATTTATTTTTCTATCAATTAATCAATTAATAAATTCTTGAAAATTTTAATTATTGACAAATTTAATGTTACTTCTACGCAGAGAAATGGACATAATAATGATTAGAATGATGAACGTTTTTTATCACTACGACTGGATCTTCAAATGGACGAGTTATGCAAGGGAGGAAAGAGAGCATATCGACATATTTCATAAATTCATAGCTGGCGTAAGCGTTATAATTGAGTAAATTAAAAATTTGTAAAAAATATTGTTCACAGGTGATAAAAAGAAAATTATCGGATTATAGAAAGAGGGCAGTTGAAAATAAAGAATTTGAAAAGGCAAAAGGTGCGTAATGAATAAATATTCTAATTTATACAGGGTGTATCATAAACATAAGGCAAAAATCCTTGGACTATTCTAAAATATGTTTTTCTTTGATTTTTCTGATTCGTAGAGGGCGAACAAAATTTAAACTCATTTTTGAAAAAATTCTGTACTAAGTAAACCAAATATAGTACGTATTTTTATTGCGGTTCCATTATTTAGTAATTATTAGTTTTATCGAAAATTCTGTTCACCTTGTATCTTCGAAAAATCATATTAGGATAAAATAATTTGAGAAACACACTATAAACAAATATCTTCTGGGATAATTTTAAGTTGCAATTTTATATTTTAGAAGAGCAAATGTACACACCGCTTATAGATCAATTGATTGAACTCTCAGAAAATGGTGAAAATTGGACAAATAAAGAGCTATACGATGAAGTTTCAACATTAGTGGTTGCTGTAAGTCTTTGCTTAATTAATAATTATAAAAATAACGTTATGGTAATTCACATAAATTATTTTAAGAGTAGTTGTTTTAGTGAAGCGGAATAAAGTGTGGTTTTGATAGTAGCACTAGACATTTCTTTATTACATAAGATTGTAACTCTTTTGCAGATCAAAACTTCTTTTTGAAGGTGGTCATAATTTTTTCATTTATTGTTACCCCAAATATCAAACATATTATTGACAGAGCCTTTGAAATATAACAAAATTCTGTTAATGAAGCATGTATCAAGTTTGTTTGTTGGCCACCTGGCACAAAAAATTAATCCATCCATTGATGCAAGTATACCCAGGATATTAACATTTTCATGCCTGGAAATAAACTCAAATGTTCTCTGTGTTTGTTGGCAGTTGTAAAATTGAAAGAGATTAGGAAGATCATGAAAACGAAAGACAGCATTAAGTCTGCATTGTATTCTCTGTGCTCTGAACTTCCAGGCAACCTTAAAGAAAACTGTCAAGATTTCATTAATGTCGCGAAATGCGTGGGGAGAAGGGATGCGTCATGGACGTGCCGACTGGATCGATATAAAAAGAAAAGAAACAAGTGTCAGATTTAAGTGTCAGATATAAATGTCAGATATAAATACGTGCTGGTAATATTAATTGACTTCAATAAATCATTTGCAATTATTTACACACCCGTATAACGTGCAAAAACGTTACATTGGTGTCAGGTGTGGGGTTTGAAAAATACAATAACGGGCCTAAATTAAAAGTGCAACTGGAAGAACAGGATTTGGATACGAGCGGCAAGAAGAGTGTGTTACAACAGAAACTTAAGGAAGCGCTGCAAGAAGAAGGCCATGATCCAGACACATTTTTATTTGATATCGGAGGCGACACAGCATCAATTATGGAGCAATTGAGGCAAAATTCCGATAAAATTACAGAGAAAATGTTGGAAATTTCTAGAAATCTGGAAGAAAAATTAACGGAAAATGCCGATACAATGAAATAAGAAATGCTAGAAATTTCTAAAAACCTGGAAGAAAAATCTCTAGAAAATTCAAGGAAAATTATCGAAATTGAATATAAAACTAATGAAAATTCGGAACTCGTGGAAAAGAAAATATATTAGAAAATGACAGAAAATTCCGATAAAATGAAACAAGAAATGCTGGAAATTTCTAGGAATATGGAAGAAAAATTAACGGAAATAAAAAGAAATTTCAGAGGAATTGAATTAAATGACATAAATAATTATCCTGTCCACTCGATAAAAATGAAACCACCTACTTTTGATGGCCAAACTTCTTGGAATAATTTCCTTAGACAATTTGAGGCTGCAGCATCAGCGAATGGATGGAACGCAACAGAGAAGGCTACAGCTTTAATTCTAACACTGCGTGGGGATGCAACAAATGTCTTGCAGAGAGTGTCCCAGAACGAGATGAATTACGACCAATTAACCAAGCATCTGGAAATAAGGTATGGTCAAACACACCTTGAACACGTGTACCATTCACAGCTTAAAAATCGCAGCCAGAAATCTAATGAGACTTTGCAAGAATTTGAAGCAGATATACCTCGATTAACACGACCGGCGTATCCTGGTGCAACAGAGAATATCTTGGAAACATTAGCTGTGCAGGCATTTTTAGATGGATTGAAGGATAAAGACATACATCAGGCATTGATACTCGCTCGACCAATTAAATTAGTAGACGCACTGTCTCGTGCGCTCGAGATAGAAGCAGCGAAAAGTACAGTTAGGAGTCAAGGGTATGTTCGGAAAATGGAAGATTCACGAGAAGGATTGGATGATCTTAGAAAAATGATACAAGATATCATCAAGGAATCGTTAGCAAACAGGAAGAAAGTGGAATGCTGGAAATGTGGAAAACACGGTCATATACAACGTCGGTGCAGAGAAAGATCAAATAATCTCATCAATGAAAAGTCGGAAAACTAGAACAAGCCGACCTCAGGGGGTGTCCGTCGGCTAAAAAACATAAAGCCCCTAGAAAAACTGCAAAAGTAGCATACTTGTCACACCACGTCGATACGGATTTTGTGGATGGAAACATTGATGGAAACTCTTGTCGACTGCTACTAGACACGGGTGCTACTATGACAGTTATAAGACCTGATATTGTGTCAAAACCGCAAAATCCACGACTAACGACCTGGAAATTACGAACAGCAATAGAAGAACCGGCTAATATTCATGGTGAAATAAAATCCACGATTACCATAGGGAACACATCATTCCAACACCAACTCTTTGTAGCTGACATTGAAGACGAATTAATTCTCGGTATGGACATCATGAACACTAGAGGCTTCCTATTGGATCTTAAGAATGGAATCCTAAAAGTTAATGGAGAGGAGGTGGTACTCCACAGACGGAATATTGGTAACCCTTCCAACGGAAACATCAGTTCCGGAGAGAAGTGAAGTAATTATTGAGGGCCAATTGGAAGAAGTATCCCATCACAAAAACATTATGATCTTTGAACCTATCGTTGATGACGATAAACTGGGACGAGGAGTAGCAATAGGAAAAACACTCGTTTGCACCGATAACAATGTATTAGTTAGAATAATGAATACTAACTATTACTCTGTTCATTTGAGGAAGGGAGTGCTGCTAGGACATTGTTCTGCTGCTTCATCGATATTGCGGAAAACCACAGCAGAGAATAAAAACAATGAAATGAGTTACCTGGAACTAGAAAAGTTGATTTCCCTTTCGACCCAAGATTGTAATCCAACTAAAAGAGAAAAAGTAAAAAAGTTGATCATGGAATACCAGGACGTATTTGATATTGGACAAAAGGGAAGAACCAATATCGTTCAACATAAAATTAATACCGAAAATTCTCGACCGATTAGGCAGACAGCCAGAAGACTGCCACTGGCGAAGCGGGAGGAAGCTGATAGGATTGTGCAGGACATGGGGAGCGAGGGCATTGTAGAACCATCTAGTAGTCCGTGGGGCTCGCCAGTGGTATTGGTAAAGAAGAAGGACGGATCAACTCGCTTCTGTGTTGACTATCGTCAACTAAATAATGTGACCAAAAAGGACAGTTATCCTTTACCCCGAATTGACGACACATTGGATATCTTGGCTGGATCTCCTATTTTCTCCACACTGGATCTTAAAAGCGGGTATTGGCAAGTTGAAGTAGCTCCCGAGGGCAGAGAAAAAACAGCATTTACAGTAGGCAATGGATTATGGCAATTCAATGTTATGCCATTTGGACTATGTAATGCACCCGCGACGTTCGAGAGACAAATAGAGACTATCTTGGAAAACTTGTTTGGTTTACCTCGACGATATAATCGTAATGGGAAAATCCTTCGAAGACCTCATGAAGAACTTAGAAGAGGTGTTCCGACGATTAAGGGATTCTGGACTGAAACTCAGCCCGAAGAAGTGTCACCTTTTCAAGAAAAAGGCGCAGTATCTAGGACACATTGTTTCAAACCAAGGTATTGCAGTCGACGGCCAAAAGATCTCAACGGTGAGGGAATGGCCAGTTCCAAAGGAATTACACCAACTTCTGAGTTTTCTTGGATTATGCACGTATTACCGTCGTTACGTTGAGGGATTTTCAAACATCGCTAAACCATTAACCCGTCTCACTGAAGGAAAACAACCGTTCTTCTGGAACGGGGAATGTCAGGAAGCGTTCCAAAAACTGAAAAACGCACTTACCAGCGCACCAGTTCTAAGTTATCCGTTGTCAGAGGGAAGGTTCTTGTTGGATACCGATGCAAGCAATGTAGGAATTGGAGCTGTTTTATCACAAATACAGAATGGACAGGAAAAAGTGATCAGCTATTTTAGCAAGACTTTATCCAAGCCGGAGCAGAACTACTGCGTAATGAGGAAAGAGTTGCTCGCAGTAGTCAAATCAGTAGAAAACTTCTATAAATATTTATATGGAAGGAAGTTTTTATTGAGAACCGATCATGCTGCTCTTAAAAGGCTTCTTTAGTTCAAGAATCCGGAAGGACAAGTCGCAAGATGGTTGGAAAGACTTTAGGAGTTTGACTTTAACACTGAACACAGAGCTGGAGCGATCCACAGGAATGCAGATGCTTTGTCGCGAAGGCCATGCCCAGAAAATTGCAAGCACTGTAACCACGCAGAATCAAAGGAAAGTCAAGTACTCCGAACAGCTGTAGAAAGCGATGACTGGAATTTAAAAGAAATCCGGCAGGACCAAGACGACGACATTGTTCTAAAGCCCCTGATGACATGGAAGGAAAGTGGAACCAGGCCAACATGGGATGAAGTCTCCAAATATTCGCCTGAATTGAAGTCATACTGGGCTCAGTGGGATTTTGTTGTACTGGACAAGGGATTGCTTAAACGCATATTCAAAGATTCAGAAGGCCCCGAAGAACGAAGGCAGATTATAATTCCAAAGAGTAGAATACCTGAAGTGATGAAAGAGATTCATAGTGGATCTTCCGGTGGACATCTGGGTATGTCAAAGACTTTAAACAAACTTCGGGAGAGATTCTACTGGGTGAACTGTAAGGTAGACGTCAGGGAATGGTGCAAGAAATGTGTGATTTGTGCAGCAAGTAACGGTCCTATGCGTCAGTACAACGTTGGTAGTCATTTTGAGAGAATTACAATTGATGTCGCTGGGCCATTCCCCGAGTCTCACCAAGGAAATAAATACATCGTGGTGGTAATGGATTACTTCAGTAAATGGGTGGATGCCTATGCGTTACCAAACCAAGAGGCTTCAACAATAGCGGAAGTACTAATTAAGGAGTGGATATGTCGTTTCGGCGTTCTCTTAGAACTACATTCTGACCAAGGAAGAAATTTCGAATCGAATCTTTTTCAAGAGGTATGCAAAATCCTTAAGATTCATAAGACAGGGACAACAGCTCTGCATCCACAATCAGATGGTATGGTGGAACGAATGAATAGGACCATCAATCGCTATTTGTCAAAAGTAGTCTCTGACCATCAAAGAGACTGGGACCAACATCTCCACCTCTTCTTGCTGGCGTATCGATCGGCTGTACACGAAACAACCGGAGAGACTCCAGCGAGCATCGTCATGGGTCCATGTGATTTAAAGTTCGGCTGCCCTCCGGGAGAAGATTTGGCAGGGGAAGACTATGTGAGCGACCTGAGACGAAAAATGGATGAAACCCATAATCATGTGCGATCCAACATCCAACGTGCTAGCGACCGAATGAAAGAGAATTATGACCTAAAAACGGATCACAGTGGTTATAAAGATGGAGATATGGTGTGGTTATTTAACCCACAAAGACGCCGAGGTCTCTCCCCAAAATTGCAAACATTATGGGATGGACCATACCAGATAATAGAGAAAATCAACGACATCGTATACAGGATTCAAAAACCACCCCGAGAAAAACCAAGAATTGTCCATTTCAATCGTCTGACCCCTTATGCTGGCGAAGAAGATGGTGCAGCGATTCGTTCGGTGGTTGAACAAAGCGACGAGAAAGCATTTGAAGACTTCATGGTTCAGCACTCTGATGGACGTAAGTGTCGTTTTGATGTAACGAGAGAAGAACAACGAGATCTATTCCAAGTACCTTCGGACTATTATCTTGCCCATTGTGTGGCCCAGGATTTGAAGATGTTACGAGGAATTGCTAGCGTCTTCAGGAAGAAATTTGGAAGGTTGGAGGAACAACGCACTCAATGTCCTAAAGTCGGAAGCATAGTCCACCTAGATGTTAGTAGCCACCTACCAAAAAGGATAATTTACTATCTGGTAACGAAGAAGTACTCTCATCAGAAGCCAACCTACAGGGATGTATGGCTATCATTAAATGAGTTGAGGGATTCACTTCTACGTGAGGGTATCAAGAAATTGGCAATACTGAAACTAGCTTGTGGGTTGGACCAATTGGACTGGAGAACAATCAGAAGCATGGTGGAAGTCCTTTTTGCCAATTCTAGGATCGAGATTTTGGTATGCTGTTATAATTCCAGTGGTATACGAGATGAGAAGCCCATAGACTGCTATTTCTTTCGAACGTCAAAATGTACAAAGGGGCCCCAGTGCAGGTATCGTCATAAGGTGCCGGAGGACTCATTTCGGGACGAAAGATGCCTAGGGCGGGGGCAGTGTCGCGAATAAATGTCAGATATAAATGTCAGATATAAATACGTGCTGGTAATATTAATTGACTTCAATAAATCATTTGCAATTATTTACACACCCGTATAACGTGCAAAAACGTTACATTAACATCAACAGCAGATAAATTAGTGAAGATGCTTGCAGACGAAGCCACACGAGTTTTGTCTTTACTTGAATATTTGCACTATGCAAGGAGCTCCTTAAATAATGGCGATATATACATGATAACTTTAATTGCTAATCGTCGATGATTTTGCTGCTAAAAACAGTCAAACCCTTTATGCAATAAAAAATTAAAGGAAATCAAAATTTAAGTTTAAATATACTTTTCTGTTTATAGCTAAAAGATTCAACAATCCTACACTAATTTTGCTTCTAGAGCGTCTCAGCAAGTAATGAATTTAATAAATTTTTAGTATTTTTTTATTAACTTATAAGAATTTTTATTTTAAATTGGAAGAATTTTGTTAAATTGTTCTAATTTGTTTTATCAATTTTTCTGTAATATAAGAAACAAAGAATTTCCTAATAATTTTATAATTGTTTAGCTTTACATTTGTGTAATTTTCAAAATTTTCCAGAATATCTCTTCTAAATCTTTCCAATTTCTACAATATATCCTTAACTTTTCTTTAGGATTTATAGAAATTTCGAGAAATTTTTTTTCAATTATAACAGAAGTTATTACTGTTTTTAAAATTATCTTATCAAATCTTTTTTTTAATACTTTTTTATCAGAGATTTTAAATTTTGTCCGCTTATTTTTGGTATATTTTCCTGCATTTACCTAGCGACTTTGTAAGATTGTTTTCATATTTTGTAAGAACTGTTCTCTAATTTTTCTAGATTTCAAAAAAAAAAAAAATGTCACATCATACTCCTCAGTGTTGCTTTTATTATCTTCAAATTTGCAATTTTTACATCTTACACTTCATATCTGAAGCCCATGGCACATTTTTCCGTGTATAATTATTATTATGGTTTTGATTTCAGTAGATTGTTTTTATTTGTAGAATACGAGTGTTTCTAGATCTAATTTTTCCATTGAATTCTACATAATTTTTAATTTTACTTTTGAATTCACAAAATATTGTGGAATTTTCAGTAATACTCATCAAATAACTTTTTCTACTGGACTTGAAGATTTTTCGAAAACTATTTTCCTATTTTACGAAAAATTATTACCATTTCCGAATTATCTTATGAAAATGTTCTAGGAACATTTTTGGGAATTTCATTTTTAATGATTCTTGAACTTTTTTCCATAACTTTGATATATTTCTTCCATACAATTCTAACGTCTCTATTGAATTCTAAATGAATTTTTAATTTTGTATTCTCAGAGTTTTCTTAGTAAAATGTATCAGATTAGAAGTTTCGAGAATTTTTCTACATACGTTTCTGAGAAATTGTAGCTTTGTATTATCAGATTTTTTTGTAATGCATTTTCTCAATTGTAATGTTTTTCTTCAACCGTTTCCTTTCCAGATTATTAGAATATAATAGCCCTTTCTTCCAGATTTCTTCTAATAATTGCTTTTAAGTATTTCTGTACGTATTTCTTTCTCCGAAATTTTATCAATATTTCATCAATTATCTTTTTGGATTTATTTTTATTTTCATAGGTTTACAAAAAAATTAATCTAGTATCTCTAGCAAGTTTTTCTTCAAAATTTTAAGAATTTTGCTCCTAAATTACAAATTCGCGAGGTGATCAGTAATTATAGTTAATATGCATATGTAGGGTGGGTGGGTGGCGTCTAACCAACCCTCAAATCAGTAAAATATAAGCAAGAGTTAAGTGGTAAAAAGATGTCATCGGGTCTCCTTCTTATATATATATTATATTCAAGATGTACCACAAATAAACATTATTTTAGAGTTAATCTTTTTCAGGCCAGCGATACCAGTGCAACAACTATTAGTTTCATCTTAATGTTATTAGGAATGCATCCAGAAATACAGGTAAAAGAAACAAACAAAATTTAGAACGATAATCACTAGCTTATTTCAGCAAAGGTGCTATGAGGAAATAATGCAAGTATTGGGTCCAGACAAAAAGGTCGAACATATGGATTTGTCCGAGTTTGTTTATTTGGAGAAGGTCATTAAAGAAACTATGCGACTCTTTCCTATTGGCCCCGCAATTGTAAGACAGGTTGATGATGATGTAGAAGTTGGTTAGTTATATTACTTTAAATTCTGTTATCATATATTAATTAATATTTTAATTTAGGTGGTTATGTTTTGCCGAAAGGTGCTGCATTGGGAATAGGTGTAATAGAAATACACTATTCAGAACTGTATTACAAAGATCCGTGGAAGTTTGATCCCGAAAGATTTTCACCGGAAGAAATTTCAAAGAGGCACAAATACGCGTACCTTCCGTTTTCAGCAGGTCCAAGAAATTGCGTCGGTAAGTTTTCACTCACAGAATTTGGTTATTAACTTGAGTGTAGCAAATTTATACTGGGTGTTACTTTCAGGTGTGACTTATGCAATGATGTCGATGAAGACGTTGCTAGCTATAACTCTGAGGAAATATAGAGTAGAAACGATTTATAAGGATATAAAGGAGATTAGATTAGAGCAGGCGGTCACTCTTAGTGCTTGTGATGGTTATCCAGTGCGATTATTTCTCAGAGAGTGAATAGAAAATATGTTTAGTTTGTTTAGTCATTTTAAATCTGTTATAAATTACCTCGGAAACATCTGAAATGTGTTCAATTCATGTATTTAATCATTAAATTGTAAACATAATGTAACTGTAAAATTGTTTAAATTAATTATTATGATGTACATTTAAAGAAGGAAATGGTGCTAGATAAATGGTCACCTGCTTCGTTTGTATTACGACTATCACAATCAATTATAATTCAGAGAAAGGAATTTCCAGTAACCCAAAAATGCAAGTCATGTTGTAAGACTTTGTCATGATTTACAATTTAACATTAAAGTTTCACTTATGTTGCTTAGGTTCTCACCTTACCATTTTACATGTTTACAGTTGCCAGAATCTTGATAATTGATTTTCTATCTCCCTATACCCTATAAGACTCCTTTGTCAGTGATCACTTCCCAGTGATCATCATCCACCCCCTCGTTATAAACTCGTTCCACGTCGTAATTTTCGTCAAGCATGCTGGTCAAAATATTCCCCAGACCTTGATTCCTCCTTATCAGATGATGAATCCTATTCCTCCTTTGTAAATATTCTTCAACTCACAGCTGATAGCTGGATACCCTATTATCATCCATATACCCATCCCTCTTGTTGCCCTTGGTGGGATTCTTCCTGCACTGAATCAAGAAAAAAAACAATCAAGAAATATTTTCACCTTGGGGCCTACGAAAGTTTTATTGAAGCCAAGAGAGCTATTGCCCATTCAAAAAAGATGCTTAATCAAATCTTTTCAAGCCTATTGTGATTCCATCTCACGCAGCACCCCTATATCTAATGGAATACCATTAGAACTTGCAGGAACTCCTTCCTTCCCCTAGTCTCCAATCAACCAAATCCAGAGGCTCTTGATATTTTCTTTTGCAGCCTCACTACCCCTTTTGTTGAACCTAGCCCTTTCCTTAATTATTCAGAAACATCCTCATCTGAACTCTCTCCTAACTTTACATTGGCAGAACTAAATGCAAACTTACTCTCTTAAAGATCCTTCTTCAGGGAAAGATGGAATTTTATATTCCATGTTGCAGCATCCCTTCTCGTGCACACTGAGCTAATTGCGATTGTTTAACGAATTTTTTAGAAATGGTAACACTCCAGAATCTTGGAATGAGCAAATAATCTATCCTATCTTAAAACCCGAAAAAGACCCCTCCGCCCCTCTTAGCTATCACCCAATTGCCCTCTCCTGATACATTCGAAAAGTTTTTGAACACCTTATTAATAAATAAGTAAATAAGACTAGGCTCGAAAAAAAAATCGTATATATCCAGCTATGCAATTTGGATTTAGAAAAGGCAAAAGCTCAATGAACAATATTGTAAAACTCACTTCTGACATCCTGATATCTTTCCTTAATAACCATTCCACCGTAGCTCTCTTCATAAACATCACTTCTGCATTTGATTCTGCTAATCCCACAATCCTATCTTCTTTTATTGGTCTTCTTCCCCAGCTATATTTCGACAATGTCCCTATCCCTAAACTCCATGTCATAAAATATCTTTTGATTCCACCCTATCATGGAAACCCCTCGACGTAAATGTATATAAAATATTGAATATTCTCCTGACTTTATCCTCCACCTGATGGGGATCTGACCCTGTGACCCTTCTCATGTTTTACAAATCTCTAATTAGATCACAAATAGAGTATAGTCTAATGGTCATTTCGCCAATTTCTAGGCAACTGTCACAAACACTAGACCGACTTCAAACCTCAAGCCTCCATGTAGTACTTAAAACTATGAAATCCTTCCCTTCTAAAGCTTTAGAAATTGAATGCTGCATATCTTCTATCCCCTTGCCTCCTTTATTCCTGTCTAGTAAATATTTCCTAAAATGTTTAGCCTTTAGTAACTCCCCAATCATTGAATCCCTCAATAAATTGCAGTCCATACTTACTACAAAGAACAAACCACTTTCTTTTTTATGTTGAAATCCTTTTCCATTACTTCTTCTTTTAATATTCTAAAGGCCCATATCCTCCCCTTTTATACCTTTTCTTATTTCTCTCATTACTACCCTATAAATGTTACCTATGACCTAGGCATCTCTAGAACCTCTTCTCTCACTATCAATACTTTCTTTCTTTCATTAACTTTGCATAAATGGCCAAATTTTACAAGGGGCTTTAC
This sequence comes from Ontholestes murinus, assembly GCA_963969525.1. Taxonomy (NCBI): domain Eukaryota; kingdom Metazoa; phylum Arthropoda; class Insecta; order Coleoptera; family Staphylinidae; genus Ontholestes; species Ontholestes murinus. Next base: position 9,367,775 of record OZ018389.1, on the reverse strand, counting down.
GGATGGTTCCAAATTCAATAACCCTCCCTACTATTCTTGTGCTATATATATATATTGAACATCTTCTAATAAGCTCCTTTAAAATCACATCCACGTTCCCAATTCTAACTGCTGAACTGACATCCATCAAGGAGTAGTAGGTCTTTAGTATTGATAAGTCATATGAACTCCAAAAAATGGGTAATATTTACAGATTCTAAGACAGCCTTACAGTCGATTCAATCTAAGGGTATAAACCAACACCGCTCTATACTTTCAACAGAAATTAGTTCTACCTTGGTCTCACTACTCTTTCCAACTTTGTCTTTATTTTCTGCTGGATACTTAGTCATATAGGCATTGAAGGAAATGAAATTGCTGACCAATCTGCTAAATCTGCCCAACAACTTCCTCTTTCTCAATATCATTCTTCTCATCAAGACTATTTCAAAGTCCTAAAAACCAGCTCTCGCGTGAAATGGCAATCTTCGTGGTCTGTTTTCGGGAGGCACACTAAATACTTTCTTATTCAACCCACTATTCCCCTACGCACCTGGTTCTCTAATCCAAAGACTTTTGGAAGAAGGTTTATTACATCCCTGGTCAGAATTAAACTCGCCTCATAACTCGTCCCCATTTCACCTTTATAAAATAGGTCTACTGTTCCTGCGGAGAACTTGGTGATCTTAACCATATTTTCTTTTCTTGCTCAAATTACTATCTTCTCTTATCTCTATTGGACATCATTCACCCTCATCCATTACCTCTGTTTTATGTCTCCCTTCTACAAATACTTATCTCCTTCCTGAAAGTTACATTAAACTCTAATTTCTTAATATCTTCTGTTTGAATTATATCTTCTTTTTTCTATTAACCCGTAGTAACGCCTGAGTATACAGCTGAAGAGTTTAACACAGATCAAGATAAATTTACTGTCTTAAAAGTTTGGCAATTAAGAAGAAATAATGCAAAAACTCTTTAAAGCTTATTTGAAAATTCAAGAGCTCTTGAGGAAATCTTTTGGAATTTTTAAAAGAAATTACTGAAAGATTTAGATTAAATTAAATAAAAATACTATAAAATTCAGTAAACATAAGTCAAGACGTTATGGAAAATCATCGAAATATGAAATAACAAAATGCTGCCATATTTTAAATATCTTAAACAAATGCTGAAACTTCTGTTGCTTTATTTTGGATGTGAAAATGTTCAAAATGAGAATTTGCTCGAATTTAAAATTTTTTGAAGAAAAATCAATTTAGAAATGGTTGCAAATACAAAAAAAAACTGGGAAGATCCAATAATATGAATTAAGGAATTGTAAATAATTCTCAAAAACTGGAAGCAAAAAATACTGGAACATTCTAGACATTTAAAATATAGAAATAAAAAAAAATCTCGCTATTTAGAAAAGCTAAAATTTGAACAGAATTATTATAATTATTTAGAAAATGTGTTACATCCATTTTTTGGCCGGTTAGGTTTGTAGGGGTAATATAATTATGTTATTTAATAATAGAATTATGGAATACTCATTTGCTTATAATAGATTATTAATATGTATCACATTTAAATTAAGTTAGATGTGCATATAAAAGTATGCTAACTACATAAAGCAGTATTATCAATATGAATATCAATTGTTTAAAATGTTTACGTCAATAAGGTATAATTAAACCTCGAATTTTTAAATCTTCAAGGCTCCTATAAATAACTCGATGTGTTATTATTCGTATTTAAAAAAAAACTCAGTTGTAAACCAATACAGCACTAACTAGTTGAACAGAAAGTAAGTGCTCCGTTTAATAATAGTAATACGCGTATAATAATAAATAAGTTTAAATAATAGAAATAATATCCTCCCCTCATCTTCCGTAAAGTACCTTAGATCCAAAAATCAATGTTAAAAAATACACTGCTACAATGAAAAACAAAATTACCACCAGGGCAAAAAATTTTAGATGCTTAACGTTTAAAAATAATGGTATTACTACTAAAACTGCAGTAAACATATATAAAATGATTGGTCGCCCATTACTGGACTATGGTTATGTCCTCTATTCCAATCCCACCAATCCCACCAATCCAACCTCCCGTAATATTCCAGTTAGCGAGCGAGCATCCCTTCGTACCATAACAGAACTCCGTCATCCTCTCAATCCTTTATTTAATCCCTCTAATCAACTCCTTTATGATACTACCTCAGTTATTCCCTTCGATTCCTATCAGAAAATTTTTCCAAAAATTCTCAATCCTACAAACAACTTCGTTATCTTCAAATGCTGACAACATCCAGTTTGTGTATTCGTTATGTTGTAAAACCCCATGTTGTGATTCTGATAATAGTTTAAACTTAACGAAAATTCTTATTGAACGAGAATATATAAAACGTTCAAATTTTTAAGAAAATACAGATCATACAATCGTCATATTTTGGCCCCAAAAATGTGTTATCCAACCATTTCCCCATAGTAACGGGACAACCTGTATTCAAGAAATAAAAATTATATCTTAATGTTTGTAGTGTTATATATAATTTTTGTAATTCAATTTTAGACTAAATTAAATAATGACGTTCGAAGGATATATTATAATATCCCTTCTAGTATTAATAAGTACTACCTTGCTCGTGTTCTTCATCAAATGGAAACTCAAGAGGCAACATCTCTATCAATTAGCAGCCAAAATTCCAAGAAATTCAAAAATTCCATCATATCCTCTTGTTGGATATGCTCCCAACTTTATTGGTGAGGGAGAAGGTAAGTTGTTCAAAATGCCAATATTGGTTGATTTCATAATTGCAGATTCATTCTGTATCTAAATCGGAGTTAATTTTTAGAAATATTTAAAATCATAAGACAGATAGTTGATAATATCACACCCCCTCAATCGTTGTGGTTTATTCACAAACTTGGCATTGTCATCAATCGTCCTGAAGATGTACAAGTTGTTCTCAATAGTCAGAAATGTTTGTCAAAGCATGATATTTACAAGTTGACGATACCTCTGGTTGGAGAGGGAATATTTTCATCACCTGGTATGTATTTAAACAAACTTTTTTTTTGCACTATAATGCTTCATTTTGTATTTTTTTTTTTAAAGAAATCATAAAGTAAATATGGATTTTTTTAAATAAATTACAGAATAAATTCCTGTCCCCTTCGAATCCCCTAATCCACCTTGCAACTACTAAAACATTAAACAATTTAGCAAATAATAATAGTAATGAATTTCTATCATTCATATTTAAATGAAAAGAAATAAATAAATGCTAAGTAAATCACTATGTTGTAAAATATAATAAAGTGTATTTAAAATTTTTTAGTTGAGAAATGGAAACGTAACAGGAAAGTCATAATGCCAATATTCAATCGGAGAAATCTTAACGAATTCGTTAAGACGTTTTTTGAACAGGCTGAAATTTTCACAAAACGGTTAGAATGCAAGTGTGGCAACCTGATTGATATCTTGGATTATGCTGACATTTTTTTCTTAGATGTGATTTTTGGTAAGTCGAATATAAGTTACATACTTCTAACAAATACGTTCATAATTACTTTTCAAATTGAAATATTTCACATACAATCATATGTAACCAAATTTATATTTTACAAAATAAGTCCTTGACGTCATTTTATTTTTTTAATATTGGGCAACAAGAGCTAACTGGTTTCACAGTTTCAATGGCTTAAGTTAAGTTTACCAATTAATAGTACCTTCTTGTTGTAGAAACAGTATTGGGGCATAGTATAAAAGCAGAAACAACAGAATCATATATTGAGCGAGCAGTTAAAGGGTAGGTATTTACAATCAGTTAAAAATTTTCAATCCCAACTTGATCAGCATTTTTACATTTTTTGTATTCACCTGTATTGCTTTGTTTATTTTGCAAATTTACTAGTTTATCACTCTCTTAGAATTAATCACCATGAATATATCCAATTTTTCTGTCAATTGATATTTTATTATTTCCTAATTCTTAAAAATATTAATTATTAAAAATTTTTATTATCTCTCTGTGCAGAGGAAAGGACATAGTGATGATTAGAATACTAAACATTTTTTATCATTACGACTGGATCTTCAAATGGACGAGTTATGCAAAAGAGGAAAGAAAACATAGCACCACTTTTCATAAATTCATAGCTGACGTAAGCACTATGATTGTGCAGATTAAAAATTTGTAAAAAAATATTGTTTACAGGTGATAGAAACTAAATTATCAAATTATAGAAAGAGGACAGCTGAGAACAAAAAATGTGAAATGACAAAAGGTATGAATAAATATACTAATTTAATAAACATACGCCAAGAATTCAAAAGGATATTTCCTGGACTTTTCCAAAATATTATTATTATTTAGTACTTATTAGTTCTATCGAAAATTTGTCCGCCCTATATCTTCGAAAGATCAAAAATCAAGGACAAAATATTCTTAGAAACACCCTATATATAAATATTTTCTGGGATAATTTTAAGTTACATTTTTATATTTTAGAAGAACAAAAATATACACCGCTTATAGATCAGTTGATTGATCTCTCGGAAAATGGTGAAAATTGGACAAATCAAGAGCTATACGCTGAAGTTTCAACATTGGTGGTTGCTGTAAGTCTTTGCTGAATTAATTATTACAAATAATTACGTTTCCAAATAACGTTATGGTAACTCAAACAAATTATTTTTAGAGTAGTTAATAAATGTCGTTTTAATTAAGCGAAATGAGGTGTGCTTAATATTATTTTTTGATACATCTTACAAACAGGAACGTTTCGAAGTGAGGTGTGTGTTAATTACATAATAAAGCTTTTTAAGGACAAGTATCGAACAACTCTCGAAATGAATCATCATATGTCTCTTAGGCGCTACCTTTCGTTCACACAGTTATCTAACTTGGATGTTTTAATAGAATTTTTATTTCGAAGTTAAGAAAAATGGTAATCAACTGTTCTTTCATACTGAATTCCATTTGGACTGTTAGCAAAAACATTTTCAAAAATATTTCTTTAATCCAGTTGAACTAATGCACAAGTCAGTTTAGGAAAGACTTCGTAATCCACTCTATTATATGTAAATTCTCAAACACATTTAAGAATAGCCAGACAATCCTGTGGCTTTTGATGGCAGAACTAGACATTTGTTTACTTCAACAGATTGTAACCCTTTTAGAGATCAAAAATAATTTGTCAAGGCGGTCGTAATTCTTTCAATTATTTGCTGGGATGCCCACTCCATTAGATCATAGCTCATTCTGATACATAAAGAGTTGTACCGAGACTTTTCATTGCCCGAACGCCGGAATGCGTTAGTTCGTCAAGAGATTGTAAATTATTGGATCTCAGGACTGTAGGAAAATAGCGGCGGCTTTTGGAAAGAGTTAAGCCTACGTAAATTGGTATGTTGTTTCCTGATGTTTGGAATTGCTCAAGTTTTTGTGATGTACCTATTACCATTTTCCAATCGAAATTCCAGTTCATTGTTTACGGATTGTAATTTAGCAAGGATGAAAATTTTGACTCAGGATAATGTATCAAATCGTGGTATGAATCTGATGTCAGTGGTGAATTGCGTGATGAAGGTGATGTGTCTGTACTCTCGTCCTGACAAACGGTTAGAGTTCGAATTTATAGCAAAAATCCTGGATCTGTAAAGATGATAAATTCGAGGCTTTCAATGTATTATTTGAATTTTCTAACTTCCAAATAAAGGTCAGCAATTCACGTCCTAAAATACTCTATTTATATTCTGTTGTCTAAAAAGATTTGGAAAAGAAAGCGAGAGGTCGAAAGATTACATAAATATTATCCTGCTGCAAGGCTGAACAAGCAGAGGAGTCAAATGCTTCTACCATAATGCTTAACTTGGCAAGAGGGTCTGGTAAAGTAAGCATGGTACTGTTAATTATTGCAGCTTTGACTGCTGTAAATGCTTGAAGTGCGGGTTGAGGCCAGATTAATGAAGATTTTGCTGCAAGTTGGTTTAGTGCCCTAAAATACTTGAGCAAGATTCAATAAATATATGGTATAAATTGATCGTAACAAGAAAATGCATTAATGCTTTTTGATCAGTGGGTTGCGAAAATAACAATCAACTTTGGATTGAAGGGGTATAATTGACGAACCAGTAACATCGTTTTTTCTTGGTTCTTTTAATTTTCACATTTTTTATTGGCCTCCATTTAATCTTAACATGTTTATAACTATGTTGATTTTTTATTCTTTTAAACATTTCAATCAAGAATTCTGAACCGTAATATATAAATTATTAAGGATCGGTTAATATATAATTTTTTGATGTAGGTCAAGAATAAAACAGGTTAATATATAAATTATTAAGGCGGATCAATGGTACGCTAAGTCAACATATAATTGCCCTAGGTTAATGTATAAGTTATTGAGACAGGTCAAAAATACGTTAAATTAATATAGAATTTTTTTATCTAGATCGAATGTACACTAAGTGAACCTTAAACATTTTTTCATTGCCTTTTTTAAGTAACCCAATTATATTCTTTGTAAAACATTGTTTAGGAATTGTATTCCGTAGTGTACAAGATTTCTTTCAACGAGTTAAATTGACCCCATTATGCCACTTCTGCCCATGTAGCCCTTGATAAAGATTTGTCCTCTTGGAGGAGCTAGAGTCTCCAAGACAGAAACAAACGTCAAAATCATCAAACCTACTGCACTCTTCAGATGATAGAGTTCTGAATTGATACAACTGCTTTTGAAAGGCTAAACAATCCACACGGAAATATTTACAATAAGGAATTTTGCACGTTCTATGAATAGTTCTTGCACTATGCTCAACGGACAATTATTGTTCCCAGAACAGAGGAAACATACAAATATATAATAGACAAAGCCTGTGAAATATAACAAAAATCTTGTGATGAAGCATGTGCCGAGTTTGCTTGTAGCCCATCTGGCACAAGAAATTCATTCGTCCAAAATTTGTTCATTGATGTAAGTCTGTCCTAAAAAGTATATCCAGAATATTGAGATTTTCATGCAAGTTACAACTTGAGATAAACACAAATGTTCTCCGTATTTGTTGACAGTTGTAAAGTTAAAAGAGATTGGGAAGATCATAAGAACGAAGGACAACATTAAGACTGTATTAAATTCTTTGTGCTCTGAACACTCAAGCAACTTTAAAGAAAACTACCAAGATTTCATTAACATCTGCACAGATAATTAAGTGAAGATGCTTGCAGACGACTTGAAGCCACAAGAGTTTGGTGTTCACTTGAATCTTTGCACTATGCAAGGAGCTCCTTAAATAATGGAGATTAGTTTTGTAGCATTGACAATTAGACATAAAATGTTTTGATTGTAAGCGACTCTAATTTAGACAAAATTTGTAAAATAATATATTGATGTCACAAAAAAATTAGAGAATTTTCAATGCAAAACGTCCGCTAACCCTACTAAACTCTTTGGAAACTTGACACGGCTTAGTTTTAACAATTTATTGAAATAGCTTAAAAAGAAAGAGAACACCAATATCCTTCATAAAGTTTGTAGTAGTACCAACTTAAGAGAAATTAGTTGTACTTATAGTAGTGTCCTCATGCTACAAGAAAATCCATCCACAATGTGTCCATAGATCAAAGTTTCTTCTGGAAAGTATATCCAGGATATTAATATTTTTATGCAAGGCACACTTGTAATTACACCCAATTGATCTCTGCGTTTGTTAACAATTCCAAATTGGTAGAAATGGTGAGATAACATAAAGACTATATTGACTCTTACGCAACTTTAAAAGGATATTCCAAAATTTCTTTAGCGCATTCACAAATTAATTAGTAAAGATGTTGTTGGAGGGATTCAAGTAATTATAGGTGTATTTACATGAAAATCTGCAAGGATAATAAGCCTACTCCTTTAATAATGAATAATAGTTTTTTTAGGATTAACAAGTACGAATGAAATTTCAAATTTCACGGCAATTGAAACATATTCATAGTGTCACAAATAAGCTACAGGGTATTATGTGCGAGTTTGTTATAGAAAAGCTGAAAGACAAAAACACTAATTATGAGATTCAAAAGAAAATCTATTTCGTTTAAAATCACATCTCAAAGTGTAATGATTTGGTTGACAAGTAGGTAGATTTGATTTACTTTTTGATTGTGAGCGACGCTAATCCACACAAACTTTGTGCAATGATAGATTAATGTGCTACATAAAATAACGATTCACCATACTGCACCCTTTCCCTCATTATTTGTGGAATATTTTACGAATTTTGGAGCAAGATAGTTTTGAAAATTTCATCTAGAAACACAGTGACAGCATTTATAATTTGTTGGTACCAGCAAAAATCTGTTCTTTTCTAATCCTGTACGATAGACATCAATCGAAATATGTTTATATGTTTAATATCGCATCAAAAAACGTGCAGATGTCGAATCAAAGGCGATTATATTAATTGTTATTTTAAGATTCTTTCTAAAACGCTTTAAATCACTATGTTCCGTTTCATTAGAGCTTAATACTGCTTCTAAATTTATATATGTTCTCTGATGTTAATTAGACGTATTTTGCTCTATCTCCTCGACATCATTCTTGTCTTTATCTATAATCAGATCTTTTCTGGATTCTGCAGTGTCGAGAGGAAAGTGCACCATCATGCTAAATTATGGAAATAATTTGGTACTGATGATTCTGTTTAGAAAGTTTAGTCGTCTTATTGATTCTTTCAGTATTGCATCGGTATTAATAAGTAATCAATACTGTCTGCTTCGAAATATTTTTGGTTGTTCAGCTAATAAACTCGTACGATTAAGAGTTAAGTCTTTGGATTACTCTAAAGATTGAAGTAAACATGCCACACTCTAACTTTGTATTTTAGCGAGAAATGTCTGCCATTTTCACATCAATTTTGCATAGAGGAATTTCTGGGGAAAATGATAAAAGCCCTTTACTTGTTTTGTATAGATACATTAGATTTCGTAACTTTGAAACACTTTATGTGTAATAAAGACTACCTATTAGTCGAAACTATACTCACGTGTAATTTTAAATAAAATGGTAAAACAAAGTAATCGTGTCTCTTTCTTCATTATATTTAATAGTACCACGATGTAAATGAAGTAAACGCCTGCACAATTATTTTATAGTTAACCTTTTTCAGGCCAGCGATACCAGTGCAACAACTATTAGTTTCACATTAATGTTATTAGGAATGCATCAAGAAATACAGGTAAAAGAAACAAACAAAATTTAGAACGATAATCACTAGCTTATTTTAGCAAAAATGCTATGAGGAAATAATGCAAATAGTGGGTCCAGACAAAAAGGTCGAACATACGGATTTGTCCGAGCTTGTTTATTTGGAGAATGTCATTAAAGAAACTATGCGACTCTTTCCTATTGGCCCCGTAATTGTAAGACAGATTGATGATGATGTAGAAGTTGGTTAGTTATATAACTTTAAATACTGTTATCAATTATTTAAATTTATTATTTTTATTTAGGCGGTTATGTTCTACCTAAAGGTGCTGCAGTGGGAATAGGTGTAATAGGAATACACTATTCAGAACTGTATTACAAGAATCCGTGGAAGTTTGATCCCGAAAGATTTTCACCGGAAGAAATTTCAAAGAGGCACAAATATGCGTACCTTCCGTTTTCGGCAGGTCCAAGAAATTGTGTCGGTAAGTTTTCAATCACAGAATTTGGTTATTAACTTAGGTATAGTAAATTTATACTGAGTGTTATTTTTAGGTATGGCTTATGCAATGATGTCGATGAAGACGTTGCTTGCTGTAACTCTGAGGAAATATAGAGTAGAAACGATTTATAAGGATATAAAGGAGATTAGATTAGAGCAGGCGGTCACTCTTAGAGCTTGTGATGGTTATCCACTGCGATTATTTCTCAGAGAGTGAATAATATATGTTTACTTTTATCTGTTATAAATTAATTTTAAAATTTAATCATTAAATTGTAACCAGACTCAAATTGTAATATTTTTTTAAATTAATTATTATTCCGCACGTATAGAGAAATAAATGTTGCTAGATGAATGATCCCTTGCCTCATTTACATTACGATTACCACAAACAATCATAATGCAGAGAATTACCAGAAACCCAAAAACAAAAGTCGTGTTATATGACTTTAAATGTGAGATTGTAATTTAAATTACAACCCCTCGTATTCGTTTCAAAAACAAAAATCAATGTGAAATGTCATGTAAATCCAAATTTTACGATCAGTATTAAAATTTACTAAATGTTTATTAAATGTACGGCAAAAATTCACGAGGTTATTCCCCAAGTTATTCAAATAGTATGTTTATTGCTTTTTTTCGAAAACACAACGAACAAAATCTTCGATAGAACCATTTTTGATTCTTTTAGAATTATGCAGTCGAAATAAGAGTATATCGTATTACACTTAGTTTACCGAGTACAAAAAAAACTTTTAATAATGCGTTTTAATTCATACTAAGAACGGCTTTTATCCACTAATAGCAGGCAAGGTGCAAACACCGAAAAAATATTACAGTTGAAACGTTATAATATGTTAAGTCTGAGATACGTTTGGCTGTTACACGTTTATGTTCTACCTTTAATGGTTAAACTTTTGTTAGTGAAGTCCTTTTTCATGAATCGCTATACGAACGCCGCACAGTGTGGGATTTTGCGAATCTAGGAGGAAAAAAGTCATAATAACAACATACAAAATATTGAGTTATAACCCACTAAATGCTAATCATTTACTAAACAATAATCACAATTTTGATGTACTTGAGATAATTCATTTCGCTGAAAAGGGCTTAAAAATGGATTTACTCGAGTCTCTTGAAATTTATAAAATTAAACGTTACCCTGAAATATATTAGGTCAGTTTGATCATTTATTAGTAGAATTTCAGGGTAACGTAACTCGAGTAAATCCATTTTTAAGCCCTTTTCAGCGAAATGAATTATGAGGCCTCCCCAATTACTCTCTCAATAATATATTTTATGAAATAATTATCATAACTTTTAAGTTTTTTAAATATAATACAATTTTTTCCTTTGAAAGAACTATATGACCTAATTATAATAATGGTTGAAAATGTTTAATAAGTAGTGAATTATGAAAAATAATTTTATTAATTCCACTCTACATTTGGCGATATACTGATACATATTTTTATTTTTAATTATTTTACAACATTATATTCATATTAAATATTGTGCCCGTCAACAACAACCTCCGACCGGTTTCGATCTTTTTGCATCTCATCAGTGTAGCGCAGCTGGAGACAGGAGGTATTTAATTCTCCGGGTTAACCATCGGTACGACCTTTACGACTTTATATTATTTTATTTAACAATGTTAGTATACTCATTAGCATATAATAGACGATTAATATTTAGCACATTTAAATTAAGTTCGATATACGTAAGAAAATATGTTAATTACAATACAGCCTTATTATTATTAATATCAAATGTTTACATAAATAAGTTATAATTTTACCTTGAAATTTTAAATCTTCAACGCTCCTATAAATAACCCGACTTATTATTATTCGTATTAGAAAAATAGTTTCAAACCAACACACCATTGACTAGTTGAGCAGTAATGTGAGTTTAAAAAAATAATCATAGGCATACAATAATATATAAGTTTTTTTTTTCAAAAAGAAAATTCATACGGTATAAAACCATTTTACAAAATAATAGATTAATTCTATGAGCAATAAACTGCTGCATTCATATATTTCACATAGTTTTTCTAGCTGATCACAACGAATTTGGTTTTTATCGATTTAGGAAGTTGCAGTCCTTACGATGACATTAGCTAATACAGGGCCTGGTGATCGGTTGGGATGATGATAGGGAATTTTTCTAGGTCACACCTGAACTTATTGAGAGCCCAAATGATGGCGAGGGTTTTCTCTCTGTGGTGTAATTTCTGTCTGTATAAAGGAGATGGTTTTATTTGCATATAATAGATGATTTTTATTTTTCATATTTAAATTAATTTAGATATGCATATAAAAGTGTACCAATTTCAAAAGTTATTATTATTATCTTGCATATTAATTGTTTAAAATGTTTAGGTCAATAAGGCATAATTTAAACTTGAATTTTTAAATTTTTAACGCTCCTATAAATAACCCGATCGATTAAAAAGAAATCAGTTGTCAACCAATGCAGCACTAACTAGTTGAACAGTAATGTGAGTACTCCGTTTGATAATCATAATACGCAAACAATAATAAATAACTTTTTTTAAATAATATAATTATACTCTACACACTTCTTGATATTCAAGAAAATAAAATTATGTCTTAAGACTAGATATTAATTTTTGTATTGTCTCATGATTTTTTAAATTCCATTTTAGAGTAAATTAAATAATGACGTTCAAGGGAAATATTGTAATATCCCTTCTGGTATTAATAAGTACTGCCTTGTTGGTGTTCTTCATCAGATGGAAACTCAAGAGGCAACATCTCTATCAATTAGCAGCCAAAATTCCAAGAAATACAAAATTTCCATCGTATCCGCTTGTTGGATATGCTCCCAACTTAATTGGCGAGGTAGAAAGTAAGTTGTTTAAAATGTCAATATTGGTTGATTTCATAATCGTAGAATCATCCTGTATATAAATCGGAGTTATTTTTTAGAAATATTTAAAATCATCAGAGAGGAAGCTGACGATATCACACCACCTCGATCGTACTGGGTTTTTCATATATTTGGCGTTTTCATCAATCGACCCGATGACGTACAAGTTGTTCTCAATAGTCAGAAATGTTTGTCAAAGCATTACATATACAGACTGACGGTACCCTTGATTGGAGAGGGAATATTTTCATCACCTGGTATGTATCCAACTATTTTTTGTACTGAAATGGTAAAGTAAATGTGGATTTTTTAAAACTATTTAAATCAAACCAAATAAATAAATGATAGTAACTGTTTAAAAAGTAAATAAGTATTGTGTAAAATATAATAATTTGTATTTAAAACTATTTAGTTGAGAAATGGAAACGCCACAGGAAAGTCATATTACCAACATTCAATCGGAGAAATCTCAACGAATTCGTTAAGACGTTTTATGAACAGGCTGAAATTTTCACGAAACAGTTAGAATGCAAATGTGGTAACCTGATTGACATTTTCGAATATGCTAACAATTATTCTTTAGATTCGATTTTTGGTGAGTCAAATTTATGTTACATAGTTCTATGCAATACTCTTCAAACTGATATATTACACAGATAATTATATTAACTAAATCTTTTTGACTGATTTACATTTTATAAAGTAAGTCCTTATTGTCACTTTATATATTTTTAAATATTGAGGATGCAACCAGAGTAATTGTTAACTGTGTTTCACAGTTTCAATGTCTTAAATTAATGTCTAATATATATAATTTTACAATTGATTTACTTTATGCAGAGATATATTAAACTAATTTTGCTGATATTTTTGTAGAAACAGTATTGGGGCATAGTATAAAAGCACAAACAACAGAATCTATTATTGAACGAGCAGTTAAAGGGTGGGTATTTTCAATCAGTTCAAATTTTTGATCCCAACTTCATCAGCATTTTTACATTTTTGTATTAACCTGTATTGCTTTATTCATTTTTAAATTTTACTAGTTTGTCATTCTCTTAGAATTAACCACCATGAATACATGCAGTTTTTTGTTTTGCAATGTTTCTAATTTACTTTTCCATCAACTGTTCTTTTATCACTTCTTAATTTTAAAAATGTATTTATTGACATATTTAATTGTACTTCTACGCAGAGCAATGGAGATAACAATGATTAGAATGAAGAACGTTTTTTATCACTTTGACTGGATCTTCAAATGGACGAGTTACGCGATGGAGGAAAGAAAATATTGCACCACTTTTCATAAATTCATAGCTGACGTAAGTGTAATAATAGAGCATATTGAACATTTGTAAAAAATATTGTTCACAGGTGGTAGAAACAAAATTATCGAATTATAGAAAGAGGGCAGTTGAAAATAAGGAATTTGAAAAGAAAAAAGGTGCCTAATGAATAAATATTCAAATTTATACAGGGTGTATCATAAACATAGGGTAACATTCCTAAGTGATATTCCCTGGACTATTCTAAAATAGTTTGTCCTTTGATGATTTTTTGATTGGTAGATAGAGGGCAAACAAAAATTAAAATGTGATTAAGAAATAAAAACTCATTTTTGAAAAAAAAAATTGGACTCTGTAAACCAAATGTAGTACTATTATTTCGGTTACATTATTAGTTTTTTCGAAAACATTTTTCACCCTGAAAGGAAGTGGGTTTTAAAAATCGAAAATCAAGGACAAAGTATTCTTAGAAACACCCTATAAATAAATATTTCTGAGATAATTTTAAGTTTCATTTTTATATTCTAGAAGAGCAAAAATTTACACCGCTTATAGACAAATTGATTGACCTGTCAGAAAATGGTGAAAATTGGACAAATAAAGAGCTGCACGATGAAGTTTCAACATTAGTGATTGGTGTAAGTCTTTGCTTAATTAATTATAACAATTAATTACGTCTTCAAGTAACGTTATAATAATTCAAATAAATTATTTTAAGAGTAGTTGATAAACATCGTTTTTGTGAAGTGAATTGAGGTGTGCTTGATGTTAGAAGCCATAACTTTGTGAGACATTTTGGAATCTGGAAAGTTCCGGAATGGAGTGTGTGATTTTTTTTCATGGACAAGTATCAAACAACTCCCGAAATGACTCAATATATATATATCTCTTAGGCGCTCTCGTCCATTCCCACAGTTAAAATCTTGGACATTTAAGATTGAATTTGTATTTCGAAGTAAAGAAAAATGATAATCAACTGTTCTTTCATACTAAATTCCACTTGGAATATTAGCAAAAACATGTTCAAAAATATTTCTCTAATCCAGTTGAACCAATGCACAAGTCAGTTTACGAAAGGTTTCGCAATCCACTCTCTTATATGTAAATTCTCAAACATATTTAACAATAGCCAGACAATCCTATGACTTTTGATGGCAGCGCTAGACATTTGGTTACTACAACAGATTGTAACAGTTTTAGAGATCAAAAATAATTTTTCAAGGCGGTCATAATTCTTTCAATTATTTGTTGGGATGTCCACCCCTTTAGATCGTAGCTCATTCTGATCGAGTCATACATAAAGAGATGTACCGAGACTATTTATTGCCCGAACACCGGAATGGGTTAGTCCGTCAAGAGATTGTAAATTATTGGATCTCAGGACTGTAGGAGAATAGGGGCGGCTTTTAGAGAGAGTTGAGCCTACGTAAATTGGTATGATGTTGCCTGATGTTTGGAATTGCTCAAGTATGAGTGATGTACCTATTACCATTTTTCAATCGAAATTCCAGTTCATTTTTTTCGGATTGTAATGGTGCAAGAATGAAAATTTTGACTCGGGATAATGTATCAAATCGTGGTATGAATCTGATTTCCATGGTGAATTGCGTGATGAAGCTGATGTGTTTGTACTCTCGTTCTGGCAAATGGTTAGAGTTCGAATTTATAGTAGAAATCCAGGATCTGTAAAGATGATAAATTCGCGGCTTTCAATCTATTATTTGAATTTTCTAATTTCCAAATAAAGGTTAGCAATTCACAACCAAAAATACTCTATTTACGTTCTATTGATTAAAAAGATTTGGAAAAGAAAGCAAGAGGTCGAAAGATTACATAAATATGCTTCTGCTGCAAGACTGAGCAAGCAGCGGGAGTCAAATGCTTCTACCATAATGCTTACCTTGGCAAGAGGGTCTGGTAAAGTAAGCATGGGACGGTTAATTATTGCAGCTTTGACTGCTGTAAATACTTGAAGTGCGGGTTGAGGTCAGATTAATGAAGATTTTGTTGCAAGCTGGTTTAGTGCCCTAAAATACTTGAACAAGATCCAATAAATCTATGGTATAAATTGACCATACTAAGAAAATGCATTAATGCTTTTTAATCAGTGGGTTGCGAAAATAACAATCAACTTTGGATTGAAGGGGTATAATTGACGAACCAATAATATAGTTTTTCTTGGTTCCTTTAATTCTTATATTTTTTTTATTGGTCTCCATTTAATCTTAACATATTTATAACTATGTTGATTTCTTATTCTTTTAAACTTTTCAATCAATTATTCTGAACCGTAATTTATAAATTATTAAGGCTCGATTAATATATAATTTTTTGATGTAGGTCAACAAAAACCAGGTTAATATATAAATTATTAAGGCGGGTCAATGAATCGCTAAGTCAACATATAATTGCCCTTGATTAATGTATAAGTTATTTAGACAGGTCAAAAATACGTTAAATTAATATATAATTGTTTGATCTAGATCGAAAGTACACTAGGTAAACCTTAAATAATTTTTCATTGCCTTTTTTAAGTAACATAATGACATCCTTTGTAAAACATTGTTTAGGAATAGTATACCGTAGTGCACAAGATTTCTTTCAACGAGTTAAATTGACCCCATTATGCCACTTCTTCCCCATGTAGCCCTTGATAAAGATTAGTCCTCTTGGAGGAGCTAGAGTCTCCAAGACAGAAACAAACGTCAAAATCATCAAACCTACTGCACTCTTCAAAAGCTAGAGCTCTGAATTGATCCATTTGCTTTTGAAAGGATAAACAATCCACACGGAAATATTTACAATAAGGAATTTTGCACGTTCTGTGAATAGTTCTTGCACTATGCTAAACGGACAATTATTCTTCTCAGAATAGAGGAAACATACAAATATATAATCGACCAAGCCTGAGAAATATAACAAAAATCTTGTGATGAAGCATGTGCCGAGTTTGTTTGTAGCATATCTGGTACAAGAAATTGATTCGTCCAAAATTTGTTCATTGATGTAAGTCTGTCCTAAAAAGTATATCCAGAATATTGAGATTTTCATGCAAGTTACAACTTGAGATAAACTCAAATGTTCTCCGTATTTGCTGACAGTTGTAAAATTAAAAGAGATTGGGAAGATCATAAGAACGAAGGACAACATTAAGACTGCATTGAATTCTTTGTGCTCTGAACTCTCAGGAAACCTTAAAGAAAACTGCCAAGATTTCATTAACACCTGCACAGATGAATTAGTGGAAATGCTTGCAAACGACTTGAAGTCACAAGAGTTTGGTGGTCACTTGAATCTTTGCACTATGCAAGGAGCTCCTTAAATAATGGGGATTAGTTTTGTAGTATTGACAATTAGACATAAAATGTTTTGATTGTAAGCGGCTCTAATTTAGACAAAATTTGTAAAATGATAGATTGATGTCACAAAAAGATTAGATAATTTTCAATGCAAAACGTCCGTTTACCCTAGTAAACTCTTTGGAAACTTGACATGGCTTAGTTTTAACAATTGATTGAAATAGCTTAAAAAGAAAGAGAACACCAATATCCTTCATAAAGTTTGTAGTAGTACCAACTTAAGAGAAATTAGTTGTACTTATAGTAGTGTCCTCATGCCACAAGAAAATCCATCCACAATTTGTTCATAGATCAAAGTTTCTTCTGGAAAGTATGTCCAGGATATACATTTTTTGTATGCAAGGCACACCTGTAATTACACCCAATTGACCTCTGTTGTTGGCAATTCCAAATTGGTAGAAATGGTGAGATAACATAAAGACTATATTGACTCTTACGCAACTTTAAAGGGATATGCCAAAATTTCTTTAGCACATTCACAAATTAATTAGTAAAGATGTTGGTGGAGGGATTCAAGTAATTATAGATGTATTAAATCTGCAAGGATGATAAGCCTACTCCTTTAATAATGAATAATAGTTTTTTTAGGATTAACAAGTACGAATGAAATTTCAAATTTCACAGCAAATGAAACAAATTCATAGTGTCGCAAATAAGCTACATGGTATTATGTGCGAGTTTGTTATAGAAAAGCTGAAAGACAAAAACACTAATTATGAGATTCAAAAGAAAATCTATTTCGTTTAAAATCACATCTCAAAGTGTAATGATTTGGTTGACAAGTAGGAAGATTTGATTTACTTTTTGATTGTGAGCGACGCTAATCCACACAAACTTTGTGCAATGATAGATTAATGTGCTACATAAAATAACGATTCACCATACTGCACCCTTTCCCTCATTATTTGTGG
This sequence comes from Ontholestes murinus, assembly GCA_963969525.1. NCBI lineage: Eukaryota > Metazoa > Arthropoda > Insecta > Coleoptera > Staphylinidae > Ontholestes > Ontholestes murinus. Next base: position 9,349,661 of record OZ018389.1, on the reverse strand, counting down.
AATATTTTACGAATGTTGGAGCAAGATAGTTGTGAAAATTTCATCTAGAAATACAGTGACAGCATTTATAATTTGTTGGTACCAGCAAAAATCTGTTCTTTTCCGATGCTGTATATGTTATGGGTATTATGTTATGTTATATGTTTAATATCGCATCAAAAAATGTGCAGATGTCGAATAAAAGGCGATTATATTAATTGTTATTTTAAGATTCTTTCTAATACGCTTTGAATCACTATGTTGGGTTTCATTAGAGCCTAATACTGTTTCGGAATTTATATGTGTTCTCTGATGTTAAATAGATGTATTTTTCTCTCTCCTCGTCATTATTCTTGTCTTTATCTATAATCAGATCTTTTCTGGATTCTACAGTGTCGAGAGGAAAGTGCACCATCATGCTAAATTATTGTAATAATTTGGTACTGATGATTGTGTTTAGAAAGTTTAGTAATCTTATTGATTCTTTCAATATTTCATCGGTATTAATAATTAATCAATACTGACGAAATATTTTTGGTTGTTCAGCTAATAAAGTATAAACTCGTAATCGTAGGTAAATCTTTGGATTACTCTAAAGATTGAAGTAACTATGCCACACTAACTGTGTATTTTAACGAGAAATGTCTGCCATTTTCACAACAATTTTGCATAGAGGAATTTCTGGGGAAAATTATAAAAGCCCTTTGCTTGTTTTGTATAGACACATTAGATTTCGTAATATTGAAACACTTTATGTGTAATAAAGGCTACCTATTAGTCGAAACTATACTTACGTGAAATTTTAAATAAAATGGTAAAACAAAGTAATCGTGACTCCTTCATTATATTTAAGATGTACCACGAAGTAAACGAACTAAACGCCTCCACAATTATTTTATAGTTAACCTTTTTCAGGCCAGCGATACCAGTGCAACAACTATTAGTTTCACATTAATGTTATTAGGAATGCATCCAGAAATACAGGTAAAAGAAGCAAACAAAATTTAGAACGATACTAATAAATTTATTTCAGCAAAAGTGCTATGAGGAAATATTGCAAATATTGGGTCCAGACAAAAAGGTCGAACATATGGACTTGTCCGAGTTTGTTTATTTGGAGAAGGTTATTAAAGAGGCTATGCGACTCTTTCCTATTGGCCCTGTAATTCTAAGACAGGTTGATGATGATTTAGAAGTTGGTTAGTTATGTATCTATAACTTTAGATACTGTTATCATTTATTTAAATTTATTATTGATTATTATTTTTATTTAGGTGGTTACATTTTGCCTAAAGGTACTGCATTGGGGATCGGTATAATAGGAATACACTATTCAGAACTATATTACAAGGATCCGTGGAAGTTTGACCCTGAAAGATTTTCACCGGAAGAAATTTCAAAGAGGCACAAATATGCGTATCTTCCGTTTTCAGGAGGTCCAAGAAATTGTGTTGGTAAGTTTTCAATCACAGAATTTGGTTATTAACTTGAGAGTAGTAAATTTATACTGGGTGTTACTTTCAGGTGTGACGTATGCAATGATGTCCATGAAGACGTTGCTTGCTGTAACTCTGAGGAAATATAGAGTAGAAACGATTTATAAGGATATTAAGGAGATACGATTGGAGCAGTCTTTGACTCTTAGAGCTTGTGATGGTCATCCAGTTCGATTATTTCTTAGAGAGTGAATAACATATGTTTACTTTTATCTGTTATAAATTAATTTTAAAATTTAATCATTAAATTGTAACCAGACTCAAACTGTAATTTTTTTTAAAATTAATTATTAATCCGCACGTTTAGAGAAATAAATGTTGCTAGATGAATGATCCCTTGTCTCATTTATATTAAGACTACCAGAAACAATCATAATGCAGAGAATTATCAGAAACCCAAAAACAAAAGTCGTGTTATATGACTCTAAATGTGGGATTGTAATTTAAATTACAGCCCCTCGTATTCGTTTCAAAAAACAAAAATCAATGTGAAATGTCATGTAAATCCAAATTTTACAAATCAATTTTATGATTAAAGTTAAAATTTACAGGGTTACCGACCGGTTTCGATCTTTTTGTACCTCATCAGTGTAGCACAATTGGAGACCGGGAATCGGTTTCGTATCGATACTTTATATTATCTTATTTAAAAATGTTAGTATACTCATTAGCATATAATAGATGATTAATATTTAGCACATTTAAATTAAGTTAAATATACGTAAGAAAGTATGTTAATTACAGCCATATTATTATTAATATCAATTGTTTAAAATGTTTGCATAAATAAGTTATAATTTTACCTTGAAATTTTAAATCTTCAACGCTCCTATAAATAACCCGACTTATTATTATTCGTATTAGAAAAATAGTTTCAAACCAATACACTATTAACTAGTTGAACAGTAATGTGAGTCTAAAAAAATAATAATAGGCATTCAATAATATATAAGTTTTTTTTAAATGATAATTTAAGAATATGTTTGCAAAAGGTAAATTTATAGGGTATAAAACAATTTTACAATATAATTGATTAATTCTCTGAATAATAAACTACTACATTCATATTTCTCACATAGTTCTAGATGATCACAACGAATTTGGTTTTTATCAATTTAAGTTGTGAGAATATAAACACCACCCACAATGTATAGCATATTATTAAATTGATTCAATACTTTGCATTTTCAGATAATAATAGAAACTGATGACTACACAAAATTTACCCTATTATTTTTATGATGCACCATCTTATTAATGTACTTTATCAAGTGGAGACTCTATTGTCAGCATTTCTACAAATTAGCGAAAAAGATTCCACTGAATAATGTACTTCCGTCATTTCCACTCATTAGAGTCGCTTTACATTTTTTTTGGGTGATAACGAAAGTAACTTTCAATTCAATTTATGCGTGCCAATACCTACAAAGCTTTACACTTGTTCATTATACAGATATAATATATTAATTAACACAATGTTTTAATAATGTTACATTATAAAATTATTCTAAAATTAAACAATAAGTAATAAATTAATTAAAATTGTTAAGATAATAAAATGGAATAACACAAATAAATTAGGTTCAAACATATTTAAAATATACACATTAAAATCAGAAAAACATTAAAACACAAACTCTTCGATACTGTAAAATGCTTTAGAAAGTAAATATTCTTTATACATGATTTGAACATTTTGTTGTTAAGATTTTTTACCTTTTGTGGGAGTTTATTGAACAATTGCGGTGCATAATAACGTGTTACATTTCTAGATAATTTGTTTAATGAATTTTAAAATAATTTTAATAATAAATAATAGTTTCCTAGAAATTATTGGGGATTCAAGCATTTTTAACAGTTTTTCCTTCCAGTCTTTAAAATATTCGAGAAATTTTTCTTCTTACCCTAACTGTAGAATTATCTTCAAGAATTTAAGAATTCACTGTATTTTTTTAATATTTGCTTGTTTTTTTAGAAAACTTCTAGAAAGTTCCAAGTAATTTTGTGTCCCCGCTTCTACAAACTTTGTTGAGACTTTTCGAAATATCAAGCCTTTTTTTAGATTCGATGAAAAACTCCCCAAATGTTTACAAAATTTCCAGAATGTCTTCCTTTATAAATTTTGGAAAATCTTGATAAAATAAATCCTCGAAAATTTTAAAGGTTTATAAGTATAAATTCTGAATATTGGTAAAATTCTAAACAGGTTCCAGAATTTATGATTAAATCCCTTGAAATTTTGTCATGGGTTTTAGAATTTTCTGCATTTTACTTTCCTCTTTATTTACACAATTTTTTCAATTTTTTTTTCCAGATTGCAAGAATTTTTTTAAGTGTTGAAACTTTTCAAAAATATTCTTTGAGACTTTAAAATTTTCAGCATTTCTTATCTCATCCTAATTTTAAAACCAAATTTTTTCTGGTAATTTCTCGTCCAAATACCTAATTTCAAATATTTTTTTGCTAGATTTCTAGAATTGTTTTTTCATGTAGAAATTTTTGCTCCAATTGTAATCATTCATCAAGAGTTGTTTTTTGCTTTACTTGCTTTATTTTATTGAAATTCTCTAGGATTTTAATAAAACTAACGCTTTTTATGCTACATTCTTGATGGAACCGGATGTATAAGTTTTGTGAAGAAAAGCACTTGTTATGTTCGATATTTTTATTTACAGTTTTCTGACACGTGTCAGGAAACTGTAAACTGCTTTTTTTCATCAAGGATTTCTACAAGGATATTTAGGATTTCAGTAATTTGAAGTTTCTAATTTCCAAATTTATAGCAAATTGGTCTTGAGCTCTCCTTTTAGGAAAAACTGCTACGAAAAATCTTATCAGGATTAGCCACGATTTTCTTAGAGGGTTCTAGATTTTTAATGTAATTTATTTCTAGACTTTTATAACGTTTACAATTTTTATTTCAGGTTTTTCCTCCAAATTGTAAGAATTTTCTTTGAGAATTTAAAAATTTTAAACATTTTTCTTATCGACTATTTATTACTTTAACTTTTTCAGATTTCCTACAAGAAAAAAAATCCTTCGAATTGCATTGTTTCGAGATTTTCTTCCAGAAATATTTTCTTTCAGACTCTTAGAGAGGGAGAGATAATAATATCTTTATTCGAACATATAAATATACAGTTTAAAAACATTTAGTCTGTCCGTTTGGGCTATCTACCATCGGTTTTTTTGCCTTTTTTCGACTCTAATTATGTGTAAACAAATAAATAACTTTGCTAGCTAGCTTAACTAATGAATTGATATAGGGCTGAAAGGTATTTAAATTTGGGTGGGATATTGGGATTTCGGAGAATGCAAAATTTGTCAAGAAGAAGTTACATTAAAAGGATTGTTGACGAATTTATAAACAAGGCTTTGTATACGTTGGAAAATAGGAGTAACCTGCGTGTAAAAAAGAGCACATTTAGGTTTTTTTATAAGTTTGGTAAGGGTTCGTAGGGCTGATCTTTCGGCTACGTTAAAATGATAGAGAGTGGAGGGACGGATTTGGTTGAAGATGATTACACCATAGTCTATTAGAGGTCCACATATGGATTTGTATATCCTAACTGCTGTTTTAGTTTTTATAGGTTAGTGTTCTAAAATGTCGAGCTTTAGTTTTGATATTGACCTTTATAGCTTGTGCCTGGGCTTTGAAGACGAGTTGGGAGTCGGGCAGGATGCCTAGGTATTTACAGGAGTAGGTAGAGTAACAGACAGAGTTGTCTAGCTTTACTTGCTTTTTTCTATCCGAATTTTTAAATATTATAAAATTTTCTAGTAAGTTTTAATCTACATTCCTAGAAATTTTATCGATAGTTTTAGGATTTACAAACATTTTTTTTTCTAGATATCTAAAACTTTTCCGCAGTTTTATTCACTAATTTTTCACCAATGTGCAAGCGTTTTCTTTGATAGTTGTAAAACTTTTCACAATATTTTCTTTTAAACTTTTACATTTTTCTAGGATATTTTTCATCTAATTGTATATAAAGTTTACTAGGATTATAGAATTTTCTAATAATTTTAATTCTACATTCATCAAAATCTTTAATGTTCTAGGATTTTTATCAATTTTCCCTGTAATTTAAAGAATTTTTTTTAAAGCTCTGGATTTTCTTACAAATTTTTCTTATAAAATTGTAGAATTTTTAGCGTTCCTCGCTTTATCTTATCTGGAGCTCCTACTAGATTATTCAAGGGTTCCAGAATTTTTTCAAACTTTTTCTCGACCATTATAAAATCCTCTATCGCACAATAGATCATTAGTAAAACATAAAAAAATATTTGTATGAATGCATCAATTTTAAAATGCAATTTTTTGTGTTTGTTTACATTTTACAACTTCTAACTAAAACCCTTGCTTATGTTTTACTGATCGGAGGGTGTGATAGAGGCCACCCACCCACCCTACATATACATGATAACTTTAATTGCTAATCGTTGATGATTTTGCTGCTATAAACAGTCAAACCCTTTTAGTAATAAAAAATAAAACAAAATCAAAATTTAAGGTTAAATATAAATGATTTTCAATAACCCATCAAGTATCAAATTTTACTAATTTACTCACTCAAAAGATTACCTTTAAATTCCTTTTTTATTCAAGTTTTGTAAGAAATTTCATTAGATACAGCGAGACGATAAGGAATTAAATGTTATGTGTATATGTAGGGTGGGTGGGTTTCCTCTATCCCACCATTCAATCAGTAAAACATCATTAAAAAATTATGATGCATGATTTGTTTGAATTAATCTATAAAATTTTGCAATACTGTTATGATTATTTACGTTTTACAACTTTTAATTAATTAAAACTGTCGCTTATGTATTACTGATTGGAGGGTGGGTTAGGGTACTTCCCACACACCCTACAATAACTATTTAATAATTTTGACATTTTTGTTCGTAATTGCTAATAAACTATAGGAGTTGCCATGAATGAAATGTATATAACGAGTAATTGTAAAAAATGCAAAATTGAGAAAATTATTTTTGCGTGAACCTCATAGTTTTCGAGAAAAATATAGGGAAAGTATTATGATGGCCACATCACCATTTTTTATAATTTTGCTCTCATTCATACATAATTTATTCAACGCGAACCAGTTCTTACATTTATTCCGAACATCAATTTCACTGATAAGTAAATGCTCCTTATTGCAACTTGATATGGAAACTGTAGTATCGTCTGCAAATTGGGTGGCTTCATTTTCACTATTTAAAAATATTTGCGAAAAGTCATTGGCGTATATCAAGAACAATAGTGGCCCTAAGTGAGACCCTTATGGAACACCCTGAGTGACAAATACCTCCTGAGATGTAGAATTGCTATATGATACTAGTTTTCTATTGCTTAGATAAGACAAAATCATCATGCAACTAGATGGCAAAAAGTTGTAACTATATAACTTACTAATCAATGTTTGATGTGAGACACAATCAAAGGCTTTTGATAAGTCCATAAAATTTAATAACACGTAAGATTTTGTCTCCAAACCTCTGAAATTGTTATCAATAAGTTCGACAATTGCATGAATTGTCTACTTTCTCTTTCTAAAACCATATTGAAATTGTGTTAGCAAACCAACCACCCTCAAAGTATTCGGATATTTTTTTAATTAGAACCAACTCTAATACTTTTACAATTAGGGGAAATATTGATACTGGCCGATAACTATTAAGCTCAGTTGGATCAACTTGTTTATGAATGGGTATACATTTTGATATTTTAAGAAAATCTGGAAAACAACTTTTCCGTATGCACTGATTAATAAGTTTAGTCAGTGGGATGATGATTATATCTCTAACTGACTTAATGACCATATACATCTCGACTCCTACTATTACTATAAAACGTAGCTAGTAAGCCAATCAATTCAACGAGCGTTACTAGGAGGAAAGCTCTTACGTCGAAAAACTAGCGCTAATAGATATTCATCACAAGAGAGGTGGAGGCTAATTATATAGCGAATCCTTCAGATGCTTCAGCGGTAGAGGTGGTGAGGGTAGTGGTCATCCGTGGTAGGGGATGTAGCGTAGAGATGTAATGCTCAAGGCTACCTGTTCAAGGTGACGCATTCGTTATATAAATGCTTCTCTTAAAACTGAATTAAATGCAACTTAACAAGTATTTGAATCTTTCAGTTCCAGTTTGGAGAATGCACAGGAAAGAAATTATGCCGACATTGAATCGAAGTATTCTCAATAATTTCTTTCACATATTTTAGGAGCAGTCTGAGATATTGGCCAAACAGTTGAGTAATAAATGTAATCAGTTGGTAGATGTCTTTGAATATATCAACAAATATGCATTACATATTGTTTTTGGTAAGTTAAAATTTCATTTAAATTATTTTTCTACTTCAATTACTATTTTTTTGGTTTAAATTTAACTTTTCTCAAATTACCAAAATTCTCGTTATGTATAAATATTTTATGCAAATAGAATTTTAGCATTCTATTATTTTAGAAACATCAATAGGTGTCCCCATTAAATCTCAAACACAATATTCAAATGCCTATGAAGCAATTTCTAGGTGTGAATTCTTTTGGTTGATGAATATCTCTAGCTGATTTCAAGATCAAAATCGAAATCAAGGTGAAAAAAAACTAGCAAAATTTAATTCCCTTTTTTAGAAGTATGGATATTCTAATGGTTCGAGTATTTAATTTTCTCTATCATTTCGACTGGATCTTTCAATTTTCAAGTTTATCAAGAGAAATAAGCATTCACAAGGCCGCCCTCGATACATTTATAATAAAGGAAAGTGTTCATTTATTTTTTACAAAAATAGTTTGAAAAAGATTATCCACAGGTGATAGAAAGGAAATTGGCCGCATATAGAAAGCAAGTGGCCATGGATAAGGAAACTGTACACTTTGATGGTTAGTAAATTAGTCAAAAATTATGTATTTAATTCAAAATTTACTTTTTTATGTAAACAAGCCGAAGCATTGTAAATAATTTTTAAAAAAATGGATGAAAAAATACTGAAAATTCTAGAAATTTAAGAGAAAAACATGTTTGCCATTTAGAAAACATAAACTTATTATGATTATATTTTTTAATAATATAATTATACTTATTTGCGTAAAGTAGATGATTATTATTTATCACATTTCAATTAATTTCAATGCGCATTTAAAAGTGCATATATTATGAATGCGAATTGTTCAAAATGTTGACGTCAATTAGACATAATTAAACCTTGATCAATTAATTATTAATCGTTAAGGTTCCTATAAATAAACCGATTATTAATATTAAAAAATCATTTGAAAACCAAAACTAGATGAACAGTAATGTGAGTACATCGTTTAATAACAGTAATACGCATACAATAATAAATAAGTATTTTAAATAATAGATTTATAGATAATCATTAAAATATATAAGTATCATTGTATTCAAGAAATAAAAATTATGTCTCAACACTATATATTAATTTAAGTAATGTTTTTTGTCTTTTTTTAATTCCAGTTTAGACTAAACTAAGTAATGGCGTTCGAGGTAAATATTGTAATATCTCTTCTAGTATTAATAAGTACTACCTTGCTTGTGTTGTTCATCAAATGGAAACTCAAGAGGCAACATCTCTATCAATTAGCAGCCAAAATTCCAAGAAATACAAAATTTCCATCGTATCCGCTTGTTGGATATGCTCCCAACTTAATTGGCGAGGTAGAAAGTAAGTTGTTTAAAATGTCAATATTGGTTGATTTCATAATCGTAGAATCATCCTGTATCTAAATCGGAGTTATTTTTTAGAAATATTTAAAATCATCAGAGAGGAAGCTGACGATATCACACCACCTCGATCGTACTGGCTTTGTCATATATTTGGCGTTTTCATCAATCGACCCGATGACGTACAAGTTGTTCTCAATAGTCAGAAATGTTTGTCAAAGCATTACATATACAGACTGACGGTACCCTTGATTGGAGAGGGAATATTTTCTTCACCTGGTATGTATCCAACTAATTTTTGTACTGAAATGGTAAAGTAAATGTGGATTTTTTAAAACTATTTAAATCAAACCAAATAAATAAATGATAGTAACTGTTTAAAAAGTAAATAAGTATTGTGTAAAATATAATAATTTGTATTTAAAACTGTTTAGTTGAGAAATGGAAACGCCACAGGAAAGTCATATTACCAACATTCAATCGGAGAAATCTCAACGAATTCGTTAAGACGTTTTATGAACAGGCTGAAATTTTCACGAAACAGTTAGAATGCAAATGTGGTAACCTGATTGACATTTTAGAATATGCTAACAATTATTCTTTAGATTCGATTTTTGGTGAGTCAAATTTATGTTACATAGTTCTATGCAATACTCTTCAAACTGATATATTACACATAATTATATTAACTAAATCTTTTTGACTGATTTACATTTTATAAAGTAAGTCCTTATTGTCACTTTATATGTTTTTAAATATTGAGGATGCAGCCAGAATAATCGTTAACTGTGTTTCACAGTTTCAATGTCTTAAATTAAGGTCTAATATATATAATTTTACAATTGATTTACCTTATGCAGAGATATATTAAACTAATTTTGCTGATATTTTTGTAGAAACAGTATTGGGGCATAGCATAAAAGCACAAACAACAGAATCTAATATTGAACGAGCAGTTAAAGAGTGGGTATTTTCAATCAGTTCAAATTTTTGATCCCAACTTCATCAGCATTTTTACATTTTTTTGTATTCACCTGTATTGCTTTATTCATTTTTAAATTTTACTAGTTTGTCATTCTCTTAGAATTAACCACCATGAATATATGCAGTTTTTTTGTTTTGCAATGTTTCTAATTTACTTTTCCATCAACTGTTCTTTTATCACTTCTTAATTCTTAAAAATGTATTTATTGACAAATTTAATTTTACTTCTACGCAGAGCAATGGAGATAGCAATGATTAGAATAAAGAACGTTTTTTATCACTTTGACTGGATCTTCAAATGGACGAGTTACGCGATGGAGGAAAGAAAATATTGCACCACTTTTCATAAATTCATAGCTGATGTAAGTGTAATAATAGAGCATATTGAACATTTGTAAAAAATATTGTTCACAGGTGGTAGAAACAAAATTATCGGATTATAGAAAGAGGGCAGTTGAAAATAAGGAATTTGAAAAGAAAAAAGGTGCCTAATGAATAAATATTCAAATTTATACAGGGTGTATCATAAACATAGGGTAACATTCCTAAGTGATATTCCCTGGACTATTCTAAAATAGTTTGTCCTTTGATGATTTTTTGATTGGTAAATAGAGGGCAAACAAAAATTAAAATGTGATTAAGAAATAAAAACTCATTTTTGAAAAAAAAAATTGGACTCTGTAAACCAAATGTAGTACTCTTATTTCGGTTACATTATTAGTTTTTTCGAAAACATTTTCGACCCTAAAAGGAGGTGGGTTTTAAAAATCGAAAATCAAGGACAAAATATTCTTAGAAACACCCTATAAATAAATATTTCTGAGATAATTTTAAGTTACATTTTTATATTCTAGAAGAGCTAAAATTTACACCGCTTATAGACAAATTGATTGACCTGTCAGAAAATGGCGAAAATTGGACAAATAAAGAGCTGCACGATGAAGTTTCAACATTAGTGATTGGTGTAAGTCTTTGCTTAATTAATTATAACAATTAATTACGTCTTCAAGTAACGTTATAATAATTCAAATACATTATTTTAAGAGTAGTTGATAAACATCGTTTTTGTGAAATGAATTGAGGTGTGCTTGATGTTAGAAGCCATAACTTTGTGAGACATTTTGAAATCTGGCAAGTTCCGGAATGGAGTGTGTGATTTTTTTTCATGGACAAGTATCAAACAACTCCCGAAATGACTCAATATATATATATATCTTAGGCGCTCTCGTCCATTCACACAGTTAAAATCTTGGACATTTAAGATTGAATTTGTATTTCGAAGTAAAGAAAAATGATAATCAATTATTCTTTCATACTAAATTCCACTTGGAATATTAGCAAAAACATGTTCAAAAATATTTCTCTAATCCAGTTGAACCAATGCATAAGTCAGTTTACGAAAGGTTTCGCAATCCACTCTCTTATATGTAAATTCTCAAACATATTTAACAATAGCCAGACAATCCTATGGCTTTTGATGGCAGCGCTAGACATTTGGTTACTACAACAGATTGTAACAGTTTTAGAGATCAAAAATAATTTTTCAAGGCGGTCATAATTCTTTCAATTATTTGTTGGGATGTCCACCCCTTTAGATCGTAGCTCATTCTGATCGAGTCATACATAAAGAGATGTACCGAGACTATTTATTGCCCGAACACCGGAATGGGTTAGTCCGTCAAGAGATTGTAAATTATTGGATCTCAGGACTGTAGGAAAATAGGGGCGGCTTTTAGAAAGAGTTGAGCCTACGTAATTTGGTATGATGTTGCCTGATGTTTGGAATTGCTCAAGTATGAGTGATGTACCTATTATTATTTTCCAATCGAACTTCCAGTTCATTGTTTACGAATTGTAATTTAGCAAGGATGAAAATTTTGACTCGGGAAAATGTATCAAATCGTGGTATGAATCTGATTTCCGTGGTGAATTGCGTGATGAAGCTGATGTGTTTGTACTCTCGTTCTGGCAACTGGTTAGAGTTCGAATTTATAGTAGAAATCTAGGATCTGTAAAGATGATAAATTCGCGGCTTTCAATCTATTATTTGAATTTTCTAATTTCCAAATAAAGGTTAGCAATTCACAACCAAAAATTCTCTATTTACGTTCTGTTGATTAAAAAGATTTGGAAAAAAAGCAAGATTACATAAATATCCTTCTGCTGCAAGACTGAGCAAGCAGCGGAGTCAAATGCTTCTACCATAATGCTTACCTTGGCAAGAGGGTCTGGTAAAGTAAGCATGGGACGGTTAATTATTGCAGCTTTGACTGCTGTAAATACTTGAAGTGCGGGTTGAGGTCAGATTAATGAAGATTTTGTTGCAAGCTGGTTTAGTGCCCTAAAATACTTGAACAAGATCCAATAAATCTATGGTATAAATTGACCATACTAAGAAAATGCATTAATGCTTTTTAATCAGTGGGTTGCGAAAATAACAATCAACTTTGGATTGAAGGGGTATAATTGACGAACCAATAATATAGTTTTTCTTGGTTCCTTTAATTCTCATATTTTTTTTATTGGTCTCCATTTAATCTTAACATATTTATAACTATGTTGATTTCTTATTCTTTTAAACTTTTCAATCAATTATTCTGAACCGTAATTTATAAATTATTAAGGCTCGGTTAATATATAATTTTTTGATGTAGGTCAACAATAAAACAGGTTAATATATAAATTATTAAGGCGGGTCAATGAATCGCTAAGTCAACATATAATTGCCCTTGATTAATGTATAAGTTATTTAGACAGGTCAAAAATACGTTAAATTAATATATAATTGTTTGATCTAGATCGAAAGTACACTAGGTAAACCTTAAATAATTTTTCATTGCCTTTTTTAAGTAACATAAAGACATCCTTTGTAAAACATTGTTTAGGAATAGTATACTGTAGTGCACAAGATTTCTTTCAACGAGTTAAATTGACCCCATTATGCCACTTCTCCCCGTGTAGCCCTTGATAAAGATTAGTCCTCTTGGAGGAGCTAGAGTCTCCAAGACAGAAACAAACGTCAAAATCATCAAACCTACTGCACTCTTCAAAAGCTAGAGCTCTGAATTGATCCATCTGCTTTTGAAAGGATAAACAATCCACACGGAAATATTTACAATAAGGAATATTTCTTGCACTATGCTCAACGGACAATTTTTGTTCCCAGAACAGAGGAAACATACAAATATATAATCGACAAAGCCTGTGAAATATAACAAAATTCTTTTGATGAAGCATGTGGCGAGTTTGTTTGTAGCCTATCTGGTACAAGAAATTGGTCCGTCTAAAATTTGTTCGTTGATGTAAGTCTGTTCTAAAAAGTATATCCAGAATATTGAGATTTTCAAGCAAGGTACAACTTGAGATAAACTCAAATGTTCTCCGTATTTGCTGACAGTTGTAAAATTAAAAGAGATTGGGAAGATCATAAAAACGAAGGACAACATTAAGACTGCATTGAATTCTTTGTGCTCTGAACTCTCAGGAAACCTTAAAGAAAACTGCCAAGATTTCATTAACACCTGCACAGATGAATTAGTGGAAATGCTTGCAGACGACTTAAAGGCACAAGAGTTTGGTGTTCACTTGAATCTTTGCACTATGCAAGGAGCTCCTTAAATAATGGGGATTAGTTTTGTAGCATTGACAATTAGACATAAAATGTTTTGATTGTAAGCGACTCTAATTTAGACAAAATTTGTAAAATGATAGATTGATGTCACAAAAAGATTAGATAATTTACTCTAGTAAACTCTTTGGAAACTTCACATGGCTTAGTTTTAATAATTGATTGAAATAGCTTAAAAAGAAAGAGAACCCCAATATCCTTCATAAAGTTTGTAGTAGTACCAACTTAAGAGAAATTAGTTGTACTTATAGTAATGTCCTCATGCCACAAGAAAATCCATCCACAATTTGTTCATAGATCAAAGTTTCTTCTGGAAAGTATATCCAGGATATAATTTTTTTTATGCAAGGCACACCTGTAATTTCACCCAATTGATCTCTGCGTTTGTTGGCAATTCCAAATTGGTAGAAATGGTGAGATAACATAAAGACTATATTGACTCTTACGCAACTTTAAAGGGATATGCCAAAATTTCTTTAGCGCATTCACAAATTAATTAGTAAAGATGTTGGTGGAGGGATTCAAGTAATTAAAGATGTATAAAATCTGCAAGGATGATAAGCCTACTCCTTTAATAATGAATAATAGTTTTTTTAGGATTAACAAGTACGAATGAAATTTCAAATTTCACAGCAAATGAAACATATTCATAGTGTCACAAATAAGCTACAGGGTATTATGTGCGAGTTTGTTATAGAAAATCTGAGCTCAGGTTTGAAAGACAAAAACACTAAATATGAGATTCAAAAGAAAATCAATTTCGTTTAAAATCACAGCTCAAAGTGTAATGATTTGGTTGACAAGTAGGTAGATTCGATTTACTTTTTGATTGTGAGCGACGCTAATCCACACAAACTTTGTGCAATGATAGATTAATGTGCTACATAAAATAACGATTCACCATACTGCACCTATTCCCTCATTATTTGTGGAATATTTTACGAATGTTGGAGCAAGATAGTTGTGAAAATTTCATCTAGAAACACAGTGACAGCATTTATAATTTGTTGGTACCAGCAAAAATCTGTTCTTTTCCGATGCTGTATATGTTATGGGTATTATGTTATGTTATATGTTTAATATCGCATCAAAAAATGTGCAGATGTCGAATCAAAGGCGATTATATTAATTGTTATTTTAAGATTATTTCTAATACGCTTTGAATCACTATGTTGGGTTTAATTAGAGCCTAATACTATTTCGGAATTTATATCTGTTCTCTGATGTTAAATAGATGTATTTTGCTCTATCTCCTCGTCATTATTCTTGTCTTTATCTATAATCAGATCTTTTCTGGATTCTACAGTGTCGAGAGGAAAGTGCACCATCATGCTAAATTATGGTAATAATTTGGTACTGATGATTGTGTTTACAAAGTTTAGTCATCTTATTGATTCTTTCAATATTTCATCGGTATTAATAATGAATCAATACTGACGAAATATTTTTGGTTGTTCAGCTAATAAAGTATAAACTCGTAATCGTAGGTAAATCTTTGGATTACTCTAAGATTGAAGTAACCATGTTACACTAACTGTGTATTTTAACGAGAAATGTCTGCCATTTTCACAACAATTTTTCATAGAGGAATTTCTGGGAAAAATTATAAAAGCCCTTTGCTTGTTTTGTATAGACACATTAGATTTCGTAACTTTGAAACACTTTATGTGTAATAAAGGCTACCTATTAGTCGAAACTATACTCACGTGTAATTTTAAATAAAATGGTAAAACAAAGTAATCGTGACTCCTTCATTATATTTAAGATGTACCACGAAGTAAACGAACTAAACGCCTCCACAATTATTTTATAGTTAACCTTTTTCAGGCCAGCGATACCAGTGCAACAACTATTAGTTTCACATTAATGTTATTAGGAATGCATCCAGAAATACAGGTAAAAGAAGCAAACAAAATTTAGAACGATAATAGCTAGTTTATTTCAGCAAAAGTGCTATGAGGAAATATTGCAAATATTGGGTCCAGACAAAAAGATCGAACATATGGACTTGTCCGAGTTTGTTTATTTGGAGAAGGTTATTAAAGAGGCTATGCGACTCTTTCCTATTGGCCCTGTAATTCTAAGACAGGTTGATGATGATTTAGAAGTTGGTTAGTTATGTACCTATAACTTTAGATACTGTTATCATTTATTTAAATTTATTATTGATTATTATTTTTATATAGGTGGTTACATTTTGCCTAAAGGTACTGCATTGGGGATCGGTATAATAGGAATACACTATTCAGAACTATATTACAAGGATCCGTGGAAGTTTGACCCTGAAAGATTTTCACCGGAAGAAATTTCAAAGAGGCACAAATATGCGTATCTTCCGTTTTCAGGAGGTCCAAGAAATTGTGTTGGTAAGATTTCAATCACAGAATTTGGTTATTAACTTGAGAGTAGTAAATTTATACTGGGTGTTACTTTCAGGTGTGACGTATGCAATGATGTCCATGAAGACGTTGCTTGCTACTCTGAGGAAATATAGAGTAGAAACCATTTATAAGGATATTAAGGAGATACGATTGGAGCAGTCTTTGACTCTTAGAGCTTGTGATGGTCATCCAGTTCGATTATTTCTTAGAGAGTGAATAACATATGTTTACTTTTATCTGTTATAAATTAATTTTAAAATTTAATCATTAAATTGTAACCAGACTCAAATTGTAATTTTTTTTAAAATTAATTATTAATCCGCACGTTTAGAGAAATAAATGTTGCTAGATGAATGATCCCTTGGCTCATTTATATTAAGACTACCAGAAACAATCATAATGCAGGGAATTATCAGAAACCCAAAAACAAAAGTCGTGTTATATGACTCTAAATGTGGGATTGTAATTTAAATTACAGCCCCTCGTATTCGTTTCAAAAAACAAAAATCAATGTGAAATGTCATGTAAATCCAAATTTTACAAATCAATTTTATGATTAAAGTTAAAATTTACAGGGTTACCGACCGGTTTCGATCTTTTTGTACCTCATCAGTGTAGCACAATTGGAGACCGGGAATCGGTTTCGTATCGATACTTTATATTATCTTATTTAAAAATGTTAGTATACTCATTAGCATATAATAGATGATTAATATTTAGCACATTTAAATTAAGTTAAATATACGTAAGAAAGTATGTTAATTACAGCCTTATTATTATTAATATCAATTGTTTAAAATGTTTACATAAATAAGTTATAATTTTACCTTAAAATTTTAAATCTTCAACGCTCCTATAAATAACCTGACTTATTATTATTCGTATTAGAAAAATAGTTTCAAACCAATACACCATTAACTAGTTGAACAGTAATGTGAGTCTAAAAAAATAATAATAGGCATTCAATAATGTATAAGTTTTTTTTAATGATAATTTAAGAATATGTTTGCAAAAGGTAAATTTATAGGGTATAAAACAATTTTACAATATAATTGATTAATTCTATGAATAATAAACTACTACATTCATATTTCTCACATAGTTCTTCTAGCTGATCACAACGAATTTCGTTTTTATCGATTTAGGAAGTTGTGAGAATATAGACACCACCCACAATGTATAGCATATTATTAAATTGATTCAATAGTTTTGCATTTTCAGATAATAATGGAAACTGATGACTATACAAAATTTACCCTATTATATTTATCATGCACCATCTTATTAATGTACTTTATCAAGTGGAGACTCGATTGTCAGCATTTCTACAAATTAGCGAAAAAGATTCCACTGAATAATGTACTTCCGTCATTTCCACTCATTAGAGTCGCTTTAAATTTTTTTTGGGTGATAACGAAAGAAACTATCAATTCAATTTATGCGTGCCAATACCTGCAAAGCTTTACACTTGTTCATTATACAGATATAATATATTAATTAACACAATGTTTTAATAATGTTACATTATAAAATTATTCTAAAATTAAACAATAAGTAATAAATTAATTAAAATTGTTAAGATAATAAATTTGAATAACACAAATAAATTAGGTTCAAACATATTTAAAATATACACATTGAAATCAGAAAAACATTAAAACACAAACTCTTCGATGTAAAATGCTTTAGAAAGTAAATATTGTTTAATACATGATTTGAACATTTTGTTGTTAAGATTTTTTACCTCTTGTGGGTGTTTATTGAACAATTGGGGTGCATAACAACGTGTTACATTTCTAGATAATGATAACCTGCAATATATTGGTCTAATATCTTCGCTGTTACGTGCTGGGTAGGCGTTATTATTCATGATGTTCTTTTGTCCACAATAGACACTGCAAATTATATTGACATGGTAATGTTAATATTCTTAATTCAATAAATTTGTTTTTACAGTCCTCCCTATACCCAATAGCTGCTAATATGTTAACAGCTCTACGTTGCAAGCTGAATATTCGTTTTGCCGCGCTTGAGTGTCCCCAAGCCAGTAATTCGTAAGATAATAACGAATGACACAGTGCAAAATAAAAGGTTTTAACAATATCTTGATAAATTTCTCAACAAGTAGATATTTTTGGTAAATTTATTTACCAAGTTAGCAACATGTACGTCCCATTTTAAGTTATAGTCTATATGCAGCTTAAGAAATTTAGCTGAACTAGTACCAAAATTCTTCCTCATGCTCTCTCAGAGTAAATAACATATTACTTTCCCTATATAGTATATATAGGGGAAGTATTGTTTTCGTGCATGAAAATGTCTGTGAGCGCTGTATCTCAAAAACTAATGATCCTTTTAAACTTAAGGTTTCATCGTTAAAAACTGGAACTGAAAAGCTTTTGGTGAACATTCATAAACCGGAAGTGGGTGTTTACTCAAGGTGATTTTTGGTTTTTTGTCGATATTTTTCTAAATTATAAAAATATTACAAAACGATTCAAACCATTAATAGTTAAAGAGAATGAGAATCTAAACAAGTTTTATTAAAACATGTTTTTCCATAAAGTTCTTAACCTACGAGAAAATTTAAAATTTTGTTATTTTTTGCCTATGGCTAATAAACTATAGGAATTACATGAAATTTATATAAGAAGTAATTGTAAAGAATTAAAAATTGAGCAAATTGTTAAAAATCACCTTTTTGCGCAAACCTCATAGTTTTCGAGGAAATTGTAAAGAAATTACTATGATACCATTTTTTGTTGGTTTTATTTTTACGTTTTAGAACTTTTAATTAAAACCCTCGCTTTTAATTTACTGATTGAAAGATAGGATAGAGGCCTCCCACCCACCCTACATATACATGATTACTTTAAATACTAATCGTTGATGATTTTGCTGCTTAGAAATCAATATAAACCCTGGATGTAATAAAAAATAAAGCATAATCCAAATTTACGTTTGAATATAAATGACCTTCTATAGCTAATTTTATCAAAGCTTGATTTAAAGCCTTTCCAAGTATCATGTATATAATTTTTATTAATTTACACACTCGTAATTTTACTTTGTCAATTTCTTTTATTCAAATTTTGTAATTAAAGTTATTGCAAACCACGACGCAATCAGTAATTAAAGTTAATATGTATATGTAGGGTGGAAAAGGAAATTTTAAGATTCGTAAAATATTCCACCATTGTTTTATGTCATCAGTAGCTTCTAGGATCTTTCTAAAAATATTGTTTTGAAGCAGTTTTTTTAGATGTATAAATTCTTTCAATTTCTCACACGAAATTGCAAGAATAATCTTTAAAAATATTTATATGTGTTCTTGAGTTATGTGAAGATTATATTAATAATAAACGCGGTTAAATTAAATTAAAACAGTGAATAAAGGAATTAAACCTCGTTTATTTTTAAAAACATTATTTAATTTTAACTGTAGTTTCTTAAAAAATTGTCTGGGGTTGAAGCATTTTCAACAGTTTTATTTAACCAATTTTTAAATTTTTCCAGCAATTTTTCATCTCACCCTAATTGAAAAATATTCTTCAAGAGTTCAGGAATGTTCCGGAATTTATTTTTTGTTTTTTAGAAACTTTATTTATTATTTCTTGTTTTACCTTATTCAAATTTGCTTGATTCTTTTAGAGAACTTCTAGAAACTTCCAAGTAATTTTACATCGTCATTTGTCAAAACTTTTAGAAATGTCAAGTAGTTTTAATTTAGATTTTAATTTGACGAAAAAATGTAACCAATTCGTGAAGAATAATTTTTTTAATGAATTTTGAAATAATTTTAATAATAAATAATAGTTTCCTAGAAATTATTGGGGATTCAAGCATTTTTAACAGTTTTTCCTTCCAGTCTTTAAAATATTCGAGAAATTTTTCTTCTTACCCTAACTGTAGAATTATCTTCAAGAATTTAAGAATTCACTGTATTTTTTTAATATTTGCTTGTTTTTTTTAGAAAACTTCTAGAAAGCTCCAAGTAATTTTGTGTCCCCGCTTCTACAAACTTTGTTGAGACTTTTCGAAATATCAAGCCTTTTTTTATATTCGATGAAAAACTCCCCAAATGTTTACAAAATTTCCAGAATGTCTTCCTTTATAAATTTTGGAAAATCTTGATAAAATAAATCCTCGAAAATTTTAAAGGTTTATAAGTATAAATTCTGAATATTGGTAAAATTCTAAACATGTTCCAGAATTTATGATTAAATCCCTTGAAATTTTGTCATGGGTTTTAGAATTTTCTGCATTTTATTTTCTTCTTTATTTACACAATTTTTCCAAATTTTTTTTCCAGATTGCAAGAATTTTTTTTTAAGTGTTGAAACTTTTCAAAAATATTCTTTGAGACTTAAAAATTTTCAGCATTTCTTATCTCATCCTAATTTTTCAAGAGATAATTAATTAATAATCGATAAATAAATAAAAAATAGTTACAAGTAAATTTTAAACCAAATTTTTTCTGGTAATTTCTCGTCCAAATACCTAATCAAATATTTTTTTGCTAGATTTCTAGAATTTTTTTTTCGTGTAGAAATTTTTGCTCCAATTGCAATCATTCATCAAGAGTTGTTTTTTGCTTTACTTGCTTTATTTTATTGAAATTCTCTAGGATTTTAATAAAAGTAACGCTTTTTATGCTACATTCTTGATGGAACCGGATGTATAAGTTTGGTGGAGAAGAGCAGTTGTTATGTTCGATATTTTTATTTACAGTTTTCTGACACGTGTCAGGAAACTGTAAACTGCTTTTTTTCATCAAAAATCTCTAAGATTTTTATAAGGATATTTGGGATTTCAGTAATTTGAAGTTTCTAATTTCCAAATTTATAGCAATTTGGTCTTGAGCTCTCCTTTTAGGAAAAACTGCTACGAAAAATCTTATCAGGATTAGCCTCGATTTTCTTAGAGGGTTCTAGAATTTTTATGTAATTTAAAGTTGAGATTCCCAGAAAATTTGTCAAAATTTCTAGATTTGTTTTTTAATTTCTAGACTCTTATAACGTTTACAATTTTTATTTCAGGTTTTTCTTTCAAATTGTAAGAATTTTCTTTAAGAATTTAAAAATTTTAAACATTTTTCTTATCGACTATTTATTACTTTAACTTTTTCAGATTTCCTACAAGAAAAAAATTTCTTCGAATTGCATTGTTTCGAGATTTTCTTCCAGAAATATTTTCTTTCAGACTCTTAGAGAGGGAGAGATAATAATATCTTTATTCGAACATATAAATATACAGTTTAAAAACATTTATAAATAATATATGATGTGTTAGTCTGTCCGTTTGGGCTATCTACCATCGGTTTTTCTGCCTTTTTTCGACTCTAATTATGTGTAAACAAATAAATGACTTTAGCTAGCTTAACTAATGAATTGATGTAGGGCTGAAAGGTATTTAAATTTGGGTGGGATATTGGGATTTCGGAGAATGCAAAATTTGTCAAGAAGAAGTTACATTAAAAGGATTGTTGACGAATTTATAAACAAGGCTATGTATACGTTGGGAAATAGGAGTAACCTGCGTGTAAAAAAGAGCACATTTAGGTTTTTTTATAAGTTTGGTAAGGGTTTGTAGGGCTGATCTTTCGGCTACGTTAAAGTGATAGAGAGTGGAGGGACGGATTTGGTTGAAGAGGATTGCACCATAATCTATTAGAGGTCCACATATGGATTTGTATATCCTGTAACGGTCATATTTAACACCGTTAAGAAAGAAATATAATAATTCAAATAATTATATATACATTTTTTGATTAATTACTTCATATACCTAGTTTATTTGTAGACTTTACCGAGTGATACATAAATTAATTTATTTACTGAATATATAATTTAATTTATTTTGAATTTAAGTTTAATTGAAAAACCCATTTTTTTGTTGAGTGAAGAGATATTTCTTTGTGGAAGTTATAGTCTACTAAGCCAACGTTGCAGTTGTTAATTTCTATTAAGTTAATTTACCTAATCAAATTATTACAAAGAATATCATAATATTTTATTTATAAAGTTTATTATTAGGATTTATTAGCATAGTTTTCTTTAATGAAGAGTTGAATTTATTTAAGTGAAGTTGTTTATTGAAGTTATATTCCATAATTAAAGGAATGTAGGTATTAATTGATATTTTTTTATTAAGTAAATAAATACTTATAATTATTTATAATTCACAAAGTGTAAAGATTAAGGTGACGTCATTTTTTTCTGGGGTTAAGGAATTATGTAATAGTGGTTAATTATTTGAGCGTTTTTTTTATAAAGTTTAATATTATGAATTTAGTTATGGTTTATTTAATTACTGAGTAATATTTTTTGTTTATATTTAAAGCTTACATTTGAGTATTTCGTTTTTTTGCAATTTTCATTAATTTAATTTCAACACTTATGTTCCAATATCAATAATAATTTATATACATGTTAAGTTTTATTTTTTTAATAAATTTGATTGTTTTTTTAAATTAACTTTTATTTATTTTTTTTACTTTTTCTTGGTTCAAGTAAAAAAAAAAGAATTATTAATTACATTTAAAATAAAACCAAGTGGCGCCCAAACATTTTTTTGTTTCTTTTATTTTTGAATTTAATTTACCACGAACCGCCTTCCGATTTTGAGCTGCGTACGCGGTAATACAAATTTGCGCCCAACGTGGGGCTGAGCTTTTGCTTGCGTAATTGGGCTTTCATAAGGAAACAAAACAGAAACATGTATATATATTAAAACATATTGGACTTCTTATATTAGATTATTTTAAATATAGTGAACTTGGCTAATTATTTAATAAAATTAATGTGGACTGGCTCTTAAACATAAACATGATCATGAAAAGATATAATTTGACAGGTGTAACCTTGAATATTTGAGTATTTGTAGAATATTTATACTATTTATTGTCATTAATTAATACTTGGTATTAGATTTGCTATTAATACTTTAAATCAGTGATTCAAAATTATACATGGTGAATTAGAGTAAAATTTCGTTAGAAGATATATCGATATTTGAGGTTTGAATTGAAGTTGTTGACTTAATGTAGTGAGGATTTTCGTAGTTCTCTGAAATTACTTTTCGTAATTGATCGGCATTGGTATTTCCACGATTTGAGTTTCTTTTTTTTTTACAATTATGGATTCTAGTTATTTATTGAAACATGAGTTGATCTATGAGTTAAGTATTCGTGGTTTTTATAATGAATCGGCAAAGGTAGAGGACCTTCGATTTGTATTGCGTAAATTTCTTCGTGAAAAAATTTCGCCTACTTCAAATGAAAGTATATTTGTACCAGGTAAAGACGATAAGGAAATTGCTGACTCTTTTGAATCAATTACCCAAAATATAAATGCATACCCAGGTAAAGACGGAAAAATTTCTGAGAAACGTGTTCGATCACGATTATTTCACGTTAATAATAGGATACAACGACTTAGCGAGGTTAATGAAGATGTCAGGTCATACAAAGTAGAATGTTCGAACAAATGCATCCTTTTGGAGGCTCAATTATCACGCAAGATGGCAGATATGGCGAAGGCAATGGGATCTACATTCGTAGAGGGTGAACAACCGGCAGTCTATTTTGAAGAGGGTGCTGATTTGAGCGATGGTGAAGTAGTTCCAGGGGACATACCTTGTCCGGTAGGCTTACATTTTCGTTCCAGAGCTAGTAGTCGCTGCACAGGATATGTTCCAGTCTACAAATGGGGTTTGACTTTTAATGGCAATACTTCCCTTCTAGATTTCCTTGAGAGGGTGGAAGAACTTAGAGTCGCTCGTGGAGTCTCCAAAGAAGAATTACACCGATCAGCGACTGACTTATTTTCAGGTGATGTCTTGCAGTGGTTTCGACCAAAGCGTCTGTCTATCTTGGACTGGGATTCTTTAGTTACAGCCTTAAAAGCGGATTTCCTTCCTCAGAATATAGATGATAACCTTTTAGAAGAAATTATGTACCGAAAGCAGGCTCGAGATGAGAAAGTTGCTGTCTTCATAGCTTCGATTCAACATAAATTTTCACTTTTATCTGACCCACCCCCGGAATCTTCTCAAGTGTGGCGTATCCGTCAGAATCTTCTGCCATCGTTTAGGTCACGATTAAGTCTACAAGACATCCCTAGCGTTCGTAAACTCGCAGAACTTTGTCGAAAACTCGAAGCAGAGGATCCATACTTGACAAAAGCGTCCACTAATCAAAGAGTTAGTCAAGGTCATACTGGTGTAGCAGAGATACAAGAACAACCTTCAACTTCAGGAATAATTTGTTATAGATGCCGTAGAAAAGGTCACATTGCCAGGTTTTGTCGTCAAAGAATGGTTAATACTCAGCGAGAACCGGAACCAAAAAACTAGGCGAAGGACTGTTTAAGGGTCGTTGCAGTTCACCTTCAATTCAGACCCATACATTAGAATGGCAGCATTGGCTTGGGACGGTGAAATCATTTCGCTCAAATGGGCAGATTAATTCTGTTTTTGTAAGATTACCAAGGGATAATAGGTTATATTTTAAAGTGTCAATACTAGGTGTAATGCTTACTGCATTAATAGATTCGGGAGCGAATCGTTCAATTTTAGGAGGAGAAGGAGTAGAGCTTTGTAGGCGGCGATTACCTTTTAATTCGTCAGGAATAAAGTTTGTTACCACAGCCAGTGGGGAGAAACTCAATGTCTTAGGTGAGGTAGATTTACCGGTAGAAATCGATGGTCATTGTAGGAAAGTTAACGCTTTAATTGTACCAGGTATAAACTCAAATTTAATCTTAGGAGCGGATGCAATGAGGAGTCTGAATTTTCGTATTAGTTTTGGGAATTGCTTTGTCAACACTTTAGAAGTTGATACTGTAGGAAAAGGTATTCTCGATTGGTCTACATTTAGTAATACCGAAAAACTTAAATTAGAATCAGCAGTAGAATTATACAAAGGTCTGGAAAAATCAACGCTGGGACGAACAACAGAAATAACTCATTTTATTGACACTGGGGAAACTAAGCCTATTAAACAACGCCACTACAACCTGTCGCCATACATGCAGCGAATTCTGAATGAAAAATTAGATGAAATGTTACAACTTAAAGTCATCCAACCATTCTACAGCCCATGGTCATCTCCTGTGGTCCTTACAAAAAAGTCAAGTGGAGAATTCAGATTTTGCTTCGATGGAAGAAAGCTCAACTCCGTAACTAAAAGGGACGCCTACCCATTACCTAAGGTGGATGCTATTTTAACTAGGTTGAGGGATGCCCGGATAATATCAACGGTGGACTTAAAAAATGCGTTTTGGCAAATTCCTTTGAGTCCAGATTCACGTGAAAAAGCTGCATTCGCTATTCCAGGTCGCGGGCTGTTCGAATTTGTCGTTATGCCATTCGGATTGAATAACTCGGCACAGACTCAGCAGCGATTAATGGATAAAATATTCGGTCCCGTGTTAGAACCAAGCGTATTTGTGTATCTTGACGCACTTTTCAACTCTGGTAGCACCTCTCAATTCACTTTTAACAGGACGAAAGAAAAGACAATCAATTCAGTGGGGTGATGAAGCAGAACGAGCGTTTCAACAGATCAAAACAGCATTAACCAGTGCTCCTGTTCTAGTAGGTCCAGATTTTACGAAACCTTTTTGTGTGCAATGCGATGCCTCCGACGTTGGATTAGGCGCAGTTCTCACTCAAGTGATGGAGGATGGAGAGGAACATGTAATTTCATATGCCAGTCGTTCATTGTCGAGAGCAGAGCGTAATTACAGTACGACAGAGCGTGAGTGTCTCGCTTTGATCTTCGCAATTGAGAAATTCAGGCCGTATATTGAAGGAACTAAGTTTGTAGCAATTACGGATCACTATTCTCTGTTGTGGCTTCAAAGATTGAAGGACCCGACAGGAAGATTAGCTCGGTGGGCCCTCAAACTAAGCAGTTTTGACATGGAATTAGTACATCGTAAGGGAAAATTTCATATCGTTCCCGACGCCCTTTCAAGGATTGCGTCTGGCACTAAAGAAGTAGAAACTAAAGTGGCAATATGTGAAGTAGATGGATCTATTCAAACAAATTTGGTAGATTGTTCAAATCCAGATCCGTGGTACAAGGACATGATTAAGCGGATAACGTCGAAGCCAGAAAAATACCCATCTTGGAGAGTAGAAAATGATAGAATATATAAATACGTAGAAAATAATACTTCCACTGCTCCTAACCTACCCAATTGGAAATTATTGGTACCTCGTTCTCAGCGGAAAATTGTATTAAAATGGGCGCATGATGAGCCAACAGCTGGTCATTTTGGATCGTTTAAGACACTGGGAAAAATTAATGTATTGTTTTATTGGCCAAAACTGCGACAATGTGTGTCACAGTATGTGCGAAAGTGTGTAATTTGTGGAGAGCAAAAAGCTCCTAACGTAGCTAGGCCTGGCTTAATGGGAAACCCTAAGTCTGCACAGTTCCCATTTCAAATTATTTCAACGGATTTAATCGGTCCCCTTCCTAGGTCGAAGAAGGGAAATACTTTTCTTTTAGTCGTTAGTGATTGGTTCTCGAAGTTTGTTTTGGTCCGTCCTTTACGAAAAGCCACGGCTAATGAGGTTTGTGAATTTTTAGAAAATAATGTATTTCTTATATTTGGTGTTCCTCAGATCATAATGGCTGATAATGGTCCACAATTTATATCTTCCAAATTTAAGGCGTTAACTCAAAAATATCTTATTAAGTATACTTGGTTCAATGCAAAATACCATCCACAGGTTAACTTCACTGAAAGATATAATAGAGTAATAGGGACAGCGATTAGATCATATTTATCAGATAATGAACATACGACTTGGGATGAACATGTGTATGAAATTGGCCATGCGATTAGGGCTTCTGTGCATGAAGTAACAGGGGTTAGTCCGAACTTTCTCAACTTCGGTAGAATCGTTCCTGTCAGGGGTGATTTTTATGGCACGGTCAAAGATAAACCGATGGAAGAAATTGATCCAAAATTTTATGTACTGGACTTAGAGAAACTTCCTGCAATATACTCTGATATTGGGGAAAGATTAAAAAAGGCTTACCAAAAGAATTCACAGACGTATAATTTAAGGAAACGACAAGTAAAATATGAGGTGGGAGACTATGTGTGGAAAAAAAATTATGTTCTTTCCAAAGCAACGGATAAATTTGCTGCAAAACTTGCACCAAAATATATTCTATGCGAAATTTCAAAGGTTTATTCTCTACTAGTATATAATTTAAAAGACAATAATGGAAAAGATTTAGGGCGGTGGCACGTTAAAGACATAAAACCATATTTCGGACAGGAATTGGAACAGGCATAAGTTAAAATAAATATACGAATCCCTTCGCTTATCGTGATTAAGAGGATGGAATCCGTTTAGGTTAAGTTAATTTTAGTTGTAGATTTAAAGTACTTTAGGGTAATTCTTAGAGTTAGTTTAGAATAAGTATCGGTTTCCATCTTACCAACTTGAGTTGTGGTGGCCACACAACTAAAGTACCTGGTGAAAAAAAAAAATAGTTGCGTATCTCACTATTTTTTAAAAGGAGGAGAGGGGTAGTGTAACGGTCATATTTTACACCGTTAAGAAAGAAATATAATAATTCAAATAAAACATTAATTAAATTATGATTTAATTTTAATTTAATGTTTTAACGTATACAACTATTTATGCATAATTGTAATTCCATATTCGGAATTAATTTTTCCATTTTTGTTTATGTCTTATTTCCTAATTATTATTAATTAATTCAACAACAATTCTTATTTCAAATTTTATGACGAAAGTGCATTTATCTCTAAAATAATGTTTATGTTTATTAAATCAATGTAAATTGATTTGTTGAACATTGGCAACGGGGAATTTTTTGTTGCGGAGATGGCAAAGGTGAATCCGCGGACATTTTGGGGATTGGATTATCTTCT
Source organism: Ontholestes murinus (assembly GCA_963969525.1). Classification (NCBI taxonomy): domain Eukaryota; kingdom Metazoa; phylum Arthropoda; class Insecta; order Coleoptera; family Staphylinidae; genus Ontholestes; species Ontholestes murinus. The sequence continues at coordinate 9,321,579 of OZ018389.1, read as the reverse complement.
GAGCTGTGTGCTCGGCGTGTGATCTGTGTAATCGTTTGTTACAGACGCGGAGGCGTTGATATCTCGGCGTATCTGTGTGATCGTCGTAAAAATACAAATAGCTAAGTGCTTATTTCTCCAGGCCGCTCAAAATCTTCAGGCCTGTATTGTAGTACGGTTTCCTGTACCGATCTCAAGTCAAGCGGAACGGTTTTCCCGGCTTATCTAAGGCCATCATCAACCCCTAAGAAATAATCTGGTGATGACTAGGCGTGGGAGTGGTGAGATCGGATAGTGAAAGAGATCTTCCTGGTTTTTTTGGCGTCCGTCTTGGTGAGATAAAAGGAGCTTCTGGACTCAGGAATTCCATGTGAGCCGAGATCCGGGTGATACTGTAGCCGCAGGAAAAGTTTTTTTCTTCTCTCTTATTAAATTTTTTTCGATTTTTGATTTAAATTAATATTGTTTGAAGTGTAAATTTAAGAATGAGCCTATCCACATGTAAGATAATAAAATTACGTCATACCGAGAATTTAATTACTAAAATTTTCGTGTAGTTTCAGTTAATTTAGTTACTAAAGTAGTAGTAGGTAAATTAACTTATATATACATTTTTTGATTAATTACTTCATATACCTAGTTTATTTGTAGACTCTACCGAGTGAAACATAAATTAATTTATTTACTGAATATATAATTTAATTTATCTTGAATTTAAGTTTAATTGAATAACCCTGATAAGTAAATGCTCCTTATTGCAACTTGATATTGAAACTGTAGTATCGTCTGCAAATTGGGTGACTTCAATTTCACTATTTTAAAATATTTGCGGAAAGTCATTGGCGTATATCAAGAACAATAGTGGCCCTAAGTGAGACCCCTGTGGAACACCCTGAGTAACAAATACCTCCTGAGATGTAGAATTGCTATATGATACTAGTTGTTTTCTATTGCTTAGATAAGACATAATCATCCTGCAACTAGATGGCAAAAAGTTGTAACTATATAACTTACTAATCAATGTCTGATGTGAGACACAATCAAAGGCTTTTGATAAGTCCATACAATTTAATAACACGTAAGATTTTGTCTCCAAACCAATACCAACGGAAAGCCAATACCACCGCAGCCCATGGAGATGATGAGGAGTTGTTTGATATGTTATTACAAATCTTATTTTCTTAGCGATGACATCCGTTACAGTTTCGATCTATCTGGAGCATACGTCCCGATGTTGATGAGATGGCATCCAAGTGTCCTAGGTGGCTTAAGGATCTGGAATGCTTTCGCTTGTATCACTAGTGTCGCTATTCCATGGTTTCTGAATAACTGAACTTTTTTGTAGCAAATTTTCATTTTCAGGCAGATCGGTGTAAAATTTCCAGATCTTTGGTCCCAGATCGAGTTTAATACCTGCATGTACTAGATAATTTATTCCGAGAATCATTTCTAATTATGCATAAGGTTGTAGAAAATTCTAGAAATTTAAGAGAAAAACATTTTTGCCATTTAGAAAACATAAACTTATTATGATTATATTAAAAGCTTAAAGTAGATGATTATTATTTATCATATTTAAATTAATTTCAATATGCATCTAAAAGTGCATGTATTATGAATGTGAATTGTTCAAAATGTTGACGTCAATTAAACATAATTAAACCTTGATTAATTAATTATTAATCGTTAAGGTTCCTATAAATAACCCGAATATTCGTATTAAAAAATCATTTGAAAACCAAAACTAGATGAACAGTAATGTGAGTACCTCGTTTAATAATAGTAATACGCATACAATAATAAATAAGTATTTTAAATAATAGATTTATAGTCTTCACACTTCTAGATAATCATTCTATCAAGAAATAAAAATTATGTCTCAACACTAGATATTAATTTAAGTAATGTTTTTTGTCTTTTTTTAATTCCATTTTAGACTAAACTAAGTAATGACGTTCGAGGGAAATATTGTAATATATCTTCTAGTATTAATAAGTACTGCCTTGCTCGTGTTGTTCATCAAATGGAAATTCGAGAGGCAACATCTCTATCAATTAGCAGCCAAAATTCCAAGAAATACAAATATTCCATCGTATCCGCTTGTTGGAATTGCTCCCAGCTTAATTGGCGAAGGAGAAAGTAAGTTGTCTAAAATATCAATATTGATTGATTTCATAATCGTACAATCATCCTCTATTTAAATCGGAATTATTTTTTAGAAATCTTTAAAACCCTCAGACTAGTATTTAATGATATCAGACCACCTCGATCGTTGTGGTGTTTTCACATATTTAGCGTTGTCATCAATCGACCCGATGACGTACAAGTTGTTCTCAATAGTCAGAAATGTTTGTCAAAACATAACGTATACAGACTGTCAATACCTTTGATTGGAGAAGGAATATTTTCATCACCTGGTATGTATCCAAATAAACTATTATTTCGCAATTTAATGCTTCCGTTTTAATATGCATTTATTTAAGAAATAATTAAGTAAACGTATGTTTTTTTAAATAAATTGCAGAACAATTTCTGGGCCCTTCTAATCCCTTAATTAGACAATTTAGCAAATAATAATAATAATCCTTGAATTACAAACTATTTCAATCAATTCAATAAATGATAGTAACTCTTTAAAAACTAAATCAGCATATTAATGCTTATTTAAAACTGTTTAGTTGAGAAATGGAAACGCCATCGGAAAGTCATAATGCCAACATTTAATCGGAGAAATCTCAACGAATTCGTTAAGACGTTTTTTGAACAGGCTGAAATTTTCACGAAACAGTTAGAATGCAAGTGTGGTAACCTAATTGATATCTTCGATTATGCTAACAATTTTTCTTTAGATGCGATTTTTGGTAAGTCAAATATAAGTTACATAGTTCTAAGAAAAACGTGCGTAATAACTCTTCAAAATGAAATAATACACAGACATTATTATATGTAACCAAATTTTTTTGTTAAAATATATATGATTTGAACATTTCTTCATCTTCAACTTAGTCTTTAGAAAGACTAAGTTGAAGATGAACAATTTTTTTTTGATTGATTTATATTGTATTGTCCTTATTATCACTATATATTCTTTTTAAATATTAAGGATGCATTAGAGAATTGCTAACTGTATTCCATAGTTTTAATGGCTTAAGTTTAATACATATAACTTATGCAAAGATATATTAAACTAATTTTACTGATTGATTGATCTTCTTGTTGTAGAAACAGCAATGGGGCACAGTATAAAAGCACAAACAACAGAATCTAATATTGAACGAGCAGTTAAAGGGTAGGTATTTTCAATCCCAACTTGATCAGCATTTTTTCTATTCACCTGTATTGATTTATTCATATTGCAAATTTTTTACCTTATCACTCCCATAGAAATAATCACCATGAATATTTGCAGTTTTTTCTGTCTTGCGATGTTCCTAATTTATTTTTCTATCAATTGCTATTTCTTAGTTTTTAAAATTTTTATTTATTAACGAAGTAAATTTTACTTTCTTGCAGAGGATTGGACATAATGATGATTAGAGCACTGAACGTTTTTTATCACAACGACTGGATTTTCAAATGGACGAGTTACGCGAGGGAGGAAAGAAAATATTGCACCACTTTTCATGAATTCATAGCTAACGTAAGAGTTATAATTGTGTAGTTTAAAATTTGTAAAAAATATTGTTCACAGGTGATAGAATCTAAGTTATCGGATTATAGAAAGAGGACAGTTGATAATAGGGAATTTGGAAAGACAAAAGGTGCCTAATGATTCTAATTTATACAGGGTGTATTATAAATGTATCGGCAAAAATCGAAAGGGATATTCCCTGGACTTATCTAAAATGATTTTTTGATTCGTAAGTAGAGGGCGAACAAAAATTAGAATGTTGTTAAGAGATAAGAACTCATTTTTGAATAAATTTGGCACTCGGTAAATCGAATGAAATACGCCATGCTTTTATTTTGGTTGCATTATTTAGTATTTATTAGTTTTATTAAAAATTTTGTATTTTCAAAAAATCATTTAAAACATTCTTACAAACACCCTATAAATAAATATTTTCTGGGATTATTTAGTGTTACTTTTTTACATTCTAGAAGAGCAAAAATATACACCGCTTATAGAGCAATTGATTGAACTCTCGGAAAATGGTGAAAATTGGACAAATAAAGAGCTACACGATGAAGTTTCAACATTAGTGATTGCTGTAAGTGTTTGCTTAATTAATTATAACATTTAATTACGTCTCCAAATAAAGTTATAGTAATTCAAATTAATTCTTTTAAGAATTAGGTGTACTTAATGTTAGAAGCCATAATTTTGTGAAACATTTTGGAATCAGGAAAGTTTCGAAATGAAGTGTATTTATAACAAAGAGATTTTTTTTCATGAACAAGTATCAAATAACTCCTGAAATGACTCAATATATATATATCTCTTAGGCGTTCTCGTCCGTTCACACAGTTAAAAAACTTGGACATTTAAGATTGAATTTGTATTTCGAAGTTAAGAAAAATGGTAATCAACTGTTCATCATACTGAATTCCACTTGGAATGTTAGCAAAAACTCTCTCTAATGCAGTTGGATCAAGGCACTAATCAGTTTAGGAAAAGCTTTGTAATCCACCCTCTTATATGTAAATTCTCAAACACATTTAACAATAGCCAAACAACCCTATGGCTTTTGATGGCAGCACTAGACATTTGTTTACTTCAACAGATTGTAACCCTTTTAGAGATCAAAAGTAATTTTTGAAGGCGGTCGTAATTCTTTCAATTATTTGTTGGGATGTCCACTCATTTAGATCGTAGCTCATTCTGATCGAGTCATACGTAACGAGATGTATAGAGACTTTTCATTGCCCGAACACCGGAATGCGTTAGTCCGTCAAGAGATTGCAAATTATTGGATCTCAGGACTGTAGGAAAATAGGGGCGGCTTTTTGAAAGAGTTAAGCCTACGTAAATTGGTATGTTGTTGCCTGATGTTGCTGAAGTATGTGTGATGTACTAATTACCATTTTCCAATCGAAATTCCAGTTCATTGTTTAGGGATTGTAATGTAGCAAGGATGAAAATGTTGACTCGGGATAATGTATCAAATCGTGGTATGAATCTGATTTTAGTGGTAAATTGCGTGATGAAGGTGATGTATCTGTACTCTCGTCCTGACAAACGGTTAGAGTTTAGAATTTATAGCAGAAATCCATGATCTGTAAAGATGATAAATTCGCGACCCTCAATGTATTACCTATTTAAATTTTCGAATTTCCAAATAAAGGTCAGCAATTCACGACCGAAAATACTCTATTTACGTTCTGTTGACTAAAAATATTTGGAAAAGAAAGCGAGAGGTCGAAAGACTATATAAATATACTTCTGCTGCAAGACTGCGCAAGCAGCGGAGTCAAATGCTTCTACCATAATGCTTACCTTGGCAAGAGGGTCTGGTAAAGTAAGCATGGGACGGTTAATTATTGCAGCTTTGACTGCTGTAAATACTTGAAGTGCGGGTTGAGGTCAGATTAATGAAGATTTTGTTGCAAGCTGGTTTATTGCCCTAAAATACTTGAACAAGATTCAATAAATCTATGGTATAAATTGACCATACTAAGAAAATGCATTAATGCTTTTTAATCAGTGGGTTGCGAAAATAACAATCAACTTTGGATTGAAGGGGTATAATTGACGAACCAATAATATAGTTTTTCTTGGTTCCATTAATTCTCATATTTTTTTATTGGTCTCCATTTAATCTTAACATATTTATAACTATGTTGATTTCTTATTCTTTTAAACTTTTCAATCAATAATTCTGAACCGTAATTTATAAATTATTAAGGCTCGGTTAACATATAATTTTTTGATGTAGGTCAACAATAAAACAGGTTAATATATAAATTATTAAGGCGGGTCAATGAATTGCTAAGTCAACATATATTTACCCTTGATTAATGTATAAGTTATTTAGACAGGTCAAAAATACGTTAAATTAATATATAATTGTTTGATCTAGATCGAAAGTACACTAGGTAAACCTTAAATAATTTTTCAATGCCTTTTTTAAGTAACACAATGACATCCTTTGTAAAACATAGTATATCGTAATGCATAAGATTTCTTTCAACGAGTCAAGTTGACCCCATTTTGCCACTTCTGCCCTTGTAGCCCTTGATAAAGATTAGTCCTCTTGGAGGAGCTAGAGTCTCCAATACAGAAACAAACGTCAAAATCATCAAACCTACTGCACTTTTCAAAAGCTAGAGTTCTGAATTGATACAGCTGCTTTTGAAAGGCTAAACAATCCACACGGAAATATTTACAATAAGGAATATTTCTTGCACTATGCTCAACGGACAATTTTTGTTCCCAGAACAGAGGAAACATACAAATATATAATCGACAAAGCCTGTGAAATATAACAAAATTCATTTGATGAAGCATGTGGCGAGTTTGTTTGTAGCCTATCTGGTACAAGAAATTGATCCGTCCAAAATTTGTTCGTTGATGTAAGTCTGTCCTAAAAAGTATATCCAGAATATTGAGATTTTCAAGCAAGGTACAACTTGAGATAAACTCAAATGTTCTCCGTATTTGCTGACAGCTGTAAAATTAAAAGAGATTGGGAAGATCATAAGAACGAAGGACAACATTAAGACTGCATTTAATTCTTTGTGCTCTGAACTCTCAGGCAACTTTAAAGAAAACTGCCAAGATTTCATTAACACCTGCACAGATGAATTAGTTGAAATGCTTGCAGACGACTTGAAGCCACAAGAGTTTGGTGTTCACTTGAATATTTGCACTATGCAAGGAGCTACTTAAATAATGGGGATTAGTTTTATAGCATTGACAATTAGACATAAAATGTTTTGATTGTAAGCGACTCTAATTTAGACAAAATTTGTAAAATGATAGATTGATGTCACAAAAAGATTAGATAATTTTCAATGCAAAACGTCCGTTTACCCTAGTAAACTCTTTGGAAACTTGACATGGCTTAGTTTTAACAATTGATTGAAATAGCTTAAAAAGAAAGAGAACACCAATATCCTTCATAAAGTTTGTAGTAGGACCAACTTAAGAGAAATTAGTTGTAATTATAGTAGTGTCCTCATGCGACAAGAAAATCCATCCACAATTTGTCCATAGATCAAATTTTCTTCTGGAAAGTACATCCAGGATATTAATATTTTTATGCAAGGCACACCTGGAATTACACCCAATTGACCTTTGTGTTTGTTGGCAATTCCAAATTGGTAGAAATGGTGAGATAACATCAAGACTATATTGACTCTTACGCAACTTTAAAGAAAAATGACAAAATTTATTCAGCACATTCACAAAGTAATTAGTAAAGATGTTAGTGAAGGGATTCAAGTAATTATAGGTGTATTTACATGAAAATCTGCAAGGATGATAAGCCTACTCCTTTAATAATGAATAATAGTTTTTTAGGATTAACAAGTACGAATGAAATTTCAAATGTTACAGCAAATGAAACAAATTCATAGTGTCACAAATAAGCTACAGGGTATTATGTGCGAGTTTGTTATAGAAAAGCTAAGCTCAGGTTTGAAAGACAAAAACACTAATTATGAGAGTCAAAAGAAAATCTATTTCGTTTAAAATCACATCTCAAAGTGTAATGATTTGGTTGACAAGTAGGCAGATTTGATTTACTTTTTGATTGTGAGCGACCCTAATCCACACAAACTTTGTGCAATGATAGATTAATGTGCTACATAAAATAACGATTCACCATACTGCACCCTTTCCCTCATTATTTGTGGAATATTTTACGAATGTTGGAGCAAGATAGTTGTGAAAATTTCATCTAGAAATACAGTGACAGCATTTATAATTTGTTGGTACCAGCAAAAATCTGTTCTTTTCCGATGCTGTATATGTTATGGGTATTATGTTATGTTATATGTTTAATATCGCATCAAAAAATGTGCAGATGTCGAATCAAAGGCGATTATATTAATTGTTATTTTAAGATTCTTTCTAATACGCTTTGAATCACTATGTTGGGTTTCATTAGAGCCTAATACTGTTTCGGAATTTATATCTGTTCTCTGATGTTAAATAGATGTATTTTGCTCTCTCCTCGTCATTATTCTTGTCTTTATCTATAATCAGATCTTTTCTGGATTCTACAGTGTCGAGAGGAAAGTGCACCATCATGCTAAATTATTGTAATAATTTGGTACTGATGATTGTGTTTAGAAAGTTTAGTCATCTTATTGATTCTTTCAATATTTCATCGGTATTAATAATGAATCAATACTGACGAAATATTTTTGGTTGTTCAGCTAATAAAGTATAAACTCGTAATCGTAGGTAAATCTTTGGATTACTCTAAGATTGAAGTAACCATGTTACACTAACTGTGTATTTTAACGAGAAATGTCTGCCATTTTCACAACAATTTTGCATAGAGGAATTTCTGGGGAAAATTATAAAAGCCCTTTGCTTGTTTTGTATAGACACATTAGATTTCGTAACTTTGAAACACTTTATGTGTAATAAAGGCTACCTATTAGTCGAAACTATACTCACGTGTAATTTTAAATAAAATGGTAAAACAAAGTAATCGTGACTCCTTCATTATATTTAAGATGTACCACGAAGTAAACGAACTAAACGCCTCCACAATTATTTTATAGTTAACCTTTTTCAGGCCAGCGATACCAGTGCAACAACTATTAGTTTCACATTAATGTTATTAGGAATGCATCCAGAAATACAGGTAAAAGAAGCAAACAAAAAAATTTAGAACGGTAATAACTAGTTTATTTCAGCAAAAATGCTATGAGGAAATAATGCAAGTTTTAGGTCCAGACAAAAAGGTAGAACATACGGATTTGTCAGAATTTGTTTATTTGGAAAAGGTCATTAAAGAGACTATGCGACTCTTTCCAATTGGCCCTGTATTTGTAAGACAAGTTGATGATAATTTAGAAGTTGGTTAGTTATATAACCTTAAATACTGTTATCATTTATTTAAATTTATTATTGATTATTATTTTTATTTAGGTGGTTACATTTTGCCGAAAGGTACTGCATTGGGAATCGGCATAATAGGAATACACTATTCAGAACTATATTACAAGGATCCGTGGAAGTTCGACCCTGAAAGATTTTCACCGGAAGAAATTTCAAAGAGGCACAAATATGCGTATCTTCCGTTTTCAGGAGGTCCAAGAAATTGTGTTGGTAAGTTTTCAATCACAGAATTTGGTTATTAACTTGAGAGTAGTAAATTTATACTGGGTGTTACTTTCAGGTGTGGCGTATGCAATGATGTCCATGAAGACGTTGCTTGCTGTAACTCTGAGGAAATATAGAGTAGAAACGATTTATAAGGATATTAAGGAGATACGATTGGAGCAGTCGTTGACTCTTAGAGCTTGTGATGGTCATCCAGTGCGATTATTTTTCAGAGAGTGAATAACATATGTTTAGTTGCATTAATAATGTTAAATCTATTATAAATTACGTCTGAAACATTTGAAATGTTGAAATCATGACACATTTAATCATTGAATTGTAACCAGACTCAAATTGTAATTTTTTAATTATTATTCTGCACATTTAGAAAAGAAAATTAGACTAGATGCATGATCACTTGTTTCATTTATATTACGACTACCAGAAACAATAATCATACATTGAAAGGAATTTCCAGAAACCCCAAAAAACGCAAGTCATGTTGAAAATTTTTGCAATTTGGAAGATAAAATGCTGGACAAACAAAGAATTCTTAGGTATAACCGAAAATTGTGAACCATTATTGTAAAAATTGCTTGTTGGAAAATTTCAAAAATCTATTAAAAGATAACTTATTTAAAGAAACAATTTGGAAGAGATAATGCTGGTTAATGGTAAAACTCATTATAACTTACTTGGATGAATTAATGTCGGGCCAAGAGCTCTTGGCCTGGCACCATCATTTACTCTTGAAGAAAGTTTTAATCACCACACTCTAATAAGTAGACAGGTATTTTGTGTGACATGTCACACAAAATTTCTATCGCATACAAAACAAACAGTTCATTACATAAGTATATTAACAACGCTAAAGATAAGATCGAAAAGAACAAAAGATCTGGTGTCTACTTGTTAGAGTGTAGTGATTTCCCAATGGTGTTTGTAGGACAAACAGGCCGCAGTTTTGAAGACAGAATATCAGAGCACAAAAGGAGCTTCATCAAAAAAATACATCATCAACATATGCCAACCATGAGACACAGGACACGCATCAACGAGAATTTTAAAATACTACATACATGCAACAAAGGCAAGAAGTTGAACCTACTCGAAGAACTTGAAATAAATAACTTTTTAAAAAAACTCGACGACCAATTAGAAGTTAACAATTCCCCACTAATCAACATATAATACACATGCTCATAACTCCTCTCCCTACTTCAATACAATAGTATATAAGATAACATTGTAGTCTCTAACGGCGACGAAGCATATGTCGCAGTTTCGACATTGAAGTCAGTGAAATTAAAGACCTAGTGTTTTATTTACCTTATAAATAATGAAATTTCACCACGTATCAGCCTCGTCAATTCAATATATACTAGTCATCCTAGTAATATGAAGAACATGTTGAAATATTCCAGAACCTTGAGAAATTATGATAGCAATGTGGAAGAGAAATCGCTGGAAAAAGTAGAAAAAGACTCAAAAATTCTAAAAGCCTTATAAACAATTCATACTATTTGCAATACATTCTTTAAAACTGGTAAAAATTGAAGAATAAAATGTGGAGATTCTAAAGAAATAGAAGTGTTGTAGCTAAAGCAATTATAGAATTTTTGGGGTGAAAGAAATCAAGAAATTGTGAAACAAGTTATTGGAAAATTGTAAATTTTAACCTAATTAAGCAATGGATACATAAAAATTTTAGAGAAGAATGTGAGGTACATTTCTATAACAATCTCAACAGTTCTCATAATTGCTAAGAAAAATTCTTAGAAAATTTGTCGAAAAACCGATAAAATAGAAATGCTGACTGATTTTAAAAAAATATATATCTATTTATAATAAAATTGGTGTAGAGAATTCTGGTAAAATAAAACAAGAAATTAATTTTCTAAAAATACTAGAATAATTAAAGAAAATCTCCAAGAGAACAAAAAAGAAAATCCTGGAAATATTCGAAGAATTCGAGCAAAATTATTGGAAATACTTAAAATCCAATCTGTCTTTTTTAATTCTCTGCTTAAACCAACTTCCATTACTGTTGTATACAAGTAGAAATATACTTATCAAAAAGAGATAATCCATTGTCTAAAGTAACTATATTTCTCTGTTGGTGTCTGCATCACATATTTCTGCAAGGTTTTGTTCCATTATTATTGATGTTCTGACCTTAAAAACTCCATTTTTCGCCAAAAACGTATTTAGATGGGTTAATTTTGATTACAAAAAAAAATAAACCGCTTAAAAATGTAAAAGAGATGACGAGCATGTTCGCGTTCGTCTTGACTAAAGACGAGTATGTCGTTAATGAATACGAAGCACGCAGTACCGAGTCCATAAACCTCTTAATGACTTAAGCGACGTTTCTTAAGCCAAAACTTATCCTGGTGCATCTCTAGAGGCAGAACGTTATAGTCATTGCCGGTTTTTTGAGATGTGTTCAAAGTTGATTGAAATTTGATGATATGCTTTGACCAAATCGATTAGCTACAGGCAAAATCGTGTAAAAAAGGCAAAAGATTACGTACTTTTGTTTAAGCTATGGTAGTCACCACAGTTGCACCATTAACCATCTGGTTTAATTACCAGGTGTAATGGGGTTGTCCAGAGTGTAACTGAAGGGTTTGAGTAGTTTGTAAAACACTTTTTTTCCGCTTGGAATTTTTACAATGGTAAACTTTGCGTATTGGCAAAAACAAGAGGTCCTGTGGTCTTGATGTGATCATCATGTACGACTGGATCTGAGACATTAAAAGGGGATGTTTCCATCAGCAGTGAGCTTAACTCGTGTGCCACACGCAAGCAATCTAAAAACAAACATGTAATCTATCCCGATCTTAATTGCTTAGTAGAGAAATTAAGACCGGGCTAGATTGTGATCTCGTAGCGAGGTGTGCTTCAGTTCTCTTCAGCTCGGGGAGCGTTTTCAAAGTCAGAGTTCACCAGATTTTAAATTGATTTGAAAATTCTTTATGTTTATCGTGCTCAATACAAATATCCACCGATTTGCATTTATACAAAAAAATTATGATGTTTATTTTCACATCACCGCCACGCCACCTTGATCCCTCGCGACTCCGTGCTCAAGGTGATCCCACAAATCAATCAATTAAAATATATTGAATACTAGCTGTAGTTCTACATGCAGTAATTTATTTTTAATAATTTTGTTTGTATAACTGAAACTTTCTTTAGTTTCGACAATTTCATAAGTGATTTCAGCTAACGAATTGCAGATATATACTTAAAATTAAGGTCTTAAAACTGTGTTCAAAAGGGGGACCAACCTGGTCGTTAATAGTGGATGTATTTCTAATGATTTCAGAAGGTTCATCTTAGTTCATGCAGTTATGATGAATAATGAAGTGGAAGCCTCCACCGTGAACAGTAATTCATTTGTTTGATAGGCTGTATGTAATGTAGCACCGTCTTGTTGAAATCACATGTCCTCAAAATTATCATAGTCGCCAGAAAAATCTCTGTTATAATGCGAAATCGAGCACCAGTAAAATTAATTGCTTATTACTTGAAAATGTATTTTCAATAATAATTCCTCCAGTCCAAAGTCTACACCTACAGTGACGACTTAATTAAGAATGCACTTATTTTTTGGCAATCACATAATTTAAATCACAAATGCTGTAATTTTGACGATTAGCAGAATAAATATAAAAACGTCCTTTATTACCTTAAATGATTATTGTAATAATTATAATTAACCTCTATTAATCCTAATTGTTAATGATATTAAATTCATTCTTCAATGCGATAACATTAGGACAGTAAAACTTTTTACTGTTTTAATAAAAAGCATTTTATTTGGACAATGAATTTTTTCCTGCCAAAAATTTCCCTGAGATTTTTATTTTCATCCTGAATAATCATAGCAGGCCTAAATAAAATCAGATTGGAATACAAAACAACAATCAATAATAACGATGAATTAAAAATCTCGATAAAAATAATAAAACGAGTGAGATTCAAGTGGAACGAATACAAATGGGCTAAGTAAATAAAACATATGAAATTGTAAAACACAATAAACCAGTTTTTATTATCATACATCGCATACCCTTGACGTGTTTTGTAATAACAACAAATAATTTTCGCTTTCTTATACAAAATAACATTATGCAGATTGGTGGGAACTGACGTAAATGTTTGTTTCATATAAACATGTCAAATGTAGAAAATTGTCTCATTTTATTGTCAGGTTGTGAATCTAGGTAAAATTTAATTGGAGTAATATAAATGTAAGTATTAGAATTAATATTAGCGTCAATTAAGATGTTTACAGTGACCGTTATTAAGTAGTGGTTCATATTTTATTGGAAAAATTAGGCAATTAATAAATAAAACTTTATTAATTAAAAAAAAATACTTTATTAAATAAATAAAAATTCGAAGCAAATGTTTTTTTTTTCGGAATAACTTGTGACAACTGTACAATTAGAAATATGTTAGATGGTCAATTCTAAAACCACTTTCTTGATAGAAGTCTTCAAAAAAAATAAGGGAAAGTAATGGCCGATGTAATATTCTCCACCTCCTTTGTTTAAGAGGCTCAAACAAAGGAGGAGATTTGGGATTCCCCGAACTTAAAATCCCTTACTACCTGATTATATGTATATAAACTTGTCAGTTTTTTTTGTAACTCTTTCTTGAAAATTCCTCAACCAGTTGAGTGGATAGAAACATAATTGTTAAACAAACCAAATGTAAATTAATTTAAACCTTCATCAGTAAAAGTCAACCTTTATATATTTTTTAAATTAACAATGTTTTGCTTTATTTAGTTGTCTACATTTTTATTGATTATTCCTCTTAGTTTTATTATTATGGTATAGTAAGTGTTTAAACAATAAATTTTAGATTTTGTAAGAAAATGAAATGTGGAGAATTTGTTGAACTCTCTATAGTCTACTTATTGTTGACATGCTGCATAACCATATTGCTGCACTTCATAAAATGGAAGCTGAGCAGACAGCATCTCTACGAACTGGCGGCCAAAATTCCTTCCTGCGACGGAATGAAGTCAGTGCCGATCATTGGACACGCCTTATACTTCATTGGAAATTCAGAAAGTAGGCAATTAAATATCTGATGAAGAATTAATTAAAATTTAATTTAACGTGATAATTTTAAATGAAAATTGTTACCTAGATTAAACACTTAAAAATTGTAAAGTTGGAATTTATATAAATTACTATTTTTGTTATTTTTTCTTAAAAATATATAGCTGACAATGATGTAGAAATAATTTTCTATATCATTAATAGCTTATATTAAATCTTATTATATATCACGATAATTCTAATAATTTTTATGTTGGAAATTATATAAATGACTTATTTATTATTTTAAGAATTCATTCAAAATGGTAGGAGATTTTTTAAAAACCCCTCACCACCAAGAACTGTATGGCTGGGATACCGATTATTCTTCGCAATTAATAGACCGGAGGACATGGAGGTGATCCTTAATAGTCCCAATTGTTTAACCAAAGATGATTTGTATAGGATGACCGTACCCTTAGCAGGAAATGGACTGCTTTCATTATCAAGTGGGTATATATTAAAATATTAGTTTATTGTTTCAAATTAATCACAAAGAAAGTAGAAGCTGGTATTTATAAGAAAATATTTGTACAATTAATTCTAAGCAAAACAGTTTTAGAAATTTATATGATGTATAAATAAAACATAGAATAGACATAATTAAAAATGTATTAAATGGTCTTTCACTACGAATAAATAAAGCTAAAAGCTTAAAGCATTGATTTATTTGAATTTTAGTTCCTCAATGGAGAAGGCATAGAAAGGTGATAATGCCAACATTCAACCAGAAGATCTTAGACTCTTTTGTAGAGGTATTTGTGAAACAGGCGGAAATTTTCGTTCGTCAGTTGGAAACGAAAACTGGAGAACTAATAAATTTTTACGAATATGCTACCAAATACGGATTAGATACAGTTTGTGGTAAGTAATTCTTTCAATTCCACTCTCTCTCTCTCTCTCTGCTATAACAAAAGATATTTTCTCGTAATAAATCTTTTATTTAAGATCATCAACGAATATCGTATAGATAAGGTTATTACTGGTTAAAACAAAGCATAAACTATCATTTAATAAAATATCTATACACTGTACGGCTTCAAAATATTCTAGAATATCCTACAATTGGTATATGAAAATTTCACTGTTAAAAAATTCAAATAAAAAAAACATTAGGTCATATAATTCTTTTAAATAAAAAACTATTATTATTTTTTATAAATTGCTTATATTGATTATTTTAATACATTTTCAGAAACTGCAATGGGTGTTAGTATCAATGCACAGACTACAAAATCCAATATTGAACACGCAATTATACAGTAAGTTATTTTTTTTTTAATTATTGCTTGTAATAATCAATAAATCATAATTATACATACAAATTATATTTTTCGGGTTGGTTTTGGTGGCTTATAACGACGAACAATAATCTTGAAGTATATTAATAATAATGTCTAATGTAATAATAATATAATAATAATTAATGATATAATGATGAATGATTAATAATGAATTATCTGCGTTCGTGGCTTGCGGTCCTATTTATATGATACGTAAGCAAAATGACATCTGGTGTTATTGCGGATGAAAATGTTAGCAAATACCTAGGAAATGATGCAATAATAATTTAATATATTTCTTAACAATTAAAACGATTAATAAATAACAAAGGATTGTCTATTGTAGCCGCCAGGTTACTCCTACCTCCTCAGATTCGACACACTCCGGGTGGAGAATTTGGGGAATTGTCCATGGGGGCAACATGCCGAAGTTTCTTCTTTAGACATTTGATTCCTAAAATTAGGGCACAAATTAACACGCACTGGGGCTTAAGGGTATAACTGTTTCTGTAATTTGGGGCATTGAGGATAACACAGGGATATCTTCTAATTTCAGTCTTTTAAGATGAATGGTAAAATTGTTTATGTTGTAGTTCTCCAGTTTTTGTGTCGATGCACTAATAAACACGGGGCTTCCAGATATTGCTTCAATTTTGGGAATTTAAATGTATGTAGAATATCTGGCACTCGTCTGGCTCGATCAAGAAAACACCTTGTAGTTCTGTTGTTTCCTCATGTTTGGCACATGTGATTTTAAGGGTTTCTTTCTTAGGCATATATCATTTAGAGGCCAAATTTTAGAATTAATTTTTGATTTTAATAGGTATTTAATATTCGGTATTATTGTTACATATTCTGATTTGTACTTTGCAGGTATTGTATGTAAAACGTAAAGGTCAAATGAATGTTCGTAATTTATTGGAAGATGAAGAAAATTATGAATTTTTGTTTTGTCAATTTTGCTATTAATTGTCATTACAGATTCAAAGTCAAAAATATTTTCTAATTTCATTTCGAAAGGTAATGGATAGAGATTTTTTCGAATTCGTCAAATAAATCCTGAGGTCTTATTATATTTGGGTTTAAGACTCTTAATTTGCAGAACGTTATTGAGTTAATAATTTTGTGTAGTATATTTCTAATTGTACCAAAAAGTAAAAGCATCTGATTATATAGGTCTTTCGCATACAGAATATGTTAGTGGTCAATATATTCTTTAAAAATTGCATGTAATTGCATTATTCTAGATTGTAGAGAATTTTGGTTATGTGCAATGTCCTGAAGAATATTATTAAAATTCTTTATTATTTTTGAGTTTACGCTATATCAAAATTGTATCTGATTTTGTAAATTATTTTGGTTGCTTGCCAAATGTTCTAAAATTTCGTTTATTATTTTCTCGTCGCGGTCGTCCATATTACCGCTTATCGATTTAATGATAGTGCCTAATCCATCTATCAAGCCTCTTTTAGTTCTCTTGAGTGAAACATTTAATTGAATAGTATTAATTTGATTAATAATATCATTTCTGGTGTAATTTACCAATTTATTATAGTTCTGAAATTCTCGTTTAAATTTGGAAATATTGCTCATGGTACTTATCAAGAATTCATATTGATAATTTATATTTTCAAATTCATTATATAAGGGTTTAATATCATAATGATATACTATCGTATGCTTGGTTTTTTCAAGCTTTGCTGTGCCTAAATTCACAGGAATTAATCCGATAGTTTCGGTGATATTTTTAACTTCAAAACATATTACAAGCGGAAGGAAGATCAATCTAAAATGATTAATATTTTGTTTACTAATTTTTGGAATGTTCAGATTTGGTATAGTTCTCAAAAAATGACTTTCTTTGCTGGACTAAACTAAGATTTGGAATTATCGAAGATGATGGGCCTGGTACTTCATCATCAATTTTTGGTGTACCAAAATAGATGTTTATTTGTAATTTAGAATTTTGAAAGATATAATTTATCATAGCTTTAACTGAATTATAGTCTAATTGATCTAGGCCACAACCTAATTTGGGAATTGCTAATTTAGTAATGTTTTTGTCTAAACAGAATTGTTTTAAATTTATCAATATATTAAACAAACATTCTAAAGTGGGTTTGTCGAAATAATTTTCTTTAGTGATCAAATAAATAATATATCTACCTTCTTCTTTAATATGACAGAGAGAATATAATTTTGCGTTCTGTTTTAATAAATCTCTGATTTTACCAAATCTTAATTTAAATTCACGTGCTATTCCTGCACTCATTTTTAAATCTCTACTCACACAGTGAGCGAGTGAGTATTCTAGAGGGGCATTGAATAAATCATCTGAAATTTCTCTTACATTTTCATTATTTATTTCTTTATCATTACTTAAAATCTCAATAAATGTTTCAAAATTTTGAGTTTGTATTAAATTAGATCTTTTGACTTTGGGACGTTTAATATTTGACAAATGAATTTTACTAGATTGATTATGATGTCTGGTTTCTATTTCTGCTGTTTAACGAGTAGGATCAATAGTTTGAATGTTTTCTTTTTGATATTTATTTTTAGTTTTTGATTGTTTTTTTGTTTTTAATAAATACCTTTTCTGGAATTTCCGGAACTTCCTCTCGCGTTAAGTTATGTTTTTCAATAGTTCTTGTTTTATTTCCATTTATTGTTTCATTTATTTGTTCATACAACAATTTGACTTTATTATGATTTTCTACATAATTTTTTGTAATTAAGGTTTCTAAGTTGAGGTCTAAAAGAGATTCATTATCGATGTGTCCCGAAATAATTTCAGGAGGTTTTAATTTTGTAGTCGAATGGATAGAATTATTATATGCTAATACGACGCATAAGGTTTTAATTTCTATTGGTTCTTTTTTAAATGTGTCTTGATTATTAAGGAGCCGTATGTGTTCAATAATTGTTGAATGTACACGTTCTATTATTCCATTAGATTCTGGGTGTTGGGAACTAATAAAATGAATTTTGATTTTATGAATTTCCAAAAGTTCTCTAATAGCCGTGTTCTTAAATTCCAAATGATTATCCGAAATAATTAATTTAGGGATTCCATGGTGACAAAAGAATTTTATTAAATTGTTTGCCACTTAAATAGCTTGGTAAGAATTTAATTTGTAAAGTTGCGTATATTTAGAAAATGAATCAATTACAGTAAGAAATTTAGAACTTTCAAGGGCAATACAATCTATATGAATTATTTCAAATGGTTTCATAGCTGTTGGGGTGTGATTAAATTTCCTCATACTTGGTCAATCCGTTTGAGTTTTAATTCAGTTTCATCGATGTTTCGATGATTTGTTTTTCCCTCATGATAATTTTGGATAATTTCCAATATATCGTTATTATTTTCAACGTCCGTAAGCAAATTATTATATTTAGTCATTTTAAGTTCTGAATTTTTAGAATAATTTTGGAGAACGCTACTGAATTTTTCGTAAATAGGACTTTTGAAGTATAGGTAATAATTTATTTTGGGGACAATATATTCTTTTACAAAACTAATGACTTTATTTACAAAATTTCTTTTAGAAAATTGAACATGTATTCGCATTTTTTTGTTATTAAATAAATTAGTAATTTTTGGTTTAGATGATGAATGTTCCACCTCTATAATTATAATTTGGTTATCATATCACCAACGTTGACCGGTTTATCCAATATTGGTATACCAAAAATAGGGTTTTCCGAATTTGAATGAATTGTAGCGCCATCATTTTCAATTTTATTTATACGAGTAGTTTCCAGGGGTTCTACAATAACTGATGACGGATCATTTTCAATCTCATCAAAATTTTTCAAATATTCTTCTAAATTTTGGGCATATTCTTCGTTAACATTTAGTTCGATCCTAGATAGTGCGCCAGCATTTTTGTTTAAAGTACCCTTTTTATAAACAATTGTATAATCATACAAATGAAATATTAAAATTGTATAATCGTATTCCGAAAGTTTTAATCACCATCTTACTAATTTAGAATTTCGTTCTTTTATGGACATCAACCATTGGAGGGTCAATCAAATACTTCTGGTACCAGTAACAGGAGGACACCACCAGAACAAGTAAATTTATAGATCCTTAAAATCTCCACAATTTATATTACAACACAGGATTTGCTTTAAAGAATCGAAATCCTAGCGCAGGCAATTCTGTTAACACCGATCTCAATCAGAATTCATCGATTGATAAGAGTCATTCCAACGCAAATTATGATATAATCAAACAAGATCTGATATATCTAAATTTGAAAAAGAACAAGAAAATATATTCGAAGCACTCCATGGAAAATACGATGGGCCTAAGGGATTATTGGTGAAGAAGCCAATGCAAAATGCAAATATTAGTAGTAGATAAAAATACACTCTTGCATGTTTATCTACTATATCCAAGTACCACAAAAAATATCAGAAGTCGGCTCGATAAAATAATATTCAATTACTTGCGAAAAAAATACTTTTCCAAAGTACAAAATTTGTTTTTAAGGGTTCTACAATTATACACCATTTTTATTTTTTAGATTTATGGATGTTTTTAAAAATATTTAACATTTTTTCTTCAAAGCTACAAAAATATTCCACGTTTTCTTGGATAATCTTATTGCATACTTTTTGCAGCTGCTGAATTTTTAAGTAAAATCTCGAGAGTTTTAGAATTGTTCCGCATTATCTCTTTCAAATTGCGAACATTATTTTTGTGTGTTCTACAATTATTTAGAATTTTTCACATTTCCTGAATTTTCCAACACTTTTATTTAGTTTTTCAATAATTGTCCGCAATTTCCTTATTTATCTTATCGAAATTTAACATAAATATTTTATTCTTTTGTTTTATCAGATTTGCTTGTTTGAGTTTTTTACACTGTTTCTGGAATATTTCCTTTATTTTCTTTTATCAATTGTAGGAATTTTCTTTAGTGGTTCTTTTAATTTTTTTAACATTTGTTTTTTTTTTAAATTCCAGCATTTGAAAAACATCGACAGATGACAGATGATAAATAACATGACAAATGAGAGATCACAAGTGAGAAATGACAGATCACAAGTGACCAATGACAAATGACTAATGACAATTGACAAATGACAGACGACGATAGACAAACAATAGATTACGTTAGTATTAAATGTATTTTTAACAAAAAATACTTTTTGCGAATAATTCTGTTAACAGAAGACAAATGGCAGATAAGAGATGATAAGTGGCAAATGACAAATGGCAATTGGCAATTGATAAATGCCAAACGAAAGAAGATAATCAACATATAACAGATATCAGATGATAAATGATAATTGGTATATGGCAGATTACAATGCCATATGACAAATGGCAAATAACAGTTGACAAAAGACAAATGACAGATGACAAATGACAAATGAAAGGTTAGAAATTAGAAACGATATATTACAGATGACAGATCATAAGTTGATGAAAATTAAAATAATAATTGAAAAATGTTTAATGCCACTTGACAAATACAGATAACGATAATTGGTAGATGACAAACGATAGATGGCAGATTAGAATAACAGATGACAGATGACAAATGGGAAACAGCAAATGCCAGATGGTAAATGACAGATAACAAATTACAGATTATATATTACAAAAAATAAATCGCAAGTGACAAATGACAATTGTCAAACGATTAATAACAGTTAAAAGTAGTTTTGAAGAAGAAAAACTTAAATATTTTGAACAAAATTCAGATGAGAGATGATAGGTGAGAGATAATAAGCGACAAATGAAAAATGGCAATTGACAAATAACAGACGACAGTAGACATACAACAAATAATGGATTTTAGATAATAAATGGTAATTGGTAGATGACAAGTGATAGATGGAAAATTAGAATAATAGATGACAAATGTCAAACAACAGATGACAGATGACAAATGATAGATAATAAATTATTACAGATAATAGATCACAAGTGACGATTGAGAAATGGCTAATGAGAGTTGGCAAATGACAGACGACCATTTTGACGAAAAAAAACCAGTTACCAAAAATAGAAGACAAATGACACATGACGGATGAGAGTTGACACATAGCAAATGGCAAATGATAAGTCACAAATAACAAATGAGCATTGACAAATGACAGATTACAGATGCAATGACATATGATAGATGACAAGATGACAATTAGCAAATAATAGTAGACAGATGTCAAATGGCAAATAACAGATGATATGTCAGAAGCGACAAATGATAGTTGAGAAATAACTAATGACAGTTGACAAATAACAGACAACGGTAGACAAATGATAGATAGCTAATTACAATGATAAATGGCAAATTACAGATGACGGATGACAAACGACAGATAACAAATTTCAGATAATAGATCACAAGTGACAATTGACAAATTATTAATGATAGTTGGCAAATGACACAGGGCAATAGACTAACAACAGATGACGTTAGTATTAAATATAGTTTTGACAAAAGTAACTTTCTCCCAAAAATAGTTGATATTTAACAACTAAACAACAATTAAAGCTTATTTTATATATAGGCGCAGATGAATCGATTTTGAAATCAAAAAGAATTACAGAAAATAAATTACATTTTTTATCAGATGAGAAGTAATTTCCCCTTCTCAATACAAATTACAGATGACATAATACAAAAGACAGAAGATAGATCCCAAAATACGGTTGACGGATTATAGATGACAGATGACAGAACGCAGAAGATCAAAAATAAACGATATATGACAGAAGTCGAAAGATAAAAGACAGATGACAGATGATAGATGACAGAAGACAGAAGATAGAATGTAGAAGGCAGAAGAAATGATTTTTAATTACTTTATTGAAATTGTTCAGTAATTTGTGTTTTACTTTATCTGAATAATCGAGCAATTTCTCTTAAAAATTAGGATATTTTAATTCGAAGGTTTCAAAATTTTTCTCTTTATAGAATTAACAAAACGTTTATTTTAAATGTTAGCATTTTTTTCAAGTGGCCGAAAACTTTTCCGCAATTTTTAGATTTTTTTACCAGCTTATCTTTAGCTTTTTATAATTTTTAACATCCCAAAATCATTCTACCCAATGCCAACAATTTACAATTAAAAGTATTTGGGTAATTAAGAGGATTATAGGTGAATATTGCTATATCTCTTAGAAAGATTTGAATCTTTCAATGGTTTGTATTTTAATAAGAAATTTAAAAATAAATAACCGAAATGTTTTCATAAAAATATTCAGCGAATAACGTTTACGATAATGATGACCTTGAATACACGCAAAGCATTTTTTTTCATTTTCCAGAATAATTAACGATTTTTTTTAAATCTTTTATAAAAACTTTTTGTTTTAATTTATGAGATTATTTTTAGAAATTTGACTTCTTAATCGAAAAATGTTTCTTCGCGAATTCTCATTTATACATATTTAGCATTGTAAGTATTTCTTTGCAATTTTTTTCTTAGATTTTTTTAATTTCTCGCATGTTTTGTTTAATTTTCCGAAAATTTTTCACGATAAAATAACTGAATATTCAGTTCTCCTTCTAAATTACAAAAAAAAATATTTGAAGCACTCTAAATTTTTAACATTTAAGCACCACTTCTTTCGATTCTATTTAAAATTTTTAACATATTTTTAGTTTATTTCGTTGGAATTTCAATCAAGATTTCTCTTGTAAACATCAAGAAATTTCTTTTCAGCAACTTTCTTTCAGATTTCTAGCCTTGCCCAGTAACTTATCTAAACAATTTTGATTGTTTTTAATGTTTTAATTAATGTCTTTCAGACTGTTAAAATTTTGTACCAAGTTTTCTCTTATTTATTCAAAAATTCTCCAGGATTTCTTGGTTTATTTGATTTTCTAGAAATTCACATTTTCAAGAAAAGTTTTTATGAGTGTTCTTTAGATTTTTAGATCATTCTGGCATTATTTTTAAAAGTACTTTTATAGGTTTCCCTCCAAAATCTATAATATAAATATTGTTCCAAAATTTTCCAACTGAACTATTAAAATAATGTTATTGTTAATTAACCTTAAATATTTAATGAACTACCTTTAATTACACAAATGTATTTATTTCAGAAGCATGGATATCACGATGGTTAGAATGCTTAATGTGCCTTATCATTTCGACTGGATATTCAATTTAACCAAGTTATCCCGCGATGACAAAAAAAATGTAACGTTATTCCGCAAATTTATTTTAGAGGTAAATATTAATAATTCTGATGTGTTTATTTTGCAGCATTTCTCATAACGCTCTGAAAATATTCAGTGTTTCTAAATGAATATCGGGGTTTTAACGTACTGTAGTACTTATTGCGTAAAACTTAAAATCATAATTAAGAGATGAAATGAATGAGTAAATCAAACAGTTATAGGTAATGTAATGAATTGACGTACGTCCCAGTATTTAGTTAAAATTTTATTTTTCTGAACTAGTTTCGGATTTTTTTACAACACCAACAATCAAACAGTTATGTTAGTAGGTACGCGCATAGGCTAGAGCAAAAATGGTGACTTAATCCTCTCGAGACTGTACAATTGCAATAAAATATTTTTTGGCGCGGACAATTTATGGGCTTTTTTGTTTAAAGAATCAACTATTACTTCCTATCTTGATACTTTACAATTATAGCTAGTTCCCGAATTGTTAGAAGAAGAAGTTTTAAGTAATTAATTTTACAAAGCATTAAAACACCGATATTCATTTAGAAACACTCGGTACAATCGTTACCTTAAATATAATCAATATTCAATTCAAATTTTAATTACAAAATTATGATCACAATATTTCTACTTTACTTTCAATGTTTTGTGAAAATATGAATGGTTAAAAATTATATGTTAATCAACCAATAATTGAATTATATATATTTTTTTGATAAATCTACAACTTTAGTATTCGATTATAAAACTTGTTGATTTAGTATTGGTGTTTGATGTATTTAAGAAATACTTAATTTAATCATTTTTGTTTCAAAAATTATATTTCAGGTGATAGAGAGAAAAGTGGCGGATTACAGGAAAAACGTGGATAATCAAAACAATGTTATAAATGTGGGAGGTGAGAAATTAATTTGAACGCCTATATTTTAGAATTCTGATGTTATTAAATTTTAGATGACAGAAAGAGGGTGGCCTTTTTGGAACTGCTGATTGAACTATCTGAAAATGGTGAAAATTGGTCGATTGAAGAACTAAGGGCTGAAGTTTCGACATTCATGATTGGTGTAGGTTAATATTTGTAGAATTTGCATTTTGCATTTTGATTCATGCGTAATAGAGCTCGCATTCTCTCTTCAATTGCAAACAGCAAGCCTCAAAGGAAATAAAACCGCGATCATTTTCCTAGATGTGTAAAAAGCCTTTGATTCCGTTTGGCACGGAGGTCTGCTGTTCAAATGCAATAAATGATTAGTAATTTCATGAAAAAGGTTTTTACCTGAACCACATCAGACTTATTATAAAAATCAGTTGTAAAGAAAAGTCTTATTCAAATATATTTCAAAATAGTCTATATTTTTCTGGAACAATTATTAGTTTTCATTTACATTAACTTTATTTAAGCATCGATATAACTCCATCAGGTTCTAAAATTTAGTTTCAAAATAGCTAAACTAAATGTTTAAATTTAATTGTGTAATATTTTCAGGGAAGTGACACTGGTGCTACTATCGTTAGTTTCGCCATGCTTTTATTGGCAATACACCCAGAAATTCAGGTAAAAGACATAAATCTCTAATAAAATAAAAATAATAATAGTTTTACGGTAGCAAAAATGCTACGAAGAAGTTATGGAAGTTGTAGGCCCCAATCGACAACTGGATTCTACAGATTTGTCAAAGCTCGTTTATTTGGAAAAGGTAATCAAAGAAACCATGCGGATGTTTCCAGTAGCCCCGACGATTATAAGGAAAGTTGATGAAGATATAGAAGTCGGTAAGTTAAAAATTAAAGCTACATTAAATGATTAAGCAAGCGACTCTTCACTACAAATTAAAGACTATATTTCTTATATATATATTACATATCTACTAGTACTTAAGCTAATAAAAGGATTAATTAAGCACTTCGTTAACAATTCTCTTTATTTTTATATCTAAAATAGGTGGATATACTCTACCAAAAGGTGCCGGAGTAGTGTTATCCATAATGACGATTCACTATTCGAAATTGTATTACAAGGATCCTTATGAATTCAATCCGGATCGATTCTCACCTGAAGAAAACGCCAAGCGACATAAATTTGCCTATCTTCCGTTCTCTGGTGGTCCAAGAAATTGCGTTGGTAAGTTTTTACACTAAATAATATCTTCGACCTGCTAGTTAGCTCTAACTGATATTAAAATGTCTTACTAAAAAAAATTATTTTTCCTAAATTTATGCTATTTTTTTTAGAATAGCTATTATAACAAAGAATAAATTTTGTTTTATAATAATATTGAGTGTTTATATTTGTTTTGGCCTAAAATTCGGTATGATGTCATTGAAGACCCTACTAGCCACGACCTTGAGAAAATATCGAGCCGAAACTATTTACAAAGAGGTAAAGGAAATAAAATTAAAGCAGTCCGTTATCATTAAAGCAGTCGATGGTTTTCCGATCAAATTGTTTCCTAGAAGGTGATTTTTGTTATGTGATAATGTACATTAAATATTAATTATAAGAATTTGTGTACGTATTTTTTTTATTTGGACAAGATAAACCTTATTTCATAAACAATTATCCTTAAAATACAAAAACAAAAACAAAAGAGATTGATACTAAAATATTATAATAAATTGTTGGTTCTGTTTTTTGCAAGATTATATTCGTCGTACGCTATTTTTGTTTTGTTTCTGAGATGGGGCAAAAAAATTCTAGGAAGTGGAAGAGTGGGAAAATATAACGAAAACGTCTACGTTATTTCCGTGTTGGTTTGTGTATATAGGTAAATTAATATTTTCTTGTAAAGTAATTAGCATAACCTAGATATAAAGTGGTTTTAAATACCTCTGATTATGACGCTTTTATACAAATCATGACGTACCTTAATAATATGCTTATTTACCTTGTTTGTGTTTGACCTAATTTAATATATTAAATCGCGTCAAGCGTATTCTTGACCTACCTCAATAAATTATAAGTTAATCTACTATATTCAATCAACTAAACATTACAGACTTTGCCCAATAAACTATAATTTATTAAGCAATGTCAGAAGTAAGCTGGGTTTATATATAATTTATTGGGATACGTTAATGATGTGTTAGGTTAATATTTATTTAATTGGGATAGGTCAAGAGTACGCTCGACCAATACGGAATTGGGTATGGTAGGTCAGGAATGCACTAGATAAATATATAATATATTGTGAGGGAGTTGAATGAACTTTGTTATAATCATTGTGGTAGGTCAAGACTATGCTCCTAGAATGTTTCCACCAATTTTTCTTTTAATAGTTTTCAATCACTTTGGTTTTTAATTAGTTTCCTCGAATCTTCCAGCAATTTTTCTTTTAGATTTCTGGATATTATCCCGTTTTATAAAAAAACTATTTATAAAACGGGATAATATCCAGAAATCTAATAGAAAAATTGCTGGAAGATTCGAGGAAACTCGTTAAAAACCAAAGTGATTGAAAACTATTAAAAGAAAAATTGATGGAAACATTCTAGGAGCCTCGAACAAAATCCTCTATATGTAGAAGACAATTTGCTGAAATATTAAATAAATAAAATAAAACATTAATTGATGGAAAATATCTAGAAATATGGAAGAAAAAATGGTGATGTGGCCATCATAATACTTTCCCTAAATTTTTCTCGAAAACCATTAGGTTTACGCAAAAATGTCTTTCTTAATAATTTGTTAACTTTTAAATTCTCTACAATTATTTGTTATATAAATTCCATGTAACTCCAATAGTTTATTAGCAATTGGCAAAAAATTCAAAATTTTCAATTTTTTTTTCTCTCTAAAGTTAAGAATTTTACGAAAACTATGTTTAAATAAAACTTGTTCAGTTTTTCACTCTCTTTTAACTTTTGTTTGAACCGTTTTTTTTAAATTATTCATATTTAGAAAAATATCGGTCTATGACTGTTCACCAAAAGCTTTCCAGTTCCAGTTTATAACGATAAAATCTTAAGTTTAAAGTTTCATCTCAATAAGATCTTTCGTTTTTGAGATACAGCGCACACAGACACAATTTTGTTTTTCCAGAAATCAGTGTAATAGACTCTGATATTACGAATATTGTTTAAAAATAAAGAACCATCAAAGCCTATTGAATATTAAGCATTGTCAAGTAGTAAAAAATTTAACCTAAATGTAAGAATGACAATTAAACAAAAACTTTTTTGTATCATGATCATTTCTAACATTATTAATCATTTTAAAACACGAAAACATTTTGTAAATCTAAGACTGCAAAACAAATCACTTATGGAAACAACTACTTTTTTAGTTAATACCTCGACAGATCGTGAATTATACAAAAGTAATAGCTATAAAATTAATAAATGTATTTATTTCTGTTAAATAAACTAATAAATGATTAAATATATTTTAAACTGTTTGTGAGTGAGAAATTATGAACACGAAATGAATTTACGCTAATTTCATTAAAATTAATTAACAAAGGCAATTAAATAACCTAACATTCAAGTTTATAATCAACTGCAGACACGTGTTTCGATCTCTCGATCTCTTCAGTACAGCTTTATTATAAAATTGATTTTAAATACAAATTTTTGAATGCAAATCAAGTATTTGCAGCTTATGTACGAATAATGTATGCAGGGTGAGCGGGTATCAACTATCACACCCTCCAATCAAACAATATTAACGAGGGTTTCAACAAAAGAAAACTTTAAATTTAAATATTTATAAAATGAAATATTTACTTTTATCATTATTGATTTTATTAACTAATTATATAAATAAAACCTGAAAATATTGTGGTGATTGTAGGGTGTAATAGTAGTCACCCACCCACTCTAAATATTTATAATTTACATCAACAGTATTTGTGATTTTAATTCCATTAAAATTTCAGACAATTCTGTTTGTATATTTCTGAAACAAATAGACTTTCTATAGCTTGTGTACAAAAACATATGTAGGGTGGGTGGGTGCCAC
Organism: Ontholestes murinus; assembly: GCA_963969525.1. Lineage (NCBI taxonomy): Eukaryota > Metazoa > Arthropoda > Insecta > Coleoptera > Staphylinidae > Ontholestes > Ontholestes murinus. Next base: position 9,292,855 of record OZ018389.1, on the reverse strand, counting down.
TATCTTACCCTCTAACCAAATTATTTTAGCGAGGGTTTCATTTAAAATTTAATTATTTTAACACAGATGAAAGAAAATAAATAGTGTAAAGATGAAGAATTCAATTAATAAATTGAAAATCAAGGTTTCAGTTAATAAATTATTCAAGTAAAAATTTGAAGATGTTATGATAATTATAAGGTGAAATAGTGGACACCCACACACCCTACAAATTTATTTTTTTTATCTACTATCTTAGTAATTTTATATTAGTAAACATACATAATATTAGTCTGAATTTTAAAAAACAAAACGCTTGTTTGTAGTGTGTGTACAAAAAATATATGTAGTGGGTAGCCATTATCACACCCTCTAATCACCACAATACCGCCAATGTATAACTAAATGCTTCATTAATTATATTTATTCTAATTTATAATTTATTGAAATAAGTTTTCTTTAAAGTGAAATTATTGTATTTTAAATGAAACCCTCTTTAATATTATTTGGTTGGAGAGTGTGACAGTGGCTACCCACCCACCCTGCATATTTTATTATACAGAAACCATAAACACTTGTTTTGTAATCAAAAAATCACACCAAATTTTATGAAATATTCGCTAACATAAATTCACCATTATATTTGATAAAATAATATTTATGTAGGATGAGTGAGTGGCCACTATCTCACCTCACAGTCACTACAACATCCTCTAACCTTTACCTGAATAATTAATTAATTAAGTTCGAAATTATTCACAGTTTTAAAATTTATATTTTATTTTATAAATCAATTAAAATTTGCAACCTCTCGTTTTAAACAATTATTGGATAATTAACTAAACACTCGTTAAAGTTGTTTTAGTTGGAGGGTGTAATAGTGGCCACCCACCCACCCTACATATATATTTTTCCATCAACTACAATGGTGATTTTGTTTTAAAAAACATTTCATTAAATTTTGTTTGTAATTTCCGGAAACTAAACGACTGTTTGTGGTTTGTGTACAAAGTTATATGTAGGGTGGGTGGGTGGCCACTATCACACACTCTAATCAAAACAACATCAGCGAGAATTTGATATAAAATTTAATTATCTCATCGAAATGAGAATGTTTAAAATCAATAATGTATAAAATAAATTATATCTTTTTAAAACTTCAAGTAATTCTCAATTTAATTTATGGATTATTTAAATTAAGGCTAGAAGATGTTGTACTGATTGGAGGATGTTAATTAAGAATGGTATACAATCTAAATTTAATAAAACATTTTATAAATTATTAATTTTAAATGCTATTGTTTAGGGTAAAATAATTGAATTGAAAAATCAAACCCTCGCTAATGTGTTTTGATTGGAGGGTAGGATAGAGGCCACCCGCCCACCCTACATATATTTTGTCAAACAAACTACCAAACAGTCGTTTAGTTTCCGAAAAATACAAACTAAATTGTATACAAGACAAATCAAATTAAAACCTCCATTATAGTTGATGTAACTTATAAATATGTAGGGTGGGTGAGTAAGTATAAAACTATTTAATTCAAACAGAATCATCTATATTTTGATTTATAATCCAATTATTTTATCCTAAACGAGAAGTTTAAACATAATAATTTATAGAATTATATGTTATCGTTTTATACTTTAAATCATTTTTAACTAATATAATTGATTATTTAGGTAGCTTAGAGGCTATTATAGTAATAAAGGATACCCGCTCACCTTATATAATATTTGTTTTCATCAAGTAATTTAGTGATTTTATTTTATTGAATGTTTCACTAAATTTGATTTGAACTTCTAGAAACGAAACAACTGTTTGTAATTTATGTACAAAAACACACGTAGGGTGGGTGGGTGGCCTCTATCCTACCCTCTAATCAAAACACATTAGCGAGGGTCTGATTTTCCAATCCAATTATTTTACCCTAAATAATAGCGTTGGCCACTATCAGTACAACATCCAATCAGTACAACATCTTATAGATTTTATTTAAATAATTCATGAATTAAATTGAGAATTACTCGAAGTTTTAAAAAGTTATACCTTATTTTATACATTATTGATTTTAAACATTCTCATTTCGATGAGATAATTAAATTTTAAATTAAATTCTCGTTAATATTGTTTGGTTGGAGGGTGTGATAGCATCCACCCATCAACCCTACATATATTTTTGCACATACACTAGATACAGATGTTTTGTTTCTAAAATTATAATAAAATTTAATGCAATGTTTTTCAAAACAAAATCACTATCGTAATTGATAAAACAAAATACTTGTAGGGTGGGTGGATGGTCACTATCACACCCTCCAATCAATACAAGATTAGCGAATGTTTAATAAAATAAGTAATAATTTTGTTCTAAACGAGAAATTACAAATTTTAATTGACTTATAAAATAAAATATAAATTGTTAAAACTGTGAATCATTCCGAAATTAATTAATTAATTAGGTAAATATTAGAGTATGTTGTAGTATTTGTGAGCTGGGATAGTGACCACTGACCATCCTACATATATATTATTTTATAAAATACAATGGTGAATTCATTTTGGGGAACATTTCATAAAAGTACATTCTCTATATTTTATTCGAAAACTATGAGGTTTATAAAAAAGGCTATTCTTAATAATTTGTTTGCTATTAAATTCTCTACAATTATTTATTATATAAATTTTATGTAATTCCAATAGTTTATTAGCAATTGGCAAAAAATGTCAAAATTTTCAATTTTAATTTTTTTTCTCGAAAGTTAAGAATGTTATGAAAAACATATTTTTATAAAACTTGTTAATTTTTCCCTTGCCTTTAACTTTTGTTTGAAAATGTTTGTAACATTTTGCATATGAAAGAAATATTAGAAAAAAACCAAAATCGAACTCGAATAAACATCCACTTCCGGTTTTTGGATGTTCAACAAAAGCTTTTCAGTTCCAGATTTTAACGATAAAACCTTAAGTTTAAAGTTTCATCTCAATCGGATCATTCGTTTTTGAGATACAGCGCCCACGGACATTTTCACAACAACAATAAACAATACTTCCCCTATATATATACTATATAGGGAAAGTAAAAATGCTAATTTTTAGAATTTTTTTTTTAATTCAAAGAAAATTATAGCAACTTAAAGGAGAAAACGACACATATTTTTAGGAATCTTAAAAATTAATTACTGTTGAATTTTCGAACTCTCAAAGCAAGTTCTCGCGGTTTTGAATAGAAGCTGCTACATAATTTTAGAACCCAAGAAAAAATTTCTCGAAATTTGAAAGGGAAATTGGAAAATAGTTTTATTAGAGTGAAATTCATGAAAATTCCTAGGAATATGAGAAAAAACATTCCACGAAATTCAAAGAAATTTCAAAGAAAAAATGCTGAAAAGTTTTATAAATCTAAGAAAAGTTACTAGGGACTATCAAATCTTTAAAGAACATTCTAGTAAAAAGGAAAAGAAACTGTTGGAAAATTTTAGAACATTTGAAGAAAATTTTTACAGTTTGAAAGAGAAGCTTCTGGAAAATTTTAGAAGGCAATTCTCTAAATACAGAAAAGAAAATTCTAGAAAATTTTAATAACAAGAGACTAGAAAAGCCTCTAAAATAAATCCTTGGGAAATTCATAAAGCTAAATAAAAATCTCAATTTAATAGAGACAAATTTAAAGAAAATATGCTTGAAATCCGAAGAGAGAGGAAGAATATTGTAGAAACTAAGAAGAAACAATATTAGGAAAAACGAAAAATAATTTTACTGTGTGAAAGCCAACTTTCTCAAAATGAGGAATATAAAGTGATGAATATTTTCTATAAAACTAACCAGAATTTATTGAAAATTATTTATAAACCTGATAAAAAAATATAACGCTTAAAAATTTTAGGAAGCTCAAAAAACATGTTGCAATTTGAAGAAGAGATTTCCGCAGAAATAAACTGCTGGTGAATTATAGAACCATAGAATTTAATTGTTGCAATTTTGATAGATTAGATGTTGGAAAATAATAGAATCCCAAAAAAAAATTATAAGGAAATTTTTCATAAAGAATTACTAGAAATTGTCCTAAAATCTAGAAAAAAACATCTTTTAAAAAATCCCAGGAAAATCAAAAATCTTCAGGGCTGAAAGACCAGCAGTCCGTTTTTCTGCGGCCAGCTTCTTGCTCTTTTGGGAAAACCACGGTTTGGTATTCGGGTTTTCACCCCTTTTGATGCACATTTCGAGTGCTTTTTCTGCTGCTTTTATCATGTTAGATTTTACTTCGCCCTCTTCCTATAGTATATATAGTAAAGACTATAATCTATGAAAGTACAAGGTTGTGGTTACTTTCGGAGGTCAGGATTCAAACGTCCTGTATTTTATGGAGGTGGATATTTCTGTTTGTGATTACAAAGTCTATCATGGATTTCTGATCTAGTGTTTTCTAGAATATAAATTTGTGTTGCGGCTTGTTTGAAAAGAAAGTGTCATTTATTCTCAGTATTCATCTGCCTGATGAAGCCACTGTGTGGCGAAACATGTTGCAGTGTTCAACAATAAAGTGAAAACCTCCCAACTATGTTGTTTTACTTCAATATTCTCAGTTTTGTCGTCTACTTCATTGTATCGATTCTTGACAAATTTATTAGATGTAATAGCAATAGTATCACCGATTCAAAGACAGATCAAACAAGGTACAGATACAGGTACGTTCTACGTTTTAATTTACTTACCTCTAGTTCTATGAAGGTAGAAGACAAAATCAATGATGATTTTCGCGAGATTGATGACATTCTGAAATTCCTCCACGTCAGTGTTAAACCGACCAAAATGTTTCGTATTGGAAAGAAATAAACTTCTAATTCGTGCAGGCCAGTTAAAATAATCTTCGATAATAAGCATTCTGCAAAATAAATGAAACCCAACAGTAGAAGCAAAATTGCTCATGAACTTTACATATGATTGCACCATCAGAAACTATGACGCTACATATATTAACCGCTGAAAAGTCTTGGAACCACTAAAAGCGAAGCATAGTAAAAGTTGATCCTTAATTTTAGGAGATTATAATTTATGAACGGTCTCGTGGGATGTATCAAGCTATTCAGCTATCTCCTAGTCAGAAAGATCCCCTCGCTGAATAGAATGGAAATAAATCTCTTCAACGAAGTGAAGTATCTGAGCATAATTTTAGTTGTCGACCATCCTTTTCGTTTAACGGAGATAGCTTTAATCAGATAAGAGAAATAATAAATAAATTGTCTAACTCAAAAAGTAAAGATATTTTCCAAATGGCTATAGGTTTGCTCAAAAGTATTACCAACATCATTGTAATACCATTAACAATTTTAATTAACACCAAAATACTGCTACGAATAATCATAAGAGCCGAAACGACAACCGTCCGAATTGTATTATCGAAGAAATTGGACAAGGCCGCCAACTTCCAATTAAAACTTTCTCCGAGAAAAGGTCGTATCAATAACGTGAAACTTATGGAAGAAAGGATAATTCTCGTCCTGAGGGTCAACAGAATGGCATTTACCAGCGAGAAGCACCGACTCATCCACCCAAACCATTTTTTTCTGTCCTGTCCGCTGTACGGTAAAGATCGCGGTCACATGCAGACCTGTAATTTAAGTGTATTTTAGTGGTTTATAATTACTAGATAATTGTGAAATTTGGTGTGATAAATACTTTGGTAGCCATATATATGGTGAGTGATTATCAAATCATTATAATGAATAATACACTGTATATTTGATATTTTTCTTTGGTGAATTTCCATCCCGAGAGTCCGTACAAGGCCGCGGTCGCGCAAAAAAGTTTATTGACGGTCACTGAACCTATTATTTTTATATTTTATATTCACCTATTAAATTTAAACTAAAACATCTTCCTTTCTATTAACCAAATTTACGTTCCGTAGTCTGCCGTATTGGTTTTTTCTAAGCCCTCACAAACGACCCTGTGAGGTGAAGCTTTGTCCCCTGTATTTTATTGTTGTTTTCCTCTGTTTTAAATTAGTGATAACATTTAGTTTAATAAAATATTCTCTACAGTCTTCTGTGTATCCTAGATTGTATATAATTCTTATTGCCTTTCTCTGCGTAGAGAAAATTTGCTTTGCCGCTGGTGAGTGCCCCCATAAAAGAATTCAGAATTCCATATCGAATATGCGACTCTATAAGTGATAAATAGGTGGTTTTAAGAACATCAAATGAGACTATTTTGGATAATTGACGTAGTAAGAATAGATTTTTACTAAGCTTTTTATCTATTTGCAGTGTATGCAATTTCCAAGTTAGTCTAGAATCTAAGTGGAATCCCAAGAAGTTAGTATCGCCAGCAAACTCTTGGTTTAAAAGTCCGAAACTAAACAGCATACTTACTGATTTGCATTCATTCAACGAAAGTGCATTTATTACAAACCAATCTTTTGACCGAGCGTTAATATTAAAATTATATATATATATATATATATATATATATATATATATATTTACTTCCTGGAGCAACTTCCCTCGACTTACCAAGGTTGTGTCATCAGCATATAGTAATATGTTCTCCTTTATAATGACATATGTCATGTATAGCAGGAAAAGTGTCGGGCCTAGCTTGGAGCCTTGAGGTACCCCTTTATTTACAAAATATTTATGAGATAATTTATTTCCTAATTTAACTGTTTGACTTCGGTCTGACAAATAAGATATTATTAATTTACAGCTTATGGGATGAAAGTTATACATATATAGCTTTTGTAACATTATTTCTGATACAGTTGAAGAATTGGAAAGCCTCGTTAAATTAAAATCCCAAAAATTCTACTTCCTTCTATCGTCAAGATTCTTATTTTCATCCTGAGTATAAATAATATCATGCATAAAGAACGAAATACAACAATCGAATGTAACAATAATGATGAGTTAAACACTTAATAAAAAATAATAAAACTAGTGAGAATCAAATGCACTAACAAAAAAAACATAAAAAATTGTAATGGAATAAACTAGTTTTTGAATATTATACACTGCATGCCCTTGACGTATTTTGTAATAAAAACACGTAATTTTCGCTTGCTTTTATGAATAATTTAGCAATTTATTTAATATCCACGTTTCAAACTTTTGAGAGCACATGAGAATAATATAACTTCTGACATTGAAATCGAGCCAATTTAATTAAAGCTTTAAAAATTTTCTATTTATATTTCCTTTTAAAGTTTTGAAAACATAACGCATATAAAGTCGGGCATCTCTCAGTAATCGTTTGTTTTTTAAATGCAGGTATTCTTTCGACACTAAAATAAGTACAAGGTGAGATTGTCTCAACTTGGCTATAACGTAATATTATGCAGATTGGTGGGGATTGTGGTAAATGATATTAATCATATAAACATGTACAATGTAGAAAATTGTCTCATTTTATTTTGTGGTTGTGTATCTAGTTACAATTTTAATTGGAGTCATGTAAGTATTAAAATTTATATTAGTGATAATTAAGATGATGGCGGTCACCGTTATTAAATTGTAGTTCATATTTTAATGGAAAAATTACACAATGTTTAAAGTTTTATATAAAAATTCGAAACAAATGTTTATTTTTTGGAATAACCGCATATTGTACCATTAGTGCAATGTCGGATGGTCAATTCTAAATAATTCGCAGACATTTGTTTGATAGATGTCTTAAAAATAATAAGGAATAAGGAAAATATAATTAGGAAAACTAACCGTCGTTTTGTTATTCTCTACCACAACAGTAAAAGCTTTCACATATTGGGTTATAGAATGACTTTTAAAAAACTGAAAAAGTCCAATTGATGAGTTATTATCTGCACAGCCATGATTTGGCACCTAATGATTTAATTTCCGCAAATAAGAAATAAATTACGAGCTCAAAGTTTTTCTGACGACTGAAGAAGTGATTGATGCGTTTATAATGCGTGTTTTTAAGGAATCTCAATCGGATTGAAAAACTGTTTCAATGTAAAATGCATTGATCTTAATACGGAATTTTTTAAAAAACAATAAACTCACTATGATTAAATTTTTTTTGTTCTCTATTCCCAAAATATGTATGTTAATACTTCCATTTTATCTCTTTCCTCTTTTTTTTTAAATTAACAATTTCACTTCGTATTTTTTGCATTATTTATGGCAATTCGTTGTCTACATATTTATTGATTATTCCTATTAGTTTTATTATTAGAGTATAGTAATATAATAATAAGTGTTTTGATATATTTTCATTAAGGTATAAAAGTATAAATTTTAGATTTTAGATTTTGTAAGATGATGAAATGTGGAGAATTTGTTGAACTCTCTCTATCCTACATATTGTTGACGTGCTGCATAACCATATCGTTCTACTTCATAAAATGGAAGCTGAGTAGACAACACCTCTACGAACTGGCGGCGAAAATTCCTTCCTGCAACGAAATGAAGTCGATGCCGATAATAGGACACGCCTTATACTTCTTTGGAGATACAGAAAGTAAAATAAATTACTCTTTTTTGTTATAACAAATAACTTTTTGAAAGTCTAGTAGTTATCTTAATGAGTTATTAAACTGGGATTTTATTATTTTAAGAAATCCTTCGAAATGCCAGAAGATTTTCTGAACAGCCCTCACCTCCAAGAACTGTTTGGTTGGGACACCGATTATTCTTCACAATCAATAGACCAGAGGATATGGAGGTCATCCTTAATAGTCCTAAATGTTTATCTAAAGATGACTTATATAGGATGACCGTACCTTTAGGAGGGGATGGACTGTTTTCATTACCAGGTGAGGATATATTAAAATATTACAACAGGAATATAATTCAATTATTGTTTCCCTGTTAACGATGGCCATAAAGTGGTTTCTATTCATTTTGCATCACTTCATAAAATACTGTCAGTGAGCAGCCTTATCAATCCAATTTTGGAACACTTTGAGCTCTGAACTGAGTTGCAAAAATTTGTTATAAACAAAGTAATACAAGAAAATATTCACACAATTAATTATAAGCAAAACAATTTTAGAAATGTAAATCAAAAATTATATAATAAATAATTTAATTTTAGTTCCTCAGTGGAAAAGGCACAGAAAGGTGATAATGCCGACATTCAACCAGAAGATCTTAGACACATTTGTAGAAGTATTTGCGAATCAGGCGGAAATTTTTGTTCGTCAGTTGGAAACGAAAACTGGAGAACTAATAGATTTTCTCGAATATGCTAGCAAATATGGATTGGATACGGTATGTGGTAAGTAATACTTTGAATTTTACTATACAGAGTTAGGAGAAATTATCAGAACGGTTAACAACTCCTGGTTAACAAAAACTTTTCCATTTCCTTTAAAAAAAATGTTTATTTAAGATCATCAACAAATATTGAATAGATAATGTTATTGATAGCTAAAGCAAAGCACAAATCATCACTTAAAAATACCTATACACTAGAAGACTTCTACAAAAATCTACATCCTACAAAAATTGTTATATGAAAATGTCACTGTTAACTATATTTTTAGAAACTGCAATGGGTGTTAGTATCAACGCACAGACTACCAAATCCAATATTGAACACGCAATCATACAGTAAGTTAATTTTATTGTTTTAATTATTGCTTGAAATAATCAATACAGCATAATAATACGCATAAAACAAACTATTTTCCCGAAGCATTAGTTGGCTAATCATTGAGCGTACATAGCGGATTGTCTAGAAATAAAATATCTGCCAACCATATGATTTGAATTTGTTGCTCTAAATGCGTTGCTCATCATTCTAAAGCGCCGCTAACTAAATACCAATGGAAAATAGTATAAAAATATAATATAACATGTCCTCTATATTAATAATTTAATTTTAATAATTATCAAAAAATATATTTGTCTCTGGACAAGACCTCTAGCATTTCTGAATAATTGTTTTGCCCTTTTTAGTAGTAGTTAGGATAGATTTTTATAAATAAATCAATCTAAAAAACAAGTTAAGCATAGAGTGATTAGTATTCTTTGATGTTCTTTTGAACTTGATATTTATCATCTGCTTCGTATAAGTTATTTTTTCATTTTTTCTATTATATTATGTTATTGTTTTTTCATTCCATGCCTTATTATTTTGAAATTTTACACTTCTGCTGAAAATTTCTTATTTTCCTTAAAATTTCAAGAAAATGATGTTGAAAGTCAAATAGGATACCTAAATATTTACAGAATTAGTTAGGGTAAGTTGTTTATGTTAATAGATGGGAAGTGTGGTATAATTTTGTGATAAGGAATAAGGACTTCGGATTTGGAAGGATTGACTGTCATACGCCATTTAGAACACCTGGATGGGATCGCATCGAAAGATGTTTGAATGCTTGAAGAGAATGTTGATAAAGGCGGTATCGTTGGCAAAGAGAAGAGAGTCGTTTGAGGGATCAAAATATGTGAAATTGAGATTATATAGAACGTAGTAGAAAATCCTATAAAGTAGGGATGATGAGAGAGAGAGCTCTGAAATAGTTTTTTTTTAGATTCTCACTTGACTGGTTCTGTTGGTTAAGGGAGGTCCGATGCCACTCGGAAAACAGACCGTCTTCATTACATTACCTCATTACAACAAATGGTGATGTGGCCATCATAGTACTTGCCCTATATGTTTCTCTAAAACTATGAGTTTTACGCAAAAAGGTTAATCATAACAATTTGCTCAATTTTGGCTTCTTTACAATTACTTGTTATATAAAATTTATGTAACTCCTACAGTTTATTGGCAATAGGTAAAATATGTCAAAATTTTTAAGTTTTTAATTTTTTCTCGCGAAGAACATTATAAAAAAATATTTCGGTTTCTCAGTCTCTTAACTTTTGTTTGAATAGTTTTGTAATGTTTTTCAAATTAAGATAAATATCGACAAAAAACCAAAAATCGCTTCGATAAACACCCACTTCCGGTTTCACCAAAAGCTTCTCAGTTCCAGGTTTTAACGATAAAATCCTAAGCTTAAAATTTCATCTTAATAGGATCATTCGTTTTTGAGATACATAAATGTTTCTATTTCAGAAATTTCTCTTGAAATTTACAAATGATTTCTTCTAGGAGTTTTAATAATATCCAGTTTTTTTTTCTGACTAAATGTATTTCTCTTCAGTGCAAAGTTTTCTTCAAGGGTTCTAAAATTTTTCAAAAAATTGTTTTCAGATTTATATAATCCATTAATTCAAGAATTTAGCATTTTCCAGCAAATATTTCAAAGTTTTCCAATTTTTCTTGCTTTGTATTAGAGAAAACTTTCTTCTTTATGAATCGCTCTTCCAATTTTAAGAAAATTTCTGTTGAGTTGACTAGTAATTCGCTTTTACATCTCTTTTTATTAAATACTGTAGTATATTTTAGAGATTCTCTAAAGAATTTCTCTTCCAATTTGAGAATATTTAAATTTCTAAATTTTTTACCAATTTAAAAGTTTTTGCAATTTTCCAGAATTTCCGAGAAAGTAAGTTAACTATTCAGGTTGCGAGTTTTTAAAATTTTGCTTTCACAATTTTCTACTAAATCAATAGTTTTGATTTTTCCAAAAAAATCTCAAAAATTTAGACAATTTATTGTATTTAATAAGTTTTTTTATTCTTATAGAATCTTTTCTTCTAATTTCCAAAAAAAAAATCTGTTAATTTTCAGCAATTCCTTACGAAATTTTTCAATAAATTTCTCTTCAAGGTTGCGAAATTTTAGCAGTTCAGATTTTTGAAATTTTCTATATATTCAAAAGCTTTATAATTTTTGTCAATTCATTAAACTATAATAAACACAATAATATCTTAACCTTATAAACTCGATTATTACTTACTCTATCGTACTCTTGACCTACCTCAACAAACAATGCAACAATGACCTCTCGTACTCCTGACCCGCCCGAACAATTTATACGTTGAGGTAGGTCAAGAGTACGCTGGAGTTTAAGCGGGAAAATAGGCGCTATAGGTTAACGCATAGTTTATTGTCGTAGGTCAAGAGTACGTTCGGTTAAATAAAAAAAATAACTGAAAATTATTTGAAAATTTCTGAAAACATATTTTAATATTCAAAAGTTAGAATTTTACATTTTTACTTGATTTAAATATTATTGCGAAATTATAATTGACAAACTGAAAAACAATTGAAATTTTATTGTATGAATCTATTGGTGCAAGAGTTTTGTCAAAATTTGCCCAAAAAACGATTTCAACTGTTATTCCTCAGCAAATTATATTTATGTTATATATATTTTTTTAAATTTCTTTTGTTGTTTTAAACATTAGACTAATGTGAATTTTTAGAAAGTTTGCAACTCTTTGAAATAAAATTCTATTGGTTTTATTTTATTTCAACTGTTTTTAACTGTCATTTTCTAAGTAATTGTAATTTATCAGCTGATTTTCAGTTGTTTTTTTTTTGTTTGTGGTAAAATTAAAAAGTTTTATTAAGAAGAGAATGATTTTAACATTATATTATTAGTATTTTTCTACTCTAATATTATTTTTATTAGCTATGATTTTTGGATCAATTTTTTTTCTCAAATGAGAAATTAGGAGTATTAGACTGATTTTGAAAAGTAATTTTAAAAATGTTTCAGCTGTATTTCAATTGCTTTCTTAATCTGAACATTTTCAACTGTTTATTCAATTGTTTTCTTTTCTAAAATTCAACTGATTTTAACTGTTAGAAAAAAAAATTGTTTAACTTATTTAAAAAAAAAATGTTCTTCAACCATTTTTAATTTTTTAATTTAAACTTTGGTAAATTTCATTTCTCACCCACTTTATTTATTTTTTTCTTTAATTATAATCACTGTTGCCATTTTAGTTTTCCTAAAACTGAAGCGGAGCTGCTATTGTATTTTTTTAAATTGTGTATCAGTGTTTTAGATTAAAGTTTAAATGTATATGGAGGGTGGGTGGGTGGCCACTATCACACCCTTCAAATTTAAAAACATAAGCAACAATTTTTCAGAAGGAAAAAATTTTAAACAAAACTAATTTAAATAATAAGTCGTTTTAGAAATAAAAGTACACTCATTGGAATTTTGGGAGTGTTTTAAAAATTGGAGGGTGGGATAGAGGCCACCCACCCGCCCTACATATACAATTAAACATTCATCACAATCAGACTTTTAGTTTCCTAAAAACTATTGCAGTCTTAAATTAAATTATAAAACAAAATTGAAAACAGAGGTTCCTTCAAAGTGTTCATATATTAGTAGGATAGGTAGGTTTCTAGGAAATATTAATTATTATAACATATTTTAAAATTTCTCAAAAATAAAATAATCTAAGGATTAATATAATCATAAATAGTTTACTATTATTATTATATTAAGTGATAATGGATTTTCAAAAAATAAGTGCCTTGACAATCAACGAGATGAAAGTATTAAATTTTCTTGGAAAATTGAATAAAATAACGTTTGTGTGTGAGAAAGAGAATTATATCTTTATTCGAACACTTACAATTTTGAAAAATATATACAAATGATTAACAATAATGGTTAGTCTGTCCGTTTGGACTATCGACCATCGGTCTTTCTGCCCTGTTTGTGTGATTAAATGTGAATTCTGTAAAATCTGTTTATAACTGAAGGGTACGAAAGGGACCACCCACCTACTTTATATATATTTTTGAAATTATAATCACTGTTATTATCATTTTGTTTTCTCCAAAAGCATGAAATATAAAACATAATAGTCTCATACAAAATGAGCAAAAATACGCCAGTAAAGGCTAAAATATTGCCCAAGGTGGCTAAATACACTGCTGGTGAAGATACCTACATCCAGTAATATGGGTTTGAGTGGAAGAACACTATGTGAACTCCGCCCGCATGTTCCCTGCTCTAAATTGTTAAGTAGTTTATAAATTTATATTAATTGTTATTAGTTTTTTAAGAGAACATGTAAAGAAAAATCAATAAATCAATAAATCAATAAATCAATAAATCAATATAGCGATTTTGCTGTTGTTATTTTTAAATTGTAAATCAGTATTTTAGTTTAAAGTGAGATTAATATGTAGGGTGGGTGGGTGTGAACTATCCCACCTTCCAATTTTAAACAAATAACCAATATTTTTTCAAGAGAAACAAAATTCAAACAAAATTAATTTACACAATAAATTGATTTAGTGAAGAAAGCGCATTTATTAGAAATCTTGAGAGTGTTTTAAAAATTGGAGGGTGGGATAGAAATTTTTTAAATGCCTCTATCCCACCCTTTTAAGCACACAAACAATACATTTTTGGAATAATAAATTTCAAACAAAGCTTATTTAAACAATAAATTTGTTATAAAATGAAGGTACTTTCATTATAATTCTTGGGATTTCTTAATGATTTGTTAAGTTTTTAATTCTCTACAATTGTTTGTTATATACATTTCATGTAACTCCAATAGTTTATTAGCAATTGACAAAAAAATTAAAAATTTTCAATTATTTTTTTCTCTCAAAAGTTAAGAATTTTATGAAAAATATGTAAAACTTATTCAGTTTCTCATTCCTTTTAACCTTTGTTTAAAAAGTTTTGTAATATTTTTCATATTTAAAAAAATATCGGGTTTTGAATGTTCACCAAAAGCTTTACAGGTCCAGTTTTTAACGATAAAACCTTAAGTTTAAAGTTTCATTTCAACTGGATCATTCGTTTTTGAGATACAGCGCCCACAGACATTTTGGCTAGGAAGTTGTATATCAGAATTATTAGGTGACAGTGTATTTAATCCGAATTATTTAGATAGGAAAGAAAATTATAATTGAGATTTTTGCAATATTTTGGTTTTTAAAAATTTTTTGTTTTAAATTTCTTAGAATTTTCCAATGTCTTCTTTCATTTTTGAGAAATTTCTTAGTTCTGAGTTTCAAAGTCATTCATCAATTATCATTAAAAATTCTTGAATTCAAGCAATTTCTCGTTATTACGAAAATTTTTAATCGATCTAAAATATTTGCAATGTTTTCAAATTCTTAGAAATTTTCAGTATTTTTCATTTCCTTTATATTACCTGATATCTTTATCAGCAACTGTCTGATTTTTTTCTGGAATTTCAAAAATTTGCACAACTAATACTTCAACACCAGGGATCGTCATTTTAAAGGATGAAAACCGTAGCGCAGGCAACCATATTAACACCGATCTCAATCAGAAGTCTCCAATTGATAAGAGTTATTCCAGCGCATATTATACTCAAACAAGATCTGACATATCTAAATTTGACAAACAATATTCCAAGAACTGAAAAAAGGTCCAACACAAACGGTGGACAAAAAGGATTGCGAATGCAAATTCTCAATTTTAGGGTAGTAGGTGAAGAAGGAGTAGAGAGGGGAACCTTGTGGTGTGGATAAGTAGGAGAGAGGTGTTCACGCGGTGGAGTATTAGTATAAGGCCTAGATATCAAAGAAATCCGCTTCAGTAAATTTACCGGAGTTGTTAGAATTAACGGAGGAGGAAGTAAGGATAGAGATGGAGTCCGCGGCGAAGCCGTTTTGGTGTTCGGGGATGTGATGTTCGAAGTAGTCAAGGTGTTGGGAAAAGATAATACGTTCAAGTAGTTTGCTTATGGTGTTCAACAGGGAGATGGGGCGGTAAGAGGATGCGTTATAGGGGTCGTTGGATTTTTTGCGAAGCATTATGACCTTGGCAGCTTTCCAAGGGGAAGGGAAGTATCCTACAGAAATGCAGGAGCAAAAGATTAAACATAAAAAGGAGATTAAGTTGACTGGAAGGTGTTTTAGGATGAATTAGGAGATGCCGTCAGGGCTGGGAGTGGAGAAGTTTTAATGAGGGATGTGACTCGTTTTGGTGTAATGTCGTCATTGTCATTGTAGTTGAGAGTAAACTCAGTCAAGGGATGAAAGGTTGAAAAGCTAGTTGGCCTCAAGGTCGGTGTGAGGTTTGCCCTTAAGGGAGGAGGAATGTATTTTGGAAAGGTTGCCTCCCATCTTTCCAAAATACATTCCTCCTCCCTCAAGGGCAAACCTCACACCTCACACGGCAATGCCAGAAGGATCGATATTGAGATAACCGGAAGGGGTTATTAGAGGAGGGTGACGGATAGAAGTGGGGCGGGAGGTGAGGTTGCGAAAGGTTTTCCAAAAATGGGAGGGAGAGTGGGAGTCGAATTTTTGATTTCTGTGTTGATTGATTTTGAGTTTTTAATTATATCAATTATATATGTATATATTCTAATTTTTCTCTTGTTGTTATTTAATTGTCCTTTCTGTTGAGAAAGACAGAGGTGTTGTGACTTTAATTAAGGACTTCGAGGTGTGTAAAGCAGGTAGTTTACTGGGTACCGATTAGCTGAATTCAAACTGATACTGAAAGCGCGATGGATTCAAGGAAAAGGTTTTAGAGGTTGGGTAAAGAGGAAGACGATGAAAATAATGACGTTGGAATGGCGGAGGATGAACAGGTGGAGGAGGAGGAGAGCTTAATTGTAATAGATATTGTAATAATTTTTTTTAGGGTTCAGAAATAAATTATTATTATTATGATTAATGAGGATATTTAGCCTGTTAGATTCAGTTCGGTCCTTTTGTAAGTTGAAGCGTCTGATCTGTCTATATAGGCGTCTTTTCTGCCGGAAGAGGAAGATTATGTTAGAGGGAAGAAGAGATGAGTGGAAGAAGTTCAGGAGAGAGGTGTATGTTTGCCAATGGCCTGTTGTATCCTAGAGGTTACGTTAAATACGGCTGCGCCAATGTCGTCTGTCGATGATAGGTTCTAGGGAGGTTGGAAGGATTCTAAGGTGGCTTGGAAGTCGTTCCAACTTGTGCGGAAGAAAATTTTTTTTCGAGCGAACAGCAGGGAAGGGGTTGATTAAAAAGAGAACAAGTGGAGTTGGTCGCTGTTGATGGGGTCATGGAGTAGTGGTTAGCAATGCCATCGGTGATCAAAATGTGGTCGATGATCGAGTGACCTTGATGGTTTATGAATATATGGAGGTTATTTGGAATACGGACAAGGGGGAGATGAGGAGGAGGTTTTTAAGTCCGCGACCGTGATGGTCGGTAGCGTTGTTCCCAAAAGCAGAGGACCTGCTTAGTGTTTAGGAAAAGAGATGAGGACATAGGTTAGCTGAATGCTGGGATCATTAGTAGGGTAATTAAGTGGTCGGAAGAGAATGGATTTATGAACAATGATGGCATAGCCGCCGCTCTGTGGTCCATTGTCAGTGCGGAGGATGTTGTAGTCAGGGATGGAAACGCGAGTGGATGGAGAGAGTAAGATTTCTTCACTTCAATAATTCCTACTTCACAAATTGGTACGGTACAAGTCTGTGTGAGAGAATAATTTTGTTTTGTTTGAACTGAATTTTCTAGTAATTTGTATTTTTAATTGCGAGAACTTCCTACGAAAGTTCAGGTTAGCCATATTATCTCTATAGTTCTACAATTGTCTTACATTTTCCCTTCAATTTTTTTCGAAGTGTCTTAGTATTTTAGAACTAGATTGTTTCTTCCAAATTTTCTTCAAAATATGAAATTTTCTACAAGTGAATATATTTAGCCCACTTTTTGTAGCACTACAATGAGTCTCTGCACCTGTGGAGTATCCACTGATATGTACATAAATGAAACCTTTTTCGCCGATTTATTGCACTACTAAGACTCCACACAATATTTACCGACAGACACTTATTCAAGAAATAATATTTATCATTTTTTTCATCAGTATAATGATATTATCAAAATTAAAGATAATTTACTCTTAAACACAATTCATATTGTCTAATATACTCCTTATACGAGTAAAAAATTTTGTACTAGAAGTTTTTGTATAGGTTTTTCTTCAAAAATCTGTAATACAAATATTTTTTTCCAAAGTTTTCCAATTGATCTAGACACATTATTGACTATTAAAATAATGTTATGGTTAATTAGCCTTCAATTTAATGAACTAGCTTTGATTATACAAATGTATTTATTTCAGAGGCATGGATATCATGATGGTTAGAATGTTTAATGTGCCTTATCATTACGACTGGATATTCAATTTAACCAAGTTATCCCGTGACGACAAAAAATATGTAATGTTATTTCGCAAATTTATTTTAGAGGTAAGTATTAATAATTCTGATGTATTTATTATGCAACATTTTCCATAACGCTCTGAAAATATCCAGTGTTTCTAAATGAATATCGGGGTTTTAACGCATAGTAGTACATTGTTACGTAAAACTTAAAATTATAATTAATAAATGAAACGAAAGAGCAACTCAAACAGTGTTGTTTGTTGGTAGCAAAAATAGCGACTGACGAAGAGAAAAAAGACATGTGAACACTCATAATGTGCGCATCGGGGGTTCAGATACACCTCACAATGGTACAATTGTAACGAGACTTTTTTTGTTCCATATATCGTCGGAAAGTTTATGGAGTATTTCCTATCTTGATGCTCTACAACTATGGGTAGTTCCCCAATTATTAGAAGAAGAGGCTTTACGTAATAAATATTAAAATTAAAACCTCGATATTAACTTGAAAACACTCGGTAAAATCCATACCTAAAATATAATTAATTCAATTCAAATTTTAATTACAAAATATATGATGACAATGTTTATACTCTAAATATTTTATACAACTATTAATAATAACAAATTCTGTGTTACAAACTTTGTTGATCGAGTATTAACATTTTTTTTATTAATCTACAACTTTAGTTTTTGATCACAAAATTTGTTGATTAGTTATTATATTATATTAAGTATTGTTGATTGAATTATTTATGAAGTACATAATTTTAGAGCAATTATTAATTTTCGATTCAAATATTATATTTCAGGTGATAGAGAGAAAAGTTGCGGATTACAAGAAAAACGTGGCTAATCAAAACAATATAGTCAATGTGGGAGGTGAGAGATTAATTTAAAAGCTAATATATTATAATACTGATGTCATTAGATTTTAGATGACAAAAAGAGGATGGCCTTTTTGGAACTGCTGATTGAACTATCTGAAAATGGTGAGAATTGGTCGATTGAGGAACTAAGGTCTGAAGTTTCGACATTCATGATTGCTGTAAGTTGATATTTGTGAAACTTTGACTGGATATATCTGTATTATAAGATTTGAATTTTGATTCATGCACAATCGAGCTCGCGTTCTCTCTTCAAACTGCCAACCATCAGTCCTCGAAGGAAATAAAACCGCGAATTTCTTCCTAGATGTTAAAAAAGCTTTCAATTTCGTTTGGCACCGAGGTGTGCTGTTTAAACACAATGAACGATTGGTAATATAATTGAAAGAGTTTTTATCTGAACCACATCGGACTTCCTAAATATTTGGCAATGATGTCAAATTCTCTGCAGCTGCGTTGTCAATGCGTTTTATTATAGTTTGTTGACAGGGTAAAAGGGATGTTATAGTATTTTATAACTGGATCTGTTGTTTTAGCGATGCGATTGTATCACATAAAATCAGTTGTGAAGAAAATTTGGGTTGTATTAATATAAATTTCAACCTATCTATACTTTTAGAAGCTTATTTTAAGCATCGATATGATCCCATGAATCAGTTTTCAAAATTAAAAATATAGTTTGAAAATTACTCAACTAAATTTAATTAAAGAAAGAAGCACGATAAGTTTGTTGTACCAAATATAAAAGCTTTCACAATTATTAATTGCATTTAATTTTGTAATATTTTCAGGGAAGTGACACAAGTGCTACTATCAGTAGTTTCGCCATACTTTTATTGGCAATGCACCCAGAAATTCAGGTAAAAGAGCATAATTGTCTTTCAGTAAAAAAAAGTTAATAATAATTTTATTGTAGCAAAAATGCTACGAAGAAGTTATTGAAGTTTTAGGCCACGATCGCCAACTGAATTATACAGATTTGTCAAAGTTCGTTTATTTGGAAAAGGTAATCAAAGAAACGATGCGGCTGTTTCCGGTAGGCCCGCTGATTGTAAGGAAAGTTGATGAAGATATGGAAGTCGGTAAGTTAATGGTTAAAACTACATCAAATTTGGTAAATCAACTGCAATTACTTTCGTATTTAAGACCACATACCTCACAACTAAATTTCATATTTCATAATATTAACATATTGTTGAGCAAACAGAAACATTGCTATGGAAGTAAGAAACATGAAATCCTGATTTATTTGTAAAAGGTACTACGAGCCCAACTAGAAAAAAAGAAAGAAATTTTTAAAACTCCAGATATAAAAATTTATTCACAGTATACCAGAACGCTTTTTTCAAAAATATTTTCACGTAGCTCAAGAATGAATTTCTTAATTACCAATGTTTTTGTTTGTGCCAAATAGATAGAAAATTTATTTACAGTTTATCAGAATACCAGAACACTCAATACAAAATACAAAAATATATTTACGTAACTTAAATTACTATTATTTGTCTGAGATAGGTGGTTATACTCTACCAAAAGGTGCCGGATTAGTGTTATGCATAATGGCTATTCACTATTCGGAATTGTATTACAAGGATCCTTGGAAATTCGATCCGGAACGGTTCTCACCTGAAGAAAACGCCAAGCGACATAAGTATGCTTACCTTCCGTTCTCTGGTGGCCCAAGAAATTGCGTTGGTAAGGTTTTTTATTCAGGCTAATGTTAGCCACGATTTAATACGAGGGTGAATCAAATATAAAATGGAATTTAGTTAAAACAAAGTTTGTATGTATTATTATTAAAAAATTATTATGCTTTATTTCCCTACATAGTATCCGCTTTTAAATAAACATCGAAGCTGAATTTTCTTGATGTCATTATGGAAGGTCGTGTTTTCAACCAATTCCTCACAAACGGTTCCACATCTTGATAAATGTGAAAACGGTATCCTCCCAATTCGTTTTTAAGTGGACAAAACTTATGAACGTCAAAAGGGGACAAGTCTAATATTTCTTAATTTTTCTCGGGTCAAAGCAGCTGTGCTAGGCGGAGCTGTCATGAAGGAGTATCACACTTGCATGTCTTTTCTGTCGATAAGCCACTTTGATTTGACCCACCCTCGTATATTTAATTACCTTAGTCCTATTAACTTGAGATAATATATTAGAAAATGATAAATCAGTGTAACGCAGCAAGTTTCAGTCATACGATAAATCACGATTAATTAATTTCTCAGTTAACCCGTGGTGAAACATTTTTATGCTAATATATGATAGATCATTTTTATACGAAATCCATTATTTCTATAATATTGAATGTTCACATTTGTTTAGGTCTAAAATATGGTATGATGTCATTGAAGACCCTACTCGCCGTGACCTTGAGAAAATATCGAGCCGAAACTGTATACAGAGATGTTAAGGAGATCAAAATAAAGCAGTCCCTTGTTATTAAAGCAGTTGAAGGTTTTCCGATAAAACTGTTTCCTAGAAGCTGAGGTTTGCTATGTGATAATGTACATTAAATATAAATTATAAGAATTTACGAATGTATTTTTTTTACTTAGGAGTATAAACCTTTTTTCAATAATAATAATAATAATAATAGCTTATTATTATTATTTATTTCTCAACAGACAATTGAGTCCAATTACAGAGAAATATACATATAACAGGGCCATAAATTTACAAAAATATGTACAGTTTATACAATGATACAATAAGAGCAAAATACAAATTAACAACACAGTAAAAGTCAGTAAACATCAGGCATTAAGCATTAATTCTAGAAATTATATTAATGCTAGTTTAAGATTCGACCTAAAGTTATTAATATCCGAGCAAAAAATATCTACATGATATTGTACTTCGTGGTAATATCTCACCATTTTATGTAATGGCGAATGCTTATGATGAGTTGTGCGTAGAATATCCAAAAAGCATGTTTGATTGCTACGACTGTTATACCTAGGAATTTTGAAATAAAATTGTAACAAAAGATCAGGGTTATCAGTGATTCCGTGTATGTGTTTATATAAGTCACAAACTACCACAAATCTGTGCCTATCAAATATTGATAGCATATTAAATTCTAAAAAAAGTTCACTGTTTCTAATATTATATCCTGGATAGCGATTATACTTACAATAGAACAAATATCTTAGAAAACGCTTTTGCACTCTTTCTAAAAGATTTACATTAAGTTTACACCTTGGGGTCCACACAGCCGCACAGTAATTTAATTTACTTAAGATAAATGCTTCGTAAAGTCTAACCGCTGGCGTAATACTAGTGAAGTCTTTACAATTTCTGATGATAAAGCCGAGTAATTTATTGCATTCAGAGACGATATAATCGTTATGATTACTGAATGATAGCTTGCTGTCAAAATATATACCAAGGTCTTTAATTGTATTTTCGCGCTTTAAAGGAGTATCCCGAAGGATATAGTTACAATGTATGGGTTGAAACAGGCGATGATATGATACAACAAAGCATTTAGAAATATTAATCAAACATACGTTCTAAATTACTTTGTAAAATGACACAGTCACTAGCAGTAGTTATTTTATTATACAGCTTGATGTCATCTGCATACAAGAGATAATTACAGTTAAATACTCTACAAATATCATTTAAATATATAACGAACAAAAGTGGGCACAATTTAGACCCCCGGGGAACACCACTTATGGCTATATATAAGTTAGAACTAAAACCCGAATAATATACAAATTGACGTCTATCCGAAAGGTATGAGCAGATGGCATTTATGATGGTTCCATTAATGTTATATTTAGATAAGGCCTGTATTAGCTTATCATGTGGCATCCTATCAAAAGCCTTGCTTATATCAGTGTAGATAACGTCAACCTGCTTACATTGGTCCAGTTTTTCAGAAATATATTGTGTAAAATTTAACAAGTTTGAGACAGTTGATCGCATCTTGATAAATCCATGTTGTTTCGGGCTAAGAAAAGGAGATACCGCATTATAAATTAAATCGTATAGTATGGCCTCAAAGATTTTAGAAAAATTAGAAACAAGCGAAAAGGTCTATAGTTTTCCATACAATTTCTATCGCCATTCTTAAAGACAGGTGTTAATTTAGATAGTTTTCATATTTCCGGAAATATACCATGAGCTAAAATTAAATTGAAAATATATGATAGCAGTGTGGAAAACGCATTGGCACAATCCTTCACAACAAAAGCCGGAACATTATCGGGTCCCATAGTCAATTTAGGTGACACAGCTTTTAAGTAACACATCACTAAATCATCCTTAAACTTTAGAACAAAGTGGAAATGTCATCACTATTTGTACTGATATCATAGGCCGTGGTGGTATTTGCACTAAACACTTGACTAAATTGATCGGCGAAACCTTGAACAATATCTTTTGATGTAGTTAAACTAACACCATTTCTTTTCATGGATCCAGGAAGTCTTGTTTGCTTTTTCCGTTTATTAACAAACGACCAGAATTTCTTAGGGCATTCAGCTATATTATCTTGTGTTTTCTGGATATATTCCTTATAGGCACGTCGAATTTGTCTCTTGAGAGAGTCCCGAATTTGTTCAAAACGAGATCTTCTGTCACTAATAGAGTTTTCTTTCAATTGATGGCGAAGCCTCTCTTTCTGCTTGACCATTCTAATGATTTCCGATGTATACCAAGGTGGATATGTAACGTGTTTTCCTCTGGGTAGAATTTTGGGTATATGTTTGTCAAATAAGTAATATAGGATGTTATAGAACTGAGAACATGCATCATCCACATTAGATTTTTCATATAAAAAAAACCAATCGACAATTAGAAGATCCTGATATAATAAGTCCAGGCGGGCTGCTTTAAAATTATATTCTTTAGGCGGACTGGCATGAGAATGCGACGAAAAGTTAATAAAATTTAGAAAAGCAAGTTCGAAAGTCAATGCAGGATGATTCAATATTTCACTCGCTTTCTCAACAGTACAATGAAAAGACTCGGGAATATTTATCAGATCTAGTACTCTACCTCTATCATTGCATACGGAGTTACATTGTCTTAGGTTAACTAATGAAAGAAAGTTCGTGAGCGTTGACACTTTGCGACACGAGAAACTTTGATTCACACAAGCATAATAGTTTGGTAAGTTGAAATCACCGCAAATAATTAAATCATAAGATCCAAAATGCTCCGAAAGATGCTCAAATAATGTCACATAATCATCATTACAGGTATTTGGAGGAATGTAAAGACATATAATAATGTACGTTTTAGCCTGAAGGGTAATTGATGCCGCGAAAATGTCAATGGTAGTTACTGGTGAAAAAATAGAAAGCTGTTCTGCCTGAATTTTGTTCTTAATTGCTATCAAAGCGCCTCCACCTTTACCATGTTGTCTGTCTGAACGAAAAACGTTGAAAGTGTCCGGAAAGAGTTCACTATTAAGCACGCTATTTGTAAGAAGTACCAAGTCATAACTACATATTCCCACATTATTATAAAAAGATAAAGTTTTTGATTTGAGGCCTCGGACATTCTGATAATAAACTGAAGTGTATGTCTGTTGAGAACGAGTTAGTTTTTTCTTTCGACGTTGAGTTTAACAATTTTCGGCACTCCATGAAAAAATTTTATAGATAAATTTTGTTCACCTTCGGCAATTCGTTGAGCCATATTGTCTTTCAGTTCTTTTAGATACATTTGTTGCTGCGGTGTGCAAACAGACAGGATATTGGTTTTACCCATACGCCTACTCTTCGATAGAATTTGTTTGGCACAATTAATGTCCGGCAAAACGACTTTCAGAGGACGACATCTACTGGATTTCTTTCCCAATCTGAACACCTTGAACGGATCAACAGTTTCATTAACAGAATTTAAAATCTCTATCATTATCTTCATTATCAATTTCATTATCGTTAAAAAAGGGATTATATTAAAATATTGTTCACATAAATTGACGAAATTGGACACAATTGGCAGATTTTATTGATCTACACAAAAAAAAGTCAAACAAATGCTACAAATTGATTTTCGGCGTTTTCTTTGGTTTATAAGGAGTGTTGTCTTAAAATTATCCTGCAGAAAACAAAGAATAAAATTGAAGGAATATGGCATGGATGCACAGACCGCGGCCCGCGGGCCGCATGCGGCCCGCCGGTCGAATACCGGTGGCCCGCCGACAGCAAAAATAATACTCTCGTACATTCTAAAAATATTGAATTCTATTCCAGAATAAAACCAAAAAAAATATGTTCGAAAAGTAATTTGAATCTCGCGCGCGCGCTATTACGGTGCGCCGTACGTGCGTCGTCGGTAACAGCGGTCGGTAATGTTCGTGCTGATCTCGGTTAAATTCGTTTGCTTGAAGAAGCGCGGCGGCCGGCGGCGCGATGACGATCGCTCGCGTAGATAGTACACGACTCGAAGCTTCCAGAGTCGGTTTCGAGATTTCTCCAGACAGTTTTCGACTCTATACGCGCGGTATAAAAGCCACGTTTAATCGCCGCTAGGTGTATTAGTGTTCTGTGAGTTTAATAGAGGTTTTGGAAGGCAATAGTTGTACTCCACTAGCCGGTGTCATATATTTTGATCCACATTCAACGTAGATTTCCTGTTGCAGTGTTAACCGTCAAGTGCCGTGTATAATTGTGTTGTGAAATCGTAAGTAAAACTCTATTATTAATAAGTGTTTCCCTACCTATTTAATCAATTATTTTTGATAATTTAAAAAGGATGGGTAATTTAAGTAGGTACTGTAATTGTTTTTAGGTGCTGTGTTAATCCTAGCCAGGATTAGAACGCAACATGGACAAGCCAGGACCTAGTAAAAAACGTAAGGTTAAAGATGAAAATCGGCAATTTCAAGAAATTTGGACTGAGAAATACTTTTTTGTATGGTCGCATAACAAAGTCGTTTGTTTGCAAGAATTCTGTTGCAATTGCAAAGGAATATAATGTAAAAAGGCACTATGAAACGCAGCATCCTTCTTTTACCAAGTTTACAGGCGAATTAAGAAAGCAAAAAATGTTGTCTTTAAAACGGGAGCTTACGGGTCAGCAAGCTATGTTTAGAAAACCCATTGAAGATTCAGAAACAGCTACAGAAGTTAGTTATGAAATTTCTCGAATGATAGCAAAGCGAAGTCGCCCCTTCAATGATGGGGATTTTGTAAAAGAATGCATAGAAATTGCCGCTAAGAAAATGTGTCCAGAAGCAGCAAAAAAGTTTGAGAAAATTCAACTGAATCGTATGACCATCCAAAGACGAATTATGTCTTTGTCAGGTAATATTGCGGAACAATTAACTGAAAAAACTAAGATCATTGAATTTTTTTCATTAGCACTCGACGAATCCACTGATATTAGTTCCACAGCTCAACTTCTAATATTCATACGAGGTGTTACTCAAGATTTTGAAGTCGTAGAAGAGTTATTAGGAATGTGTTCATTGAAAGGTCAAACCAAAGGAGTTGATATACTCAATGTACTTTTGGATGAGCGTTCAAAAACTGATTTGGACTTATCAAAATTATCGGGAGTTGCGACTGACGGTGCTCCTTCGATGATTGGTGTCAATTCCGGGCTAGTTACTTTGCTGAAAAAGCATCTGCAAGAAAAAAACATAAAGGCTGAAGATCTCATGCAGTTTCACTGCATTATACACCAAGAAGCCCTCTGTGCTAAACAAATTGAATTTCAAAATGTCATGAAAGTGGTAGTTTCGACTGTAAATTTCATAAAATCACGAGGACTCAATCACAGGCAATTCAAACAATTCCTTGATGACATCGAAAGCGAATATGGAGATTTACTGTATTATACAGAAGTAAGGTGGCTAAGTCGTGGATTGACACTGGAACGATTTCTAAATTTAATAGAAGAAATTGGAATATTTCTGGCGGAAAAGCAAAGGGATGTCCCGGAACTTAAAAATCCTGATTGGTTGTGTGATTTGGCTTTTTTAGTTGACATTACAAATCATTTGAATGTCTTGAACACACGGCTTCAAGGCAAAAATCAACTGATATCCCAGCTCTACGCTCATGTATCATCCTTTCAATGCAAGCTGACACTTTTCAGATCGCAATTGAATTCTGGAAATTACAATCATTTTCCGAATTATAAGAAAATGGCTGAAAAATTCAACAAAACTGCGATTAATTTCAGTTATGTAGAAAAGCTAGATATTTTGATTCAATCTTTTCAAGACAGATTTTCGGAGTTTAAAAAAGTGAAACCTCTGTTGGACATATTCAGCAATCCTTTCACGATTTCAGTTGAAAATGCGCCAGAGTCAATGCAGTTAGAAATTATCGACATTCAAAACGACGAAGATTTACGCAACAAATTCAACGAAGGAGACTTGCTGAACTTTTACCGCTGCATTGATAAAAATATGTACAAAGAGTTGCGCATAAACGCTCTGAAATGTGCCAGCTTATTTGGTTCTACCTATATATGTGAACAAACTTTTTCAATACTTAATAATAATAAAACCAAAAATAGAAACCGCCTTGCAAATGAAAGTTTGGAAGCAGTTTTACGTGTTGCTACAAGTAAATTTGAGCCAAATATAAAAAAGATTGTAAGCACTATGCAGTACCACGCTTCAAATTAATAAATTCCTTTTTAATTTTAATACATTATTATCAATTATTTATTGTCTTTAATTACCTACACTTCTGGCGGCCCGCCATCAGTTCATGATTTGCCCGAGTGGCCCCTAGTCTTAATAAGTCTGTGCATCTCTGAGCTATGGGCTAGCTGAAGGAATGAGATCAGCAAAGTTGAGCATTAGAGACGCAACGAGATGTTTTGATGATCTTCCGAATCATCATACTCTCTTTGACTTACAACTTTTTTTATCTGCGAATTGAATTGGGTGATGCATACATTGAAAATATTAGGTGTATAAATGAATAATCAAATTATTTTAAGCAACCAAGAAATTAATTTAAAAATCAATTGATTTTCCCGTTCTGTTGCGGTTATAAAATGTTAACTTAAAATAATTATAAATGACAGTTCGTATGCCAGAAACCCTAACAACTTCAGTTTAGTACTATGGCAACAAATAAGCTGCATATCTCTTCTTTACGAATTCCAACAAGGAACAAATGCTGCAAGAGCTTATCTATTTGATCCCTTCTCGTACTATGTGTAAGCAATTATTTCTATCTGAATTATAAACAACGCCTTGGAAAGTGCGACGACAATGACTCTTGCTTGCAGAAGGGCTGAGAGTAACCAAGCAATTAATTTTCAAATGCATTCATGAGAGCACAAAGATCCACAAAGTAAGATGGGTTCCGTATAAACTTTATTTTATTGGAAACTACATTCACTATTCGTAGCTTATGTAAAATTGTACATGTGGGGTGGGTGGGTGGCCAATATCACACCTTCTAATTTCTTAAACATCAACGAAGGATTATCTTTAAAGAAAAATGTAAAAGAAAAACAAATCGATTTAAAATTATTTATAATTAATTCTCTAAAAAATATGAAGAACCCTTGTTGATGTTGGATAAATCGGAGGGTGGGATAGTAGGCACCACCCACCATTTCCTTTAAATAAATTGCAAAGAATAACTGCTCAATTAAAAAATCTTTTAGATAATATGTAAAATCCCTTTTCATAATTGCAAATATTGTGAATGATAGTCACCCACCCAATCTACATATACATTTTTATTATATAAAGTAAAGACAGTTTTACCCACCCTACATATACAAAAAAATTAAGCTACAACACTACTGTTTTATTCTTTTAATACATCAACACCATTACTGTTATAATTATTTAAAAACTGCAGTCAGTGATGGAAGTAAAGTTGTTTTTGTAAATGAAAAACCCTATTTATGAATAATGTTTATTGAAACTAACATAAATCATTTTTCGTGGAAAATCGTTACGAGTGATGGGAAATGGATACCCATGACGCAGAAAGTCATAGATAAAACACAATTTCATTCGAAAGGTTCGTCTCTGCATTTGGTGGGATATGAAGGGTGTCATTTATTATGAGTGAAGGTATGGTTAAGTTTAAGTTAAGGAGAATGTATGAGGAAACATGGTGAGTTGCGAAGGTCGGAGGGAAATGTGCGGAAAGGTTCAGGACGTGAAAGGGTCTGAAACAGTGTTGCCCGATAAGTCCGGTGCTCTTCAATTTATACATTGGGGATATTGGGGATTTGGAAGAAGTACTGAGGAAAGGAAAGGATGGTGGGATGGTAATAGGGAAGAGAAAGGTATGGACGCTAGGGCACGCGAACGACATGGTCCTAATGGTGAGGGAATTGGAAGGAATGAAAGGGTTGTTAAAGAGAGTGAAAGGACAGGAGAAATGTTTGAGATTTAGGAATAAGGTAAGAGAGGGAAGTATAAAAGAGTTAGAGTGGAAGGGATAGACAGAGTAAAAGTGTTTAAATATTTGGGCTTTAAGTTTAAGGGGACGGGAGGATATGAGGAGCATGCAAGATGGGTGCAAGGAAAGGCAAGAAAGGAGTGGAGTGTGGTTAAAGACAAATGGGGAAGTTGGATTAAAGGAAATGTGAGTGTGACATGTGGTTTGTAGAATACGTGCGTGAGATCTATTTTGTTGTACGGAGTGGAAGTGTGGGGGATCAGGAAGAAATAAAGGGTTGAGAGTAAACAGCGGTGGTTCCTGAGGCAGATGTTAGGGATGGAGAAATCGACCCCGTGTTACATACTGCTTCAGAGAGAGTGTGTGGTGTGAGGCGATAAAGAGAAAGCTGGGTATGAGATGGAAGTAAGTAATCTGTAGAAGGGAAGGCTTCTGAAGGAGGTATGGAGGGAAAGGATGGACGCAAGTCAGAACAGATGGAGGATAGCGAGGAAGGGGATGTATGAAAGAGAGGGCTTGTCGGAGGTGAGGGTAAGGTAATGGTTGGAGAAAGGGGTAAATGTGGTAGGATGGGTACACGAGAAAGTGAAAGAGATGGAGAGACAGAATCAGATAGGAAACAGTAAATAAAATGAGGGGTATGAGAGGTGGCAGGTTCATGGGAGCAGACCAAGATATCTGAAGGGGGACAATCTGAGGACAGAGAAGAAAATAATAATGGCTAGAGCGAGATGTGGGTTGGACGAGAATAAAGGAATAAAGAGATGGATGGGTGAAAGTTGGAAGGATGTGGAAGAATGTAGAAATATGGTGGAATGGATGAGAGATGATGGGGCCAGTATAGGGGTACTGAGAAAGCTGGAGTGGGAAAAGGAGAAGAGAAGGGAAGAATGAAGAAAAGAAGAAAACAGGGTATATTATAATGTATTGTAAAGAAATGTTATGTTTTAGTTAGTTTATCAATGCTAATAAGGGTCTGTTTTTTATTATGAGTTGTTGCAAATAGGTGAAACACTTATTAACATTAATTAATTCGCTTGAGTCAAGAATTGGAACACAAACAGCCTTATACTGGCAAAGGAGAACATCAGAGAAAATTTTTACAGGACAAAGTAAAGCCACACAGATTGTTTAAAATACAAAATACAGAATAATGAATCTTGGCAGAACAACTTAAAGTACCAGAAATATTTACCAGCCTTTGCTTCATCTGACTACCCCTCATTCCGGTCCATACATTACGCCTTGTCTAATATGCATTTGCAATCAATGGATGAGATCCGAAAATGTATTGAGGACTTTATCGTGTCCAAAGACGTAACATATTTTTGAGATGGAATTAATCAGCTGCCCGAAAGATGGCTTAAAATTTTGAAAAATAAAGGCCAATATTTTGATTATACAATTTAATTTACTTTATTATAAAATATCTACCTCCCGCACAGTACCACCAAAAAGTCCTTGTTAGGGATCAAACGAATGGCATTGGACTATTAAAAAAATCCAACGGCGAATATACTGGAACCCTAGAAGAAAGAGTACTCTTAGAAGCTCACTTTACTGGATCCCACGAAATCAGCCCTACTATAGAAATCAAAAAGCTGGTAAAGGGAATATTCACTCAATGGCTTTAAGCCGTTCAAATTCAGGATGTTATCTTTCCAGCCCTCCTGCAAAAGGAAGGGGAGGATTTACTACCACGACTCGCCCAAATATTCATAACTAGCTACTCTCTTGGGTATATCTCTAAGCAACATTTATAGCAAAGGCTGGCAACAGCCAAACTGACGACCTAAGTCATATCGCCCAAAAGGTTCACATAGTTTCTCCTAAAATAGATGGAAAAAATCATCGATAGAAATATTAGGGAAATAGCGTTCCAAATAGATGGAAAAAATCATTGATAGAAATATTAAGGAAATAGCGTTCCAGTGCTTTCCCCTTCACAAACAATTTGCCTTTCAAGTAGGCAAATCAACTACAAATGCCTTTAACACACGAACAAGTGTAATAGATAGGAACATCGCAAACAATGAATGGAACACTCATTGGATTTTCCAACACCATTAAATATCTCAGGCCTTACTTTTAAAAAGAGGCTTAATTGGAAAACCCATGTAGACAACATCACCACGAAAGCAGTAAGGGTAGTATGATCCTGCCACAGACTATTTGGTAGAAGTTGAGGTTTATACCCAAGATAATATATTGGCTTTTCATAACGGTGATAAGACCAATAATCACCTATGATTCCGTGGTTTATTGGACAAAGATAACAGAGATCACAACTCAAACTCAGTAAGGTTAAACGGCCGGCATGTCCTGGAGCAATGGAGGCCATTAAGAATACGATTCTGAAATGTTTCACCACGGGTTAAGTGAGAATTTAATTAATCGTATCCTAAATGTAGTTGAAAAAATTGGATGGCATTCTATAGCAAATTTTATCTAATTTAGATGTAAATTTTTTTTTTATATAGAATAGGTTTATTTATTGCAAAAAAAGAAACTACAAATATATACTTAATTAATATTTGATACAATGTAATGTTATTTTTTGCTCCTTCTAGATTTTCTTCCCCCTGTCTTCACTTTGGGATTTGCGGCCAGGATCTCTTGGTTTTCTTCTATTATTTTTTTCTGTTAATTATATTTTGTTGTTTAATATTAGGTTCTTAATTTTTAATTTGAAGGTAGTGTATTTTAAAGATTTTACGTGGTTTTGCAATTTATTATACTGTGTTATAGCTTTGGTTGTTAAGGCTGCAGAGTATTTTGTTGTTTTATATTTTTCTGTTCTCAGTTCCGATTTTCTTCTTGTTGAGTATTCATGAATTTCCTTATTTGTTTGTAATGCCATGTTGCTCTTTATAAGGTTATTTTTGATTTTGTAGATCATTAGTATGTTATTTAGGGTTACCATATTTGTTATGTTAAGTTCTTGAGTTTGGTTATATAGTTCCAAATTATGTGTTCTTCTTTCTAGATTGTACAATGTTTTTAATATTTTATTTTGTTGTATTTGTAGCTTATTTATATTTTTTTCGTTGTATTTCCCCAGATGTTAATCAGGTAGTTGTTTTTTTTTAAGTGAATAGTGGATGGTATATCTGTCTTCTTGTTGAATCGCTAATGTAGTTTTTAATTTTATTCATTGCTGCTATTGTTTTTGCATTTTTGTACCGGGAGATGATCATTGTAATTGAAATTTATATGTATATATAGGTTGGCTGGGTGGCCTTAAATATTTATTAATTTATTCACTCAAAAATTTTACATTTTTAATTTCTTTCAAAAATTATTTAAAACAATAGTTTGAATAAATCTATTCAATTTTGCAATAATGTTATGTTTATTTTCGATTAACAGCTTTTAATTAAAACCCTCGCTTATATTTGACTGATTGAAGGGTGGGTTAGAGGCCAACCACCCTCCCACCCTACATACATGATAACTTTAATTACTTGATTGTTGATGGGTACTACATCCCGTTTACTTTCCCTATATAGAATGTAAGGAAAATATTTTTTCGTGAAATTTTTTTAACGGAAATATTTTTTTTGAGGTCCTGAGACCATTCCACTAATTTCTGGAATTTTTTTATGTCTGTGTGTGTCTGTCTGTCAGTGCATCTGTGTCTGTGTGTCTGTCGGTGGCGCTGTACCTCAAAAACGAATTATCCTTTTCATATGAAATTTAAACTTAAGGTTTTATCGTTAAAAACTGGAACCGAAAAGCTTTTAGGAGGTGGATGCGCTGCAAACTAAAAATTCTAGTAGTGATACTAGAATGACCCCACGTAAGTATACAGTATTGTAAATGGGATTGGAAAAGAGCATGGTATGCAGCAATAAGTGCAGTTTTAGGTAGTGAATTGCTCAAGTGCCTGAGTAGATATGTGACCCGGCTGAGTTTTTGACTCAGTTCCTTTTCATGTTCTTTTCAGATTAGTTTAGTATATAGGTTAATCCCCAGAAATTTGCAAAACCCATGCTCTTCATTATGAGATTTTAAGGAAAGCTTCAGAGTGCGGTGAGAGATACAATCAATGGTTTTGTAAGTAAAAAAAGTAAGGATATTTATGGATTATCAATGGACCTAATCAAATACTTAATTGATGTTCTCATTAATCCATTAACTAATCTCATCAATGACACATTAACGTCGTGTACATTCCCTGATGTACTTAAACTTGCAAAGGTAATACCTGTTTTCAAGATGGGGGATACAGATGATCTAAATAATTATAGACCTATATCTCTATTACCAATATTTTCCAAAATAATAGAGAAGATTATGTTTAATCAGATTGTCTCTTTTCTTGAAAACAACAAACTTGTATCTCTGTATCAATATGGCTTTAGGTAAGGAAAATCGACTACTGATGCTATAGTCGATTTTGTAGATAAAATAGTGACATGTTTCCAGGAAGGTAATTTTGCCACCTTTCTTGACTTGAGCAAGGCCTTTGATTGTGTTTCTCACTGTATACTCTTGAGGAAATTGTATCTATACAATTTCGAACCCTCTGCATGCAGACTTCTGTCATCATATCTCACAAATAGACGCCAAGTGGTTTATTACAATGGCTCTATATCTGAACAACTACCTAATCAGCACGGTACTTAATTTACAGTAATGATTTTGTGAAGTATATGGATGATGTCAATGTTGTGATTTTTGCTGATGACACTAATTTAATATCTACTGCAAAAACAATTAATGAATCAAAATTTTTGAATGAGACAGCTGAACAGAAAGCCGCATGTTGGTTTAATAGCAATAAATTAAGCCTAAACTTAAATAAAACAAGTAAATTGTTATTTACTTTATAAACAAATGAAGTAAATACCACTGAAAATTCAATAAAATTCTTAGGTCTGCATATCGACCATCTTATGTTGTGGAACTGCAATGGTGATGAACTATCAAAGAACATTAATAACTATATATTCCTCTTAAGAAGTTTGAGCATGAAAGTCTCAATAAAGATAATGCGAACAGCTTATTTCTCTTTTATACATTGTCATCTGACATATGGAATTTTGGTATGGGGTCATTCATCATCCACTCATAGGTTATTTGGTTTGCATCAATACGAATTATTTCCGGTCTGGGTTTAAATAACTTCGGATACTGACACTCCCTTGTATCTATATCTATGAGTGCCTCATTTATGTTAAGAAAAACTGTAACAAATATACATGTCATCAATCTAGTCACTCTCATGACACACGAATTAAAGAAGAAATATGTCCCACTAGATTACGTTTAAATCGATCTAGAACTGGTACAAACTACTATGGTATTAAGTTCTTTAATAAACTACCAAAATCTATTAGGGGCCTACCACTAAAAGCTTTTAAGGTAAACGTAAAACAGCTATTACTTGATCTTGCTTTTTATAATTGGGAGGATTATTACAAATATAATTTTTAATGTATTTCTATTTTAAACATCGATGTTATTTTTATTATATTTATTGTATAGTTGTCCCATTTGAAATTTTATTTATTGCATTTATTTATTTATTAGTTTTATTATCTTACCACAAATTCTAATCTGTTGTAATAAAGTTGTCTTTATATTTTAATTTAGTTGATGAATGAAAATTAAAACATATCTAATATTGTGTCTAAACTGTATTATTGTAAACTTTATACTGTATTTGATTTCAATGTTATTTACTTACTAATAATATTACCCTCGACTTATGTAAAACTTTATAGTTCTGGCATGAATAAATTATTATTATTATTATTATTATTAGCCTTACAGTTTTTGTTATATTCAGAGAGAGTTTGTTTGAATTGAACCATTTCTGAATCTGATCATTTAAGATGTCTCTACGGTGCAACACGTTTTGATAGTCATCATCTACATTGATTAATGTTGTATCATCTGCATACATAACTATTTTCCCATGTAGAATATGTGCAGAAAGGGCGTTCATATATACTAAAAAAAGTAGTGGCCCTAGAATAGAACCTTGTGGTACACCACAAGATACAGTTACGAATGCAGACGAGCGATCATTGAAAACAACGCATTGTGTTCTATTCAGGAGGTAGGAGTTTACTAAGCGACAACTTTTATGCGACGACTAGCAGACCACCTAAATTTAATAAACACATCAATAAGACGACCCAATAAAAATCGGACAGCACGATACCATCTACACGGTACATAAATTTCCTCCGACCCGTAACCACTAATTTAGTGATTTTACGGCGGTTTGCTGTTGGGCCGGTTTAATGATATACACAAACACACACATACACACACACAAACGCACACGACCGGAAACAGAAGGTATCATGATGCCAATTATACAGTTGTTTGAGATATGCTGGCAGTAGCTGCAGGTAGTGGGTGTATGCAACTAGCCCCAAATAACAATTAGCCCTATGGGGCGGTCGCAAGGTGTTTCACGGCCGTGTAAAACACCTGCCTCTTGTCAATCGTCTTTCGGGGCAGACAAATTGCCCGGAATTGGTAGCTGCGGCGCATTCATCGCACTTTACTGGGGAAATTTATTGTTACCCGAGACAGGTGCGATCAAAATCTGAAGATTGCTGTAAAAAAAAAACGACAACTATGATAATATAATTAATACTTTCTACCTGTAAGTTTTATTTTATTGCATAAAATTTATTTAAAAATTTATTCGCTTAAACATTCTCAACCTACATAAACTAATCACTATATACACATATTTACAATTTTAGAAAATAGATTATATCAATTATTTCTACATTCATTACTGTTGCACTTTTGATTACCAAGAAAATATCAGCAATAGTTGTGTTGAAAATGTAGAGAATTATTTCTTTACAGTTACAAAACTATTGCTGATATTTTCTTGATAATCAAAAGTGAAAAAGTAATGAATGTAGAAATTATTAATATAATCTATTTTCTAAAATTATAAATATATGTACATCTTTAGTGATTATTTTTCTATTGATTTGTTTTGTAGATTAAATTATACAATAGTATGTAGCAATTAATATGAAGACCACGCATCATACAAGATCTTATTCAATATATTATTATAATGAAATGTTTGTGTATGTATTTATATAAACAATAATATTAATAATTATTATTATAAAAGAAGTGGACCAATAGTAGAACCCTGAGGTACTTCCTATAAATTATTTCCCGAAACAGAAATGAACTTTTAGTTTATCTATTGATTAAATAACTTAATAAGTAAACATGTTGATAACCTAAAACTAATTGTTAATTTGATTGTATAGTTGTTGATTTCTTTTTGACTATAGTTTCGGCAAGTCAATGTCATTATCAAAACTTTAGTGATTTTAAGCTAAATGTTGCAAGTATATATATATATATATATATGTAATTAGTTAAATGTTTAAGAAGCCTTAAGTATAAAAAACATTAAATCGAAATAGTTTAGGATTTAAGTAAAATAGAAAGGATAAGACAGTCTGTGGCCACTCTTCATACATATCATAATTATTTCAACCTATTTACGTCTTCTTTGATTACTAGTAAACGCTGTTAGTTTTAATTGTTTGGCGAAAGTAATCTGCAACAGTTTATTAATAATATCAGTTATATATTATATTTAGATTTATTATTGTTATTATTGTTATTGATTAGTTCTGGACGATTTGTGTTTCCTAGTAGAACATCCTTAATACTTTACGGCCGTGGCCGTGGATCCAATCAGTTGTGCAAACGCAATATAAAGTGAGTTTGTCGACGGTAAACATAGTAAAATGCTCATATTAAGTGCAAAGCCCATAACCATTAAAGGTTTTAATCAAAGCGAATGGCAGCCCCGACTGCTAATAAGAAGCACACGATTGCCGACACGGCGGCAGTTATTGTGTTTGCCGAACATGACCGAATGTGTCATGATAAATAAATAAATATCGAGAAATTTTAAATTTCCATCGGATTAAATACAGATTAAATTCATAAACATAATTGAGACACGATTTAAGTTTCTACATTTGAATGTCATTATTAAGCCCATGTATTGATTTGAATTCAGTAAATTGTTTTTTTTTTATTGCTAAGACTAAATTTTTTGAATTTAAATTTAATCTACTTCAATTAGAAATTATTAATATTAATAGTTTATTTGGATTGGAAACCTGATTGCAAAATCTCAGCAAATCAACAAACTCTACTGTTAATATTGTTAATACTTGACGCTTCTACTTCGTCATACAAAAAATGTATTTATTAAATAATGTATTCTATAGCATAAATGATTTTTTTCGTAATGTTTTTGTAAAACAAAATGTTACACTGACTTGTCTAATATCGTTTGATTTATGTGGATTAATAAAGAATGATTATTATTATTATTTAAATAAAATACTTTGTTACTAATTCTACACTTAATATTCCATTGTTTAAAAATATTTCTAACTCTTTCTTCTACCATATTTAATCGAAATTTATAAATGATTTTTAATTATTTTAATTAGAAAGCTATTATCTACGTTTTTTTAAATATATTTAAGTGTAATAAATAACTATTTTGTTTTTCCTAATAATTTAAAACTTATCCTTAAATAATTTCCACTAAAATTACATATTTTTTAACGACCTTCAATTAATATTAAATTTTTCTAAGTTTTATTAATCATTTCTTTTTAACGATTGATTATTGGATTGATTTAAACTATTTTTCTACCGATTTTTAAATTATTTAAGCTGGAAAATAGATAGTACATTCACCCAGCGTACTCTTGACCTACCTCAACACAAAGTATATTGATCTAGCGTTACCCTGACCTATCCTAATAAACAGTTCATTATGGTAGGTCAAGAGTACGCTAGGTTAATACCAAAAAATGCAACGACATTCCATTTTATTGTATTAATCCTGACCTACCGTAATAAACGGTTTATTGGGATAGGTCAGGGTAACGCTAGATCAATATACTTTATGTTGAGGTAGGTCAAGAGTACGCTGGGTGGATGTTAATGTATTTTAGGATTAATATAGAATTTATTTTTTCAGGCCCTATATTAATATACAATAAATTGAGGTAGGTCAAGAGTACGCTAGTTTTATAAAAAATGAATCAATATTAATCAGAAATATACTATTAACAAAGATTTTTTTAATTAATACAAAGGCGATAACAAAATTTAATATTGAAAATTTTGTATAAATAGTATAAAACTTTAATTAAAAATTGTTTAAATCAATGGAATATTAACTTTTAAGAATTGTCGAAAAGCAGTTGAAAATTATTAAAAATATTAGTAATAGAAATATGTAATTACTTTAAACTATTGTTTGTTATTTTGTAACTTTAAATCACTAAAATTTTCTTTAAATCATACTTTTTTTTATATGTGTCAATTGTCATGCAAATTATGAGGTTTTGAAAAATTAAATAATTCGTGAAATATTAGACAAATATTAACGTGTAAATAAAATTTCCAAAATTGCTAAGTCAAATTGATCTCTTTTGAAATCATCAACTGTCAGGTGAGTTATACATTTTGAAAGTACAAATTTCCAGTATTGAATGCTTAAAAGAAAATATTGTAAAAAAAAAACAGTGAGCAGGTAAATCAAGTTTTCAAAAATTTATATTCAAAAGTAAGCTTTTACGCCTTCTGTTCAATACACCGTAGATACCACTAATAGCAACTTCTTGACACTGATTTGTACATTGATAAATGTGCACATCAGCGCATCAGCGCGCAAAGTCACATCATAAATGTTGAGATGAACACCAGGCAAGTTTTATGACTTATTAAGCTATTAAACCCTTGGTATAATCTAAAAGAATGTTTGGATCAGTACCATCTGGACCCAAGCACCGGATTTTACGGACTTCTGTTCATAGTGATGAGCATGTGATTTGAAGTCTTTGCGTGAGTTACCTTCTCCATTGTCAATTTCCTCAGCTAAACCATCAGGCATTGATATAGCCTTCATGAACAATCTATTGTGCTTGTTGGGTGATTTTGACAGACACATTAGATCAGATTCCTCACTTACAGTTTCACGATATGTTACAACTAGATCAGATTTTTTGATAGAAATGCAAGTAAGGTCCTCCTCAAGATCCGTTAAGCAGATTTCTAAGTGAAACCCACAAGCACTGGCGATGATGTTCTCACTGGATTCTTCAAACAATGACACATTGCACCAAAACATCTGACTGACAAGACGCTTAAGACCTTCTATCAAATTGGCTGGATTCTTTGGTTCTATAGCTACCCGCACAGATAACTTCATTGCCTTCATGTTGTAAGCATCTTTAAAAATTGTGATGCTACAGGATGCACAGATAACTTCATGGCCTTCATGTTGTAGGCATCTTTGAGTTGTGATGCTACAGGTTTTAACCAAGAATTGATCTGCACTAACTAAAGCACAGATGTTACCGCATGGAACATCTTCAATGGCTTCTATACATCGACCCATAATTAGGATAGTACGTTGGATGGCCTTTTCGTATAAATCTTCCTTCTCACCAGGGACGTAGTCCCATGATACGAGCTTTCGTGCCAATAGCAACCTTTTCAGAGAAGACACAACCAAAAGCATAAAATCTACCCTTATCAGAGGTCGGTATCATTTTCGAGACGTACATCATGAGTGAACTATTGAGCTCATAGTCAACAGCTGCTTCATCATCATGTGAACCTTCATACATCATCTCCGCACTGTATTTTTGAGCCACTGCTGGTAAATGGATGGCAATCATCTGAAGTAAAGCTTCACCAGCTGGCAATCAAGTCCTCATGGCCACCTTCAACAACTTCCGTCCTTATCCTTGTTTTTATGCTTGAGGACAATGCTCAATTTGGGAAGTATGGTTCACGATGAACTCGAACAATTCGAAGATGTAAATACAGAAGGAACGTTTGTTTCCATCTTTCTCTTTCTTAACCCATTTCTTGGTCTTGGGATTGAAGAAGTTTTACCCTAAAATCTGTTCATTACTTTCAGCGTACATTTCAGCAAACTGCTTTTGGGTGAACGCCCATCTGTGGAGACCAAATCCAAAACCTACTGAACCCTTGCTTAGGTCAACACAGACTTCACTCATGGGACCATCGTCATCAGAATATGTGACATTGATGGCGTTTTCGTTTTCAAAAATCCTCTGGAATAGACTTTTACAAGAGTTACCTAAGTTAAATGATTATGATGATGGTTACGACCATTACTACCTAATAATCCATTATATTCAGTGCTTATAAGTTTGAATTTATCAAAATATCAAAATCCAAATACTAAAAAATCGCTCAAAAAAAAAATTAAAACACTAGTAAACGCGTAAATAGAATTTCCAAAATTGCTATTCAATTTTCAAGATGACGTACTTCAGCGACATATAATTTTCTTTTTTTAATTAATTAATTTTCATGTGAGATGCATTTTCAAACATTTAAAAATTCGGATATTGAAATCTAGAAATAATAGAAAGTAAATTCGTGAATAATATTTCTAAAAATTAATATTCAACTTTAATGGCAGTTTGTTTGTTTTATTGTATTAAATTAAAACATGACTTATGCATTTTTAAAAATTAGTTTTTAGAATTAAACGCTCGGAGGAAATTAAAAAAAAGTATAGTAAACTGTAAATCTAATTTGTAAAAATTGATAGGTATATAACAATTTCAATAAGACAGCATTTTTATTTTTATTATTATCGATTATCAGTGAGTTTTCAAATTTCTAGTGTTGAACGCAGAGAAGAAAATTAAAAAAAATATATTAAAGTCGTAAATAAAATTTGCAAATAAAAATTTTTAATAAAACATTAGGATTTTTTAATAAATCGTTCTGGCAGTTATAAATTTTAAAAACTAAATTCCAGTACCTTTTTAAGAAAAAAATATAGTAAATGTCTAAACAAAATTTTCAAAAATTGATTTTTAATTGTCAGAATATTTTAAAGCCATCACGTGAGTTGAGTTATACATTTTTGAAAATTTTACCTTTTTTCCGGTATTGAAAAATCGGAGGAAAAAAATTAAGAAAAAAATTAGAAAACTTAAATAGGTTTACCAAAAATCGGTACTCAATTCTTCAACTACACAAAGTTTGTATTAAATGAATATATTGTTATGTAAGTTATGCATTTTTGAAAATTTCAAAATTTTACGTCTTAAATCCTTGGAGGTTTCTATTGAAAAAAGTAATAAATGCGTAAATACAATTCCAAAAATTTGGTATTTAATAATCACGAAGATATCTTTCAAGGATACATACATTGCTTTATAATTCATAGTCACATGAGTTATGAACTTTTGAAAATTTTATATTTTAAGAGCTGAACTCTCAAAAAAATGAAACTAAAAGAAAAAATAGTCAGTGCTCAATTAAATTGTCCAAATATTGAAATTGAATTATCAAGATTACGCCTTTCAACGGCACATTGTTTTTCTTTTAGTTCATCAATTGCCATGTGATTTATGTATTTTTAAATATTTGCAAATTTAGAGTATTGAACGCTAGAATAAATAATACTAAACGTGTAAATAAAATTTGCAAAAATAAGTATTTAATAGTCAAGACGATGTTCCTCAATAACACAAGATTTTCTAAAGATATTACCATAATTGTGCCATCTATTATTTAAGTGTTGCACTAGAACCCTGTTTGAGTGCATAAACACCGATAATTCAAGGGAATTATCAACAGCGTCAATTATAACCATAATAATATAAATATTAATTATTGTTACCTGTCAACCACTGTCACTGGCGGGTTTCGATCTATTTTGGATCTCATCAGCATAGTGAAACGCTTAGACAATAGATAGTAATATTTTTATTGACGATTTACCCGGAGAGTTAAATACTCAAGAGTCAAAATCGTTTCCCTGTTCCAAGTCAATAGGGGGAACAAACCGATTCTAGAACCTCCTCTGACCTTTACTCAGATGAGGTATCAAGTGTATCTGATACAGATACGAACATGACCGATACTCACGAAGATAAGATTATAAATAAAATTGCTTTCCTCAAGTTTACTTTCAAAGAAGGTTAACCTTGAGTGGATTGGTGTCACTCACTAGCTGGAACAGCAGAGTCACTAACAAAAAAGGGAGATTTCGAAGTGATTTCCTAAATAACTTGAGATATAACATCAAAGCTGAGGATCG
This sequence comes from Ontholestes murinus, assembly GCA_963969525.1. Classification (NCBI taxonomy): domain Eukaryota; kingdom Metazoa; phylum Arthropoda; class Insecta; order Coleoptera; family Staphylinidae; genus Ontholestes; species Ontholestes murinus. The sequence continues at coordinate 9,250,526 of OZ018389.1, read as the reverse complement.
TCTAAGTCCTTCGCTTTGTCTCTCGACAGCACAGCACAGACTTGACATGATCGACATTGCAGTACTCTCAAACGCCAACTCAGATCATGACATCTGGATTAATGACGACCTGTTCTATGACCATAACCTAATCTTTTTGTATCTTGCGTTCGGTACAAAGAGACCATTGAGAGAAATAAAGCCAGAAATTGGCTAAAATACAAACGAAACGTAGTAATTTTCATAAGATCATCGATTCTAAGATAAACTTTGAGGCAGCCGTCGTAAAACTCTCTTCCGCGATGTTTTCCACCGCAAACGAGTCTACGACTACCACGACTATTAGAATCACCGCACAGGTAGATCCCCTGGCAATACCATCCGAGGCGGAGTTCATATTAAAATGCCTTATTTACTCAAACCCTTCTTGCACCATCTCATCGTAAAGAATTCACGCGCTTAAAGTCAGAGAAGATATGCGGAAAGTTAAGAACAATAATTGGGAACGTCGTCTAGAGTCGATGAGCGAACAACTCTTTTTGGAATTTCGTTCGTACGCTCAAGGGCAAACACCACAACAACCAAGCGTTATTAGGTGTGAATGGCCAAGATTACACTGAATCCGAAAACCCCAGCGAACAAAGTTGGAGAAACGGTCGCGAAATACCTCGTAAAGTCCACCCGAAGGCGGACCTGTCCACTAGACACTTCTGAAGGTCTAATAAAACCGCTCAAAATTCGTATAGCTCCAGGTGTCTCAACCATAATAATCAAAAACCTTGCCAGCGCTCTTAAACATCGCGAACGCGGCAATACGTCTGGTATGTTTTCCTTCGGCTTGAAAGCTAGCCACCAAGATCAGCATTCTCAAAGGAGATAAATCGTCTCTTCTCCCATTATATCATCGTCCTATTAGCTTGCTCAGCGTGTTGGGCAAACTGGTCGAAAAGATTCTCGTATTTCGGTTTTACTTGAAGACCACAGAATCATTCCCGTATATTGAATTAATTGCTGAAACATTTCTGAAATATCTTGATTAGAACTTAAAAACATTTGGTTTGTTTCAAGAAATGTTCTGTGAAACAAAACCAAGTGTTTTTAATTTCTAATCAAGATGAATCATTCCCAATTCACAAACCGGTTTTTGAGCCACATCTCGAAATTTCCTCGATTCTCTGATCACAGTCATGCACTTCGTTTCAGAAAGTTCCGTTGCAAAATAAACAACACGCTTCCAAGGGAGCCTAAGATTTGCCCACAAGTACCACAGGGCTCTGCTCTGTGCCCAAAACTGTACAATATCCACACAAGCGTCATTCCGAATCTGGATCCGGTAATAATCGCATAATACGCAGACAACACAGCTCTACTAAGTGGGGGAGGCACTACAGTTTATCTAGAGAAAACACTCTAAGCTGCTCTCGATATCTACGATAAGTAAAGGAATGAACGACTTGAGGACAATACATTTCAGCAGACCGTACCTCAAAAATCGTACCTCAACTTTCCCTTGGAAGGAAACTAATCAAGATATCGGCATAATCTTCTAATAGCACCGCTCCTGGTCAAAGAGGACCTCTTATCAGATCCAAACGACCAGAGCTTCATTTGTCTGCAAAAAAATTGATGATAAACCGCAGCTTACCTACGCTGCTTCCGTTTGGAGCTACTGTAGGCCCACTTTAATAGCAAAACTCCAGCGTACGCAAAATGTATACATATATGCGGAACACACAGGTTCATGGCGATACAAAGACTCCGAGTATCCTGGAGTACATCAAAGAGCTTGTTGTAAACTTTTACAACAAAATAAATGATAATCCCCTCGTTGGAATAACTTCTGATGCCACTGTTAACAGCAAACATTGTAGGCCACGTATGATCCTAGCGATCATAGCATTTTTTCTCTTGAGAATCGACTAGAAAAGACTATTTGGTCTTGGATTAGTAACAGCAGTGATCACAGAGGAATGGTTTGAGTCGGTAGTGAGTGTCCATGATGGACGTTTCACTGGATCTAACTGCGCTGCGCTGAAGAGATCCAAAATAGATCAAAACCGGTCCGTGGCTAATAAAGTTCAATTAATAGTCCTGTAACATTAATGTAGATGAATGAAAATAACGAAAGTTATCTTACTGTCCTTTGAAATAGTCACCTCCTATAACTATGCACTGCTGAGAACTTCTATACAAGTCCTGGAAACTTTTCAAAAAGGCTTATTTTGGTATGGAGTTCAAAAGCCTCGCCTCGTCACGTTTCGTTGGATGTCAGGAATATCATCAAATCTATTTCGTCATGGGAATGGGAAGAAATCTGAAATATTGAGATTGGCGAGTATGGTTGATGTTCAATTTGCACCACTCTTTTTTTGCGAGGAACTGTTTGATAATATTGGCTGTATGAGGGCGAGCATTGTCGCCACCAAAATATCATGAACCTTGTTGTGCGTACTGGGGTCGTATCCTGCTTAGAGGTTTCATGAAACGGTTTAAAATTTCAATGTACTTTACAGCATTGTACATTCTTCAATGATATACAATGGTAATATCAAATGGTACTGAGATAGTAAATGATAATTTCTTTTCTGAGACCTATCGAAATGTTATTCCTAATAATGATATTGATAAGAATTTTACATTATCGAAGACCGTGAATCCTGCAAAATTAGTTATATCCCTATAAGAATTGGTATTACTTGGTAGTAATTTAAATGTCGGTTCTGACGGAATTCCTAATAATTTTTCAGCAAATTACGTATGTACATTGGCTAACCCAAATCATATATTGTTTCAGTCATCGGTTAATAACTTTGCAATCATGTATACCTAAAGTTTTAGATAAATTAGTTAGCTTGGATGTCTAAAAACGTAATTAGTAGTAAACAACATGGGTTTTCTGAAGGCAAGTCAACAATAACTAATTTAATCATAATGATGGTTGCGACCGTTACTATGTGGTAATTCATAATAAACACTGAATAAAACACTTACTATGTTTTTAACCACTATAATTATAGTGGTTAAACACATAGTGTTTTATTCAGTGTTCATAATAACTAATTTGTTAGCATTTGAAAACTTTTGAATTAAATTCCTTTGCCGATCATAATCAAAATCAACTAAATACTATTTATACAGATTTTTCGAAATAATTTGATCGTGAACAACATAACGTCTTAATTAGAAAACTTAAAGCTTTAGGGTTTACTGTACAAATTGTTAATTGGGTTAATTGTTTTTTTGTTAAATCGCTTTCAAGTTGTTAGGATTAATATAATAATTATCTATGTAATATCATTATAATATGGGATTCCACAAGGATTACATCTAGGCCCTGTACTATTTTTTTAATTGTGATTATTTTATTATGATATTGTTGATTGTTGTAATTACTCGAAATGTTTATTTTAAGCCGATGACTTGAAACTATATAATATTGTAAATAATGTTTCCAATTGCTTTAAAATTCAGTTAGATTTAGAAAATATCTACACATTGTGTAGTACAAATTACTTAAGTTTAAATATTGATAAGTGTATAGTAAAAACATATAGTAGTTGTCATGAAATTAATAATGGTATCTTGGATAGGCTGGAAGTTATAAAAAATCTATGTGTTTACTTTGACATATATTATTAATAAAAAAATCATTAAAATTAATGTTTTTTTTTTGTTTTAGAAAGTGTAATAGGTTGAATTATGATACTATAAAAATACTATACTTTGGTTTAATTAGATCTAATGTTGAAAATGCCTCGTTTATTTGGCCACATTATTCTAAGGTCTATAAGGAAATAGAGCGGTTTTAAAACGATTCATTTCGTATGTTACATTTAGGTATAATCATCAAATTAATATTGATTCGTTGTATATTCGTAGAATTAAATATGATCTGTATATATAATTCAAAATACTAAATGGTCTGATAATTGTTAATTTAATTCGGATTTTTAATTTTCACATTTCAAGCTACTTTAGGCCTCTGAGATCTAAATTACATTTTAGATTAAGTAATTCTCTTAACAATTAAACTTATAACAATCCTATCAATAGATTAATGAGATTTGCTAATTTACTTAATAAAGCTCTAATTTTGATTTGATTTCTTCTTCTTTTAGTACATTTGAGGCTACCATATCTATATTGAATTTAAATATTTTATGTTAACATTAATATCATTGCTTGTTAATTAATATTATTAATTATATTGATAAATGTATATACTTTGTATAAAATCTGTAACCATTAACTAAATAAATAAGTAAAATAATTATGTAAGGTTGCTGTTATAAGTTGCAATTCATTTGAAGCCTTTAAATAAAAATTAAAGAGAAAGTTGCAGCTAGAAACGTAAAAAAATTATTAGATTAGAATATTTAGCAGAGTGAAGTCTCAAAATATTAATATAATAATTATATTGTATAATTTTGTTCACTCTTAATAATTGTAGTGGCGCCATCTATTGCGTGGAGGTTGCACTTATTTCTCTAATAATAGCAACAATTAACAATAGTAATGTGAATATAAACATTAGTTTTCTTTTCTAAACAACAATTACGAATTGGTTTCGATCTATTGCGCTGATTTTCCCAATTAGGCACCGTCTAAACAATAATAGTATCTTCCTTCTAAATTTAGAGTATAAAACTTCAACTGCAGAAATTTAAAGCATCCGTCGTTTCTACCAGAAGATACTTTCAAGTTCAAATGATTTTGATAATGTCTTTCCTTACTAATTTCTCATAAAAAGTCGTTAATTTAAAAAATAAAAACAATTTAATTTCCTTTTTTATTTAGATTTTTACGAATTATAAGCAAAATAAAATAATTTTTGTATTCAAGGTTTGGTACTGTCCATGACATAATTCTCGGTATCTTTGATGGCAGTAATGTCTTCTCACCTTGCAGTAAGACGAAATAATTGTAAATTAACTCAGAATAACTTGGTTTTACTTGTTTTACAATTGAATATTACACGTATATTCAACTCTAGCTTTTTAAAGGTTAGATTGATGAAGCTAGAGAAATTCCATTATAGAGGTGATAAATGAAACTCTTCCGTTTTGAGAATTTAAACTGTATAAATTCTTAAAACCGAAGAGTTTTGTTTATCACCTATATAATGGAATTTCTTCAGCCTCATCAATCAAATCTTTAAAAAGTTAGAGTTGTATGTATATACGTGTTAAATTCAATTGTAAAACAATTAAAACCAAGTTTTATTTATCATCTCTTTTCAAAGAGTTTATTAAGAGTAAAAGTGCTATTAGCTTATTTGAAAATGATCGTGCGCTCGAAACCATAATATATAATAATGAAACTGAAATGATTCATATCTCATTAAACTTTATTGTTTATAAATATAGGTATTTGTAAAAAAATGTACATCACATAAAAAGTACTTCGATTACAAAAAGAGACCCTAGAATAAAAAATGCAACTATAATAAAAAAAATATCTTAAAATACGCATATATAAAAAAAACTACTCTAAAAAAAATAAAATACATAAAAACTCTCCATAAATACATCTTCATTTAACTAAATAACATAAAATATACCTTAAGGCACTTATGCATACATACACGCAAATATATATATATAGAATATAATTTTAAAAAATAACATGCATAATTAAATAATGTTCATAAAATCAACGCCCATCTCTGATTGTTTATTTAAATAAAGCTTGAGATCTTGCAGCAAGTTTCCCTAAAAATTACCTATAAAAATAGAGCTATGCGATAAAGTTTTTTTTTCTATGTACAAATTGCGAGATAAAGTCCCTCCCTTACAACAATAATAAAAAACAAAATAATAATAATAATAATTACAAAAAAAAATTGGTTACAATAGTACATTTTGTTATTTACAAAATAAAACATGAGTACTATTTACAGTATTGCGTAGTCTTCGAAATTGTTATTAAAAGGCCAACATGATACAACCCTGTTTTACGTTTCCGAGGAACATCTTGTTGGGAATACTGAAATCATTTGTTTTCTGTACAAAATTATTAATAATTGAAATTGTATAATATACAATAGAGGTGTTTAAACATCCCCAACCTTCAATCAGTGTAGAAATATAAGAAAATAAAATCACTAGTATTGAAAAGTGAATCGAAACTTAAGAATAGGGAAAATATTAGTTTTTGAATTAAATAGAATCAATTGAAAACTTGAGAAATGGTTTATAAATTGTGCATAAAAAGGTTGGGAATCGATGGTTTAAATGGTTTAAATTATCGTCAGGCGTTTTGTGGTACTTTGGTACTTTCATGGATTTTCCTTTATTATACGTTTTTATTCTATTAATCAAAATTGGTGATAGTTTTTAATTAAAGATTTTTCCATTTATACAAAGTTAATTAATTTACTGAAATTTCTACAACGTATCCAAGTCAATGCTGTTTTAGAGATTCAAAATATTAGATTTGGTTCTCTCTAGAAAGTAAAGCTTTTGTAATTCAAATAATTAGCAGAATTAAAACTGTTCTTCCCCTAAAGGAGAATAAGTCTTAGTATGACGAAACAATTTCTGCGAGTTAATAAAAAATAAGTTTTTTTGAGAATTATAAAATAGTTTTTACTTTAACGTTTGAAAAGTGAAGATAAGTTTTCAACAAATAACATCCTTATCAGTAATTATATTGTTTTTTAATACATTTTCTGCCTTTATCGATATTCAAAATCAATCATCAAAATCGTTGGTACTTTTCGAAAAATAGTGTTAAATAGTAACACAAATTTTCTGGCAGAAAACGTATTAATATAATTCAAATAAATTACTTAAAAATGTAATGTAATATTCAGGATAGAATATTGTTCTATTTATATTGAAGCACCATGTAAGCCAAACAATTGTTAAATAAATATTCAGCGACATAAATAATGAGCAATTGTACTGTAGGAGCGCAGTCTTCTCCTCCTCCGCAAAATAAAAACTACCTCCTCATTATATCTTCTATAGTGAACCCGGTCTTTTTGGGCGGATTTTGAGGAGGTCGCGGAGGAGGAAGCTCGTCTTTTTTCATAGAAAGATCACTCGCTATGTTAGGATTGGGTTCGATGGGCTTGGAAGGGCCTGGTATTGAAAGGTTCATCAGCACGCTTTGATTTTGATGCATTAGAGGTGTCTGGGTGGAAGGAGGAGGTGCTGGCATTAGTAATCCCGGCCCTATATCAGGTGGTTTTAGTATGGTAGTACTGGGTGGTATAGGAATCGTTTGTGGGATTAAATTTAGATGCGACGTTGGATTATGCATCGAAAGTCGTAAATTCAGGATGGGCGAATGCCTTCCGCTCATCGATAGATTAGTAGGCATATCGGAATCGAGGGTGCGTTTCCTGAATGAACCTAGAAAACTATGGTGTTCTATAGCACCACTAGTTATCGTCGATGTAGGCTTTGGTGGTGGAAGCAGGTCCCTCCGAATTTGTAACTGTGGATGATGTACAACTTCCTTAACATCCTTAACATCTTTATCAATCGACAAATCCAAATGTTCCTCTTGACCAGGATCAATTTCAGGATCCTCCTCTAATTCATCCTCATCATCTTCTAAATGTATCCCTCTGCGTTCCTGATCAGGATTCGGCCTCATCGTATACGGACTTGATGATGAGCAAGGTTCATGACACTGCGTGCGTTCTGGAATAGGTGAACACACCCTGACAGGTCCTTCCTCGCGATTCTCAGGATTCGGAGAGCGAGGTCGCGGCGACATCCCTTCCATATCACCCCCTGGAATAAAGCCATCACCCAATCCATCAGCAGGAACGTCCCCAACTGCATGTGTCAACGCGTGTCTCCTCAAATCGCAATTCCTCCTAAACACCTTCCCGCAGGAATTACATTCGTACGGCTTGTGATCAGTGTGTGTCAAAAGGTGCGTCTTTAAATTGGACCTCTGATTGAACGACCTGCTGCACACAGGACACTTGTGCGGCGACTCCTCCATGTGCAGGATCTTGTGCACCGCCAGCGTCCTCGACTGGCAGAAACCTTTCCCGCATTCCGTGCACTTGAACGGCTTCTCCTTACTGTGGATGTACCTGCAAATAAAAACAGAACCAATTATACCGGGCAACTATCTGGGCGGAGAGATATTTATTTATGTCGCGTGCAAAGCGTATTTCTGGTTTCTCGAAAAATGCCACTCGCGCATATTTAACGTCGCCCCGTTCGAAAAAACAGGACGAAAAAGAGTGCAGGTACTAAATAACCGGCGTGCGTGCTTTTGCTGGTATGCGGCTCGCATGTAACTCAGGTTTACGCCGGTGTAAATCAGTATTAATGAAGGAATTAAATAGAGTCACCTGCGCGATAAACAACGTCTCCCTTTTTTGGGATGGTATTTCACCTCTACGGACGTTATTCGTTTTCACTACAGAACAATGCGTGGTACTACGAAAAGGTATTCATGGAATCTAGTTCATTGATATAAATACACACTCGAAACTTAAAAAAACCTTTACTTATTGCAAAACAGGTTATTTACTTACTTTAATAGTTCTTTGGAAACAATTTCATATGAAAATTATCAAAAAAAATTCAAAAAAGGCCAAGGGATTAGATTTAAAATAGAATTTGTTACAGATACATTTAAAACAATGTTTTTGGCAAGGAAGAATTGGAAATTAGCAGCATGAAACTCAACACTACAAACATTTCAGAAATAACATTAGAAAATTCTAGAAATATTCAAGAGACATTGTTAGAGAAATCTGGAACACAGATTTTTTTGCAATCTGAAAGAAGAATTATCAGTAAAATTAAGAGAACGGTTAAAAAAATTTAAATTTATGATTACAAAAAGTTGAGATATTTCAGAAAATGCTAGAAATTCTGCAATTCTGAATACAGTACCAACCGGTAAAAATTAAGAGATGCACAACAATTTCGAAAAATTGTAAATAAAGATTGCTATAGACATCCACAGCCTTTAAAAAATGAGCAGAAAGAAACTCAATACTAAAAGAATTTCAATACATTTACTAAAGTCACGGTCAAAATACCTCCAGGAAATTTGGAATGGAAGAACCGAAAATAAAATGCTCAAAATTCTAGAAATTGCTGGAGAAATCTGAAATACTCATATACATTATTGGCAATTTTGATGAAGAAAAATTAGCAAAATTCCAAAAATCTCTAAAAAAATTTCTGAAATTCTAGATTCCTGAATTCCACGAATCAGGAGCCCCGACAGAATAGAAGGAAACAAAAGCTTCTAAAATAAAATTATGATGGTTCGTTTGCTTAAAATGGAACACCATTATTTTGTTATATATTGCATTATTTGAGTATTGTAAAATGTGACTAAATGAAGCTTCACGATTTGGAAAATATCTTGAAAGATTGTGAGATAAAATAAAATATGAAATTGTTGAAAGAAGAAAAATACTTACAAAATCTAAAAATATAGAAGAGAAATTTATAGAAAATTCTGATAAGATGAAGCAAACAATTAAAAAACCTAGGTGAATGGAAAAAAGCTATTTAAAGATTCTGATGAAACGAAATAAAAAATGCTGGAAAGCAATAAAGTTTTCGAATAGAAACTTCTAGAAGAATTCTTCAGCATTTAAAAAAAAAATTTTTATTAAGGAGATTTTGAGATGAACAGCACGAATCTCTACACTCGTAACAAAATTGCAAGAAATTCAATAAAGTCATGATCAAAATAAAGTTGCAAACATCGAGAAGATTTGGGAAATGTGAAAATTAAATGCTTTAGAAACCTTAAAGAGAAATCTGAAATATTCGTACAAAGTTATATAGAGCTTACTAATAAGTGCTCTTCCAAATTGGAGTAATTTTGTACAAATATTTCAGATTTCTCTTTAAGGTTTCTAAAGCATTTAATTTTCAAATTCCAAAAATACGTAAAGAATGAAAAATTCTAGATTCCTGGAAAGGAGTTCTAAAAATGGACAAGTCAAATTGTTAGAAGCTTCGCAATTTGGGAAAATATCATGAAAAAGACTTAAGATAAATATAAAGATAAAATATGAAATTCCGATAAGATAAATCAAAAAATTAAAAATTGGTAAATGGAAAAAATTCCTTAAAAATTCTGAGTACTAAAGTAATTAAGATTTTTCTAGAAAACTTCAACAAAATGAGACAAGAAATTATCAAAATAAAATGAGAAAATATTCGAGTCCATTTCACAAAAATTAGCTGAAATTCAAAAGGTTACAGAAATTAAAATTGTGTCTACAAAGGTAGGATATTTCAGAAAAAAATTACTGGATTGACTTATTAAATATACTATCAATCTGCAAAATTTAGAAAATTGAGAACAAATTCCAGAAATTTGAAATAGCTACAGAAATCCACAGCTTTAAAACCAATTGTCTTCCAAGACTGATGAGAGGTTTGGAAATGAGCAGCACCTCAACACTCAAGGTAGAATTGTAAAAAAACTGTAATAAAGCCACGATAAAAATATAGTATCAATCCAGGAAGTTTCGGAAATATGAAAATAAAATGTTTTCTTGAACTCTTGATGAGAAATTGATCGAATAATCCGGAACACTTGCACAAAAGCATCCAGGACGTCTCGGAAATGTGACAATAAAATGTTTTTGGAAATGTTGAAGAGAAACTGATCGAAAACACCGGAAAACTTTCACAAAATCATCCAGTCAAAATTTTTGTACGTTTTGTTTTATATTTGTGTATATTCATATGTATTTATTGTTTTGGAATGAAAGCTAAAGATTAATAAACATAAACATAAACATAAACATAAACATAAACATAAACATAAACATAAGATATATAAAAATAGAATACTTCTGGAAACTTAAAGAGAAATTGTTGGAGAAAATAAAATGCTTCTGGAAAAATTCCAGTATCCTGAAAATAACTTCTATAAGTAAAATTGCTGGAAGCTACACAATTTGGAAACATATCCTGCAGATTTCTGAGATTAAAATAATGTATGAAATTGTAAAAGAAAGAAAAAGTGGAAGTAAATTCATATAATCTAAAATTTTTGCGAACAAAATTCTTAAAAATTTGGATGAAACAAAACAAGAAATGCTATAAAGTATTCAAGTTTTCGAATAGACACTTTTAGAACACTGTAACAAATTGAGGCAAAAATTATCCAAAATGAGAAACAGGGAACATAAGAGTTTCTTGCACAAGAAAGAGCTGTGATTAAAAAGATTAAACGAATTAAATTTGCGCAATTCTATAATTCGTTCAGTTTAGTATTAATCGTCAAAATTTACCAAACTGACAACAAATTCTAAAAATTTAAAATTGAAATTGCACAACATTTAAAATAAAAAATTTTGGCGAGGGAAATTTAAAAATGAGCAGCAGGAAACTCTATACTTATAATTATGATGAAAATTTTGTATCAGTAATCATGAAAATTTAAAATTCTTGTTCAGTTCCTTAGAAATTCTAACGAAATAAAACAGGAAATGTTGGAAAGTACAAAGAATAGAAAAAAATTAATAATAAAAGAGAAAAACGTGGAAAACAGAAGAGATTTTGAGAAGTGGACAAACAAAGAAAAGAAAGATTAAAGAAACAAATCAAAAAAGAAATGGGGCATAGAGAAAAATATCAAAATGTATTAAACAAGACGTTCCAAGAATGTACAGAATTGTTGGACAAAATCGGAAAAAATTTTCACCTTATTCAAAGCTGCAATAATAACAGAAAGAGCAGATTGTTCTTTTATCTGCTGTTTCTGTTATTATTGAAGCTTCGAATAAGGTGAAAATGTTTCCCATTTTGTCCAACAATTCTGTACATTTTTGGAACGTAAAGAAAAAAATCGCTAAAGGAGAAGATTATTCTTTTATTTGCTCTTCCTGTTATTATTGCAGCTTCTAATAAGGTGAAAACAATTTCCCATTTTGTCTAACAATTCTGTACATTCTTGGAACGTCTTGTTTAATAGGGTAAAGAAAAAAATCGCTAAAGAAATTGGCTGCAGAGAAAAGTATTAAGAGATATTAAACATGACATTTCAAGAATGTATAAAATTGTTGGACAAAAATAGAAAAGAGTACACAGAGGACAGATAGAAAAAGAAACAAAGTAAAGGAAAAAAGCGTAAAAGAGTGAATTGCAAAAGAAAATATTAAGAGATATCAAACAAGAAATTTCAATAATGTATAGAATTGTTGTACAATAATGGGAAAAATTACAATCTTTTGGGAGCTGCAATAGGAATTATAATAGCAGATAAAAGAGAACGAGAGTAAAGAAAAATTTCAGATAAAATGAACTAAAGAGAAAAATATCAAAAGATATTAAAGATATAAGACATCTTATGAATGTAGAGATTTGTTGAACAAAAATGGAATAAAATTGAACTCTATCAGAAGCTGCAAGATAAAAGATTTGTCAGATTATAGAAGAAAGAGAAATTTGTAAATAAGAAGCTCGAAACTCAATATTTAAAGCAGAATTACAAGAAATGAGCCAAGGACACGTTCAAAATACATTATAGATCATCCTGGAAATTTGGAAAATTTGATAATATCCTTAAAAAATTGTAGAACTCTCAAAGAGGCATTTTTGGAGAAATCTGGAATAATCCAAAAATTAGATTTTTGTAATTTGGAAGAAAAACTATTAATAAAATTCTAAATTTCTGTAGAAAAACTCTAGATTCCTACAACTGTTTTTTTTATGTTAATAAATTCAATTTGATAAAGTTGATATAAGAAATAATTAAAAATGTATAGTTGAAAAATGAAGTATCAAAATTGTAAAATCTTAGCAATTTGCAAAAGAGAAAAGTAAGGAAATTTAAACCATCAAAAAAAAATATTTGTCCACGGAACATTCTAGAAACCTGAGAAGCTCATTCATTTTGAAAATATAACTCCAGTAATTTGGAAAATAAAAAGGAGGCAATTTGCAAGAAAATATTAGAAATTTTCATAAATGTGGAAGCAATAAAGCTCAACAAAAGTAAACGATCGATGAAAACTGTCTCTTCCGAAAACGAAAAAGTTTTAAAAGGTAGTTTTCTTTTGTCTAATTTACAACGTTATTCTAAAAAATGAAATGTTTTAAGTATTTTTAATGTAATTATCACAATTTGGAAAATGAAAAGGTGGGAAATTCCAAAAAATTATGTTTAAATCTGAAAGAAAGAAGAAGAATGTTCGAGAATTCTAAAGCCTCGACGAAAATTGTTAATCTTCACTCTTTGAAAAAAATATGTTAGAAAATTCTTTAAATGTGAAAGAAAGAAGAAGAAAGTTCAAAAATTCTAAGGTCTCGACGAAAATTGTTATTTTTCACTCTTTAGAAGAGAAAAGTTTTAAAGCCGTTTTCAAAAATCGGAGGTGGCAGATGACTTTGCAGCCGACGCAAAAATTTTTCTTTTCGTCTAATTTTTGAGTTAATTTGCTCGTGGAAAATTCTGAAAATCTGGAAAGATCTAATATTTTTAAAGAAAATCTTTATAATTTCGAAAATGAAAGTTGGGAAATTTGCAAATATTAGAAAGTTCTATAAATCTGGAAGATAAATAACTCAAAATTCTTAACTCTTGACGAAAATTGTAACCTATCTGGAAAAGAAATCTTTTGTAAAGCATTTTCTTTTGAGGTGATTTTTGAGGTTATTTACTCTAGAAGATTTTAGAAAACTGAGAATTTTAATCGTTTGGAAGAAAACTCACGCAATTTGGAAAATAAAAAGCAGAGAAAAGTTAAAAAATTCTATAAATATAAAAGCAAAAAGCTCGAGAAATCTAAAACCTATACGAAAATCGTCACTCTTTCGAAAAGAGAAGATTTATAAGGTAATTTCGTTTGTTTAATTTATGGGTAATTCTAAAAACTTGGAAAGTTGTAATAATTTTCAAGGCAATTCTCTCAATTTGGAAAAGAAAAAAGTGACAAATTCCATAATATAATATGTTATAGAGTTCTCTAAATCTGGAAGAAAATGAACTCAAGAATTCTCAACGCTTGACAAAAGTTGTAAAAAGTTTTTTAAGGCATTTTCATTTTGTCTAATTTCTGAGGTCCATTAGAAACCTGAAAAGTTTAACAATTTTATAATTATTTTTATTGATTAAAGTCGTGTTTTGCTCCATAATTGCAATTTTGAATAAAACTTTCATAATTTGGAAAATAAAGTAGAGGAAATTTGCCCAAAAATATTTAAAAACATTCTCAAAGCCTGGAAGTAAAATCGCTTAAGAATTTCAAACTTTTTCAATTTTAAAGTCATCATTTTCACACTTTAAAAGAGAAAAGTTTTCTAAAATATTTTCTTTTTGTCTCATTTCTGAGGTTTCTTCCCGATAGGAGTTCTAAAAACCTGAAAAGTTGTAATAATATTGAAACAATTCTAGCAGTTTGGAAAAAAAAGGTGTAATAATAGCAAAATAATTTTAGAAATTTAAATCCTCAAAGAAATTTGTCACTTTTTGGAAGAGAAAAGTTCTATAAGGCTATTTCTTTTAGTTTAATTTCTTATTTTCTCATGGAAAATTCTAAAAACCTCAAAAGTTATAATAATTTCGAAAAAAATTATTGCAATTTGGAAAACAATGTGGGAGAGAAATGTTAAAAAATTCTATAAATCTGGTAGCAAAAAAGCTCAAAAAATTTAAACCCTCGACGAAAATTGTCACTATACTAAGGCAATTTCTTTTCGTCTAATTTCTGAAATTATTTGCCAATGGAAAATTCATGAAACCTGAAGACTTTAGTCATTTTGAAGAAAAATTTAAAACTTTCTTATTTTGGAAAATAAAAAGGCATAAAATATTAAGAAATTGTCTATGTCTGGAAGAAAAATAGCTCAAGCATTGATTAAAACTCTTCACTATGTAGATGAGAAAATTTTCATTTAGTGGAGGTTGTTTCCCGATAGGAAATCTAAAAATCTGAAAGGTTGTAATAATTCTGAAAAAAATCAGTTTAAAAAAAGGTAGAAGATTTGCAAAATAATTTTAGAAATCTGGAAGAAATTTAAACCCTCAAAGAAATTTGTGACTTTTTGGAAGAAAAAGTTTTATTAGGCAATTTCATTTTATTTAGTTTCCAAAATTATTTGCCGATGAGAAATTTTAAAAACCTGAAAAGTTCTAATAATTTTTAAGAATATTATTGGAATTTTAAAAAGAAAAATGTGGGATTTGCAAAAGAAATGTTAGAAAATACTAAAAATCTGGTAGCAAAATAGTTCAATAAACCTAAACCCTCGACGAAAATTATCGCTATTTCGAAGAGAAAAATTTTATAAGGCAAATTTTATACGATGAATTAAATTCTCACTTCACCCGTGGTAAAATATCACATTTTTATGTTTATTTAACCTAATAAAAGCAATTTCTATTTATTTAGTTTTTAATGTAATTTGCCTATTGAAAATTTGAACAACCTGAAAAGTTCTAATAATTTTGAAGAATATTCCGCAATTTGGAAAAAAGCTGTAAAATTCGCAAAAAAAATGTTAGAGAATTCTATGAATATGGAAGCAAAATACTATTACTTATATATTACTCTTTAGAAGAGAATAGTTTTATAAGACAATTTCTTTTTGTCTAATTTCTGAGGTTATTTGCTCATTGGTAAAAAAACTGGAAAGAAAATACGCAAGAAAATTTTATAAATCTGAAAATAAAATGACTCAGTAATTCTAAATCCTTAAGGAAGATTATGACTGTTTGAAAGTGAAATGTTTTATAAGACAATTTTATTTACGTTATTTGCCCGTGGAAGATTCTAAAAAACTGAAGCTTAACAATAATTTTGAAGCAAATTCTTTATTCTTCTAATTTCTTATTTCTCGCAATTTGGAAAAGAAAACGGTGAGAAAATTGTAGAAAATTCTATAAATCTGAATAATAAATAGCTTCTGAAAGCATCGACAAAATTTGTCATTCTTTGGAAGAGAAATTTTTTATGAAGCAATTTCATTTTGTCTAGTTTCTGAGGTTACTTGCCTTTGGAAAACATTGGAAAGTTCTCTCGCAATTAGGAAAAGAAAAAAAATTTAAAACATTAGAAAATCCTATAAAACTTGAAGAAAGGGAAAATATCTCGAGAATTCTAAACCCACGACGAAAATTGTCACTCAGTCAAAGAAAAACGTTTTATAAGGCAATTTTTGTCTAATTTCTGAGGTTACTTGCCTTTGGAAAAAATTGGAAAATTCTACAGACCTGGAAAGTTCTAATAATTTTGAAGACAATTCTCGCAATTAGGAAATGAATTTTTTTTTTAAATATTAGAAAATCCTATAAAACTGGAAGAAAGGAAAAATATCTCGAGAATTCTAAAGCTACGACAAAAATTGTCACTCAGTCAAAGAAAAAAGTTTTATAAAGCAATTTTTTGTGTAATTTCTGAGGTTATTAACCTATAAGATTGATCCAGTTATAGAATGAGAATTTCTTGTTTTAAAAATCGATTTTGGATCTTATCAAAGTAGCGCAGGTAGATAAGGAAACATAAAAATCAACTGAAATCAAAAATATTTATGAGTTTTATAACAATATATAATAAAATATTGGAACTATTAATAGAAAAACAAAAAAAATGCAAAACTTATAGTCCTTTAGAATCTTCCATTGGACATTGGTACTAGGTATAGAATTTATGACCTTAGTAAGCTGATTATACACAACTTTTCATTCGACCTTAAGTACGTTATAAGTTAGGCTTTTACAGACATTACCACTAACCGAATATCTTCGCTTATGTAAAACCTGGAGGTTTTCCGAGACGACGTGCGCGCACACACACGTTGAACGCTACACGTGAGTGTGTAAGATAAATCTCACCTCACTCGTAGAGTAGTACAAGAACATGACAAACTGCATTCCACAGCGTATTAACCGGAGCAATCTGTAATCACCACTCCGAGTCGAGAAAAATACTCGAGGGTAAATCGGAATGTACTTTGATGGCGGGAAATGCCTCGGATTAATTGCCCTCGCCGTGTAATTAAAAATAATAACCGTTCATTAGAGACGATTAAATTGTCCTCTTCGCCAATTAAAAATGGAGATCTGTATCGCGCGGGCCAGCTTAATTGGCTCGCGAAGAATCAACGTTCTCCGTCTCTCTCATCTAATGAAAATTCATCCCGGATATACACGAGTGAATTTATTTGCCAAGTCTAAGTCAAAGACACTCCGGGCCTCCCTGGGGTGATGGATAAACGCTCACGTGCCTCAGAAAAAAAAATGAGCGGATAAGTCAATCATGCGTCAAGTCGTGCTCGACCTACAAATATGGTCCGAATTTGATTGTGAACGCAATACCACGCACACACACACACTCACACATATATATGTCGGTATATTTTTTCGTTTTCGAAAGTACAAATTAGTTCGGCCCAGCGATTGGTATTACGAAAGTCCTTTTGAATTGACTAATGGTTTCATTGTGCATTTATTATTTGCTCGTGAGAGCAGTGAACTCCTATAACTCCCAGTGGGCTACTAATTAATTTCTGTTGCGCTTTTACCAACCGAGATGTTACGATCGTTTTCTAATTATGTATAAGAATTTGATTACCGAATTAAAGATTAACTGCTATAAAAACTGTTTTTGTGAGAGAAGACATTATTCAAAAGGTTGTAAGATAACTAGAGGATAAAACAATAGTTAGTTTAAAAAAAAATAGAATTAAATCCTTCTGCCCATCCAAGAACAACCTGATGTATTAAGGATTTCTATGACGAAAGAAATATAATCGAGCTAAATACGACTTTTACTAAAAGATTTAAAGCAAACTGGTTTGACTATTGCAAATATCCTTTGATGGGAAGAGTTATGATTATAACAAGTATGATAATAATGATAAAATAAATTGTGCAATGATTTTTTAAACGTTACAGTAAAAACACTTTAATTGCTCAGACTTACGACAATTCTTTCGCCACAGTAAAGTTTTCTGATAAAAAAAATAAAATATCTTTTACTGTGACGTTTAAGGAATAAAGATCAATTTTCAACAAATAACAATCTCGTTAATTAATTTTGTTATTTCTATACAGAAACCCATGTTTATGTTCCACTGATTTTATTCTGGGTTAGAGGCCACCCACCCACCCTACATATACTTTGTTTACTCCAGTTATAAACGCTGTTTTTATAAAAAATCAACAATTAAAACAGAGTTTTCCATTTTAATAAATGCACCTAAAAAGTGTTTTCTGGTTTTACTAAAATTGTATATATAGGGTGGGTGGGTGGCCACTATCCCATCCTTAAATTTAATAATTGACGCAAGAGTTTCTTGATAATACTTATCCATACAAGAAGTATGAAAAAAAAATCGTTAATATTCTTAATTAAACAAAACTATCTTTACAGAAACCTATGTTTATGTTCCACTGATTGGATTGTGGGTTAGAGGCCACCCACCCACCCTACATATATATATTGTTTACTCCAGTTGTAAACCATGTTTTCATAAAGAAATCAACAATTAAAACAGAGCTGTCGATTTTAATAAATGCACCTAAAAAGTGTTTTCTGGTTTTATTAAAATTGTATATGTAGGGTGGGTGGGTGGCCACTAGCCCACCCTCCAATCTTATAATTGACGCAAGAGTTTCTTGGTAACCCTGATGCTTACAAGAAGTATGAAAAAAATCGTTAAAATTGTTAATTAAACAAAAATATTTTTACAGAAACCTATGTTTATATTCCATTGATTTGATTTTGGGTTAGAGGCCACCCACCCACCCTACATAAACATTGTTTACACTAGTTATTAACGCTGTTGTCATAAAGAAATAAACAATTGAAACAGAGTTGTCGATTTTAATAAATGCACCTAAACAGTATTTTCTGGTTTTATTAAAATTGTATAAGTAGGGTGGGTGGGTGTCCACTATCCCACCCTCCAATCTTATAGTTGACGCAAGAGTTTTTTGGTAACCCTGATGCTTACAAAAAGTATGAAATAAATCGTTAATATTGTTAATTAAAAAAAACAATCTTTACAGAAACCCATGTTTATGTTCCACTAATTTGATTGTGGATTAGAGGCCACCCACTCACCATACATATACATTGTTTATACCAGTTATCAACGTTTTTTTCATCAAGAAATCAACAATTAAAACAGAGTTGTCCATTTTAATAAATAAATAAACAGTGTTTTCTAGTATTAATAAAATTAAATATGTAGGGTGGGTGGCTGGCCACTATCCCACCCTCCAATTTTATAATTGACGCAAGAGTTAGTTCGTAACCCTGATGCTTACAAGAAGTATGAAAAAAATCGTTAAAATTGTTAATTAAACAAAAATATTTTTACAGAAACCTATGTTTATATTCCATTGATTTGATTGTGGATTAGAGGCCACCCAACCACCCTACATATACATTGTTTACACTAGTTATTAACGCTGTTGTCATAAAGAAATAAACAATTGAAACAGAGTTGTCGATTTTAATAAATGCACATAAACAGTGTTCTCTGGTTTTATTAAAATTGTATATGTAGGGTGGGTGGGTGGCCACTATCCCACCCTCCAATCTTATAATTGACGCAAGAGTTTCTTGATAATCCTGATTCATACAATAAGTATGAAAACAATCGTTAATATTGTTATTTAATGAAAAATATCTTTATAGAAACCCATGTTTATGTTCCACTGATTGTATTGTGGGTTAGAGGCCACCCACCCACCCTACATATACATTGTTAATACAGTTACAAACACTGTTTTCGTTAAAAAAAACAACAATAAAATCATAGTTGTTAATATTGATAAATTCACATAAACAGCGATTGTGATTTTATTAAAAATTTTTGCTAATGCTGAAAAGCAAAAAAAAAAATTATGAACACATTAATATTGTAAATAAGCAAATATAACCCTCAAGAACCCCTTGCTTATGTTCTCCAAATTGGATTGTAAATTAGAGGACACCCACCCACCCAACATACACAATCTTTACTAGAATTTAAAAACTGTTTCCATAAAAAATGGGCAATATAAAACAGAGGTATGAATTTTGATAAATGCACTTAAATAGTGTTTTCTAGTTTTATTAAAATTGTTCATGTAGGGTGGGTATCTTCTATCCCACCCTTTAATCGTATAAGATACACAAGAACTTTTGATTATTGTTCTCCATACAAAAATAATTAAAAACATTCGTTATTATTAATAAAATATATAAGTCCTTTACGTTGTAGAAAATTAACTAATAATTAGAAAAAACACACGCAAATTACTTTTGTATTATTCAATGTCTGTCGAAGTATTAGCTGGAGAAGTAGCTGTTTCAAAAGTGGTTTGTTTTTGTAGTCTTAATAAGACTCATTTGTTGTAGATTTTACGAAATATTTTCGTGTTTTTTCTAATTATTAATTCGTTATTATTATTAACTAAACAAAAATAACTTTGCAGAAACCCTTGTTTATAATTCATAAATTGGATTGTAGGATAGAAGACACCCACCCACCCTACATATATTTTGTTCACTTTAGTTATAAACACTGTTTTCATAAAAAAAACAATCAAAAATAAAAACAAAGTTGTAAATGTTGATAAAGTTATATATACAATGATTTTGATTTGATCATGAAGTATATGTATATTTCTCGAAGCCATAGTTTGTGACGTACGACGGAAGATCTAACGAATATTTCCCTGCACAAGCAAGAAAAATTTTAAGCATGTGGAATATTGCTAGAAGCAAAAATATAAACATTTCTTTTTCAAGGCGATGGCTAATGATCTGCTGTGAAATACTGTATACTCAGTTTGCTGAATTTCAGACTATAGTCAAATTCAGCAAACTGTTTTACCTGTTGCATACAATGAGTATACAGTATTTCACAGCAGATCATTAGCCATCGCCTTGAAAAAGAAATGTTTATATTTTTGCTTCTAGCAATATTCCACATGCTTAAAATTTTTCTTGCTTGTGCAGGGAAATATATATATGAAAGGCTCTGGCGTTTTCATAGAAAATTCAATATTTAGAGTAACTGAAGCCGTTCTGAATGGTACACACTATGTACGATCCTTTAAAGGAATGCTTCTGCAATTGAACGAGTTTTTTAACAAGAAACTTCTCTACAATTATGATGTCAATACATCAATTCATGGTTTATGAAAATGTTTACATGACAACATTTATGCTACTGCGGAAGAGAATGGTGTTTTGGATTTAATTACATTGCTTTCTGGCTAAAATGAATAGAACGTCCTTCGTCTGAATCGGAATTGTTCATGTACTGGAATACCTTTTTGAAAATGATTAGTCTAGTTAGGGACCTTGTTCGAAATATTCACGAAGTAAATTGGTTATTGCATTTGCATACTATCCAAAATATATTACCGCTATTCGCAACTTTCGACTGTACTAATTATTTGCGATGGGCATCAGTATATCTAGAAAATTCAGGAATGTTATAAGGATTATAAAAATGTTATAAGACACATCACTAGAGAAATACGAAAAATTTAAGGAAGCGACTTTTGTAGTTCAACGATCGACAAAAACGTTCACGGTAGTTGCTGCCAATATGTGCGTAGTGCAAACAATAAACAGATCCCAGAAGAGTGTTTTTGATGTAATTGGAGTCACTCGAAAAAACAACAGCAGTTACAGAATGGTAGATACCATGAAATCCTTATCATAAGTAACTTGTTCAGGATTGTTGCCGATGTTTTTTCAGAGAATGATGCACTGAGAAAACACAATGAGTCATCATCAAATCTAACAAAGAATATGGAAAGTAAGATAAAAAAGGGTGATGAATTTCATTACAGATAATGAAAACCCCTTTTCTGGGGGAGCAAAAGAACTCAGAAACATTATTACACGACAAATAGTTGACGATGCTGTGAAAAATCAATTGCTCTTTACTATTAGACCTGCAGCATGTACAATCCTTAGGAAAAAGAGATTCATTGATAAGAATGTTAATATTTTAGATACCATCCATAGAGTGAACTTATCACCTATGAATAGCATCCCCATAGCAAAATAAACTGTTAAAACAAAGACGCTAAATAAAGTTTCAAATTATTGCTCAACGCACTAATCAATTAACCCTATTAATGAACTTTTGAACTATGAGCTTATGGACAATGTTTTCCTTTTAGATGAAAAGAGCTTCTTTACAAAGACCAAACAGAGCACATTAGCCAATGAATTGTAAAAGGTATTAATTGCGTACAGCAAACTTATCAAATCTTGAAACTTGTTATATTGTGAAGAAGGATTTCTCTGAAAGATTTCGTAACATTTAGAGATTTTTGCAAAGCCTTGAAACACACTTTTTTTGAAAATTGTAGAGTTATTTATAACTCTCTTAAACAAATAAAAATGTAGGTTGTTTTAAATTAAATATTTTTCTACACTGTAAAATATGTATTATTATGTAATATATTTTTACCTGCAACAAATATTAAAAATGAAAAAAATATAAAATTTGACTCAGTACTTCATCAAGATACGTAATATATTATTAAATTTTAATAATAAATAATAATTAATATATTAATCAATACTAAATAAAAAACTATATCTATACATTTCACTCACTAAGACCTTTAATACATTATTTTATTTATGGTTTTGCATATCATGTTGGTTTATACAACACAACGTATATTTTTTTAATCGTTTACATTTCAGTTTCATTAAATAAATTCCAGTTATGCACACCGAAGGGAAATTACTGCAATTTCACGACGGTGTGACGAATCACGAGCTGAAGTGCTTGCAATTTAGCTGTGCCTCAATGGATCGCAATCATAATCCTTTCCCTTGATACCCGCGCCGATTATCAAGTGGGTGTTAATGCTCGAATTAATGTCTATATTTCGCGTCTAACTGTGAAATCCGGCATTCATCCAGTGCTCAATGGACCGCAGATGAAGCCATCATAATTATTAAGGTATAGTGTATTAATATAATAAAACGTCAGTATAATATAGTATATTACATGTAGAGAATTTCCTCTATTATACAACAATGTTTAATGTGTAAATGATTTTAATATTATCCATATAAAAACTCGAAATTCCAGTCACGAGATTAAATATTTTTATACGATACTCCCAAAGTAACAATTTTTTTGAAATTATTCTATTTACACGTTTAATTTTAAACTGAATTAACTGAATATTTAAGATGTTTACTAAGTAAACAAAATTAATTACCAACATCCATTCGTTGGAAAAATTAGTATGTCACTCGTTGAATTAACATATTTGATTATTTAATAAAATATGTAAACTCTCTGACTGAATATGTAAGATTTTTACTTGGTAAACAAAATTAATTATTAATTTGATTTCGTTGTGAAAATTAATTGAAACAACATAATTTAATAAAATATGTACTCTCTCTGTACTCGCGCCGGTCGTCTCCGAATTTTTAATTACCGGAGAAGGTCTCGGGTGTCCTATAATCGCCGGCGTTTAATTGTGGGATTTCTGTAATAATACCCAGATTTATGGAGGCCATAAAGTGTTGTGAAATAAAGTTTATTGCCGAAAATGTGGTATCTACAACACTTTCAAATGCTGCGACCAGCCGCAGCTCGGCACCATTAACGGTCTCCTGTGGATTTTCGTTGATAAATCGTCCACTGCTCGAAATCGTGTTACTGATTATTAACTATTGTAACTCAGCTACTGCAATATTTAATTTACACAAGCGTAAACAATACGGGTACTCAACTAAAACAAATTTTAAATTGGTATTTAACCAAAACAATATCCTCATTGGTATTAAATAATGTGGCATTGTTTTATCTACCTTACAACATTAAGGATAACTTTTAAACTGTGTTTTATTTAATAGAGGAAAGAAATCTATGATCTATCTATAATGCGCATATGGATAGATCATAGATTTCATTTCTTTATTGAATTAAAAAGCAGGAGAAATTAGAGATCAATGATACGTCAAGAAACGAACCCGGTGACTTTAAGCTAGATAATACGACGAACCCAAAATTACAAGCAGCAAATGACGTTCTAAAGATTCATGTCATGAGAAAATATAAAAATAATGTCATGATTCGTTTAAGATTAGAATTCTTGAATAAAAACGGATGAGGTAGATAATAGGCAGGTTGCGAGTTAGCAAAGAAAGAGTAGTGAAAATTAAAAATGCTAAAAACGTTTGAACTAAAAAAAATATTCAAAATATACAAAAAAAAAAATTTAAATAATAAACACTTTGTAACTTTGTTTGTATAACACAATTTATTTACTGCTGACTATAGTTTCGGCATCTCAACGTGCCATTATCAAAACATACAATTGTATGTTTTGATAATGGCACGTTGAGATGCCGAAACTATAGTCAGCAGTAAATAAATTGTGTTATACAAACAAAGTTACAAAGTGTTTATTATTTATACTCAACATGTATAACGAAGTAGAAGCCGCAAAAATCAATAATAAAAAAAAAATTCACTAGAAGAAAATAAAAATAGGTTTAAAAAATGTTTAAAACAGTAAAATATTTTTAACAAAAAAAACAGAAAAATTAAACTTAAAAGAACTAAAACTTTGTTCGAGTTTTTCTATCATAAAAAACATCTTTGAACTAGGTTAAAGATTAAAAAAATGAAAAATTCATTAGAAACATTTGTATTTAAAAAATTTAATTCAAATTTGCTATAATTAGAAAATATATTTTTTTTAAATATTGTTTAATAAAATTTTAATAATACAATTAACCTAAAAACATAAAATAAACAGTATAGTTTCTTTAAAATTAATTATAATTTTAATTTAGTATCCTAAAATTAAGCTGAAATTAAAAAATCAAATAAAGTACTATTAAAAACAGCTAAAATTTCTTAACACATTTAAACAGTTGAAATTTTACTAAATGTCAAAAATTACATAAAAAACAGTAGAATTGAAAAAAACAGAAAATTTTTCAAAAATGCTTGAGGAAAACTTACAAAAAAGTTATAAATTTTACTTTATAATTTCTTAGAGGCGTAAACGGCAAAAAATAAAAATCTACGAAAAAAAACTAAAGCTTTTAATTCAGTGGAACAAATAAATATTTAAAAATGTTTTTAGCAAAAACGCATACTAACAATTAATATTTTATAAAAAATCAATTTAGAATTTATCATGAAGAAGGAGACACGATAACTTTGCTTTGCCATTTTGTATAAAATTACACGTGACTATGGTTTCGATTTACAGCTAGTCATTATCAAACTTAAAGTAAAACAAAGCCATCATGCCTCTTCACCATATTCAAGATGTACCACAATTAAACGTTTTATCTTATACTTATCAAGTAAAAAGGATTTAAAATACTTAAATGATGTCTATTTAAAAAAAACAAATTTGCTAACAAACAAAAAATCAAAAATCCATTTTAATTTACCTTAAAACTGATAACAATCATTTTTAAGCCATTGAAATTCTACGTTTTAAACTTCTCTAAGGGAGACATTTGAAAGCACAAAACGTATATTAAACGGATGCTTAAAAAAATAAAATACAATTCCAAATTTGCAAAAAGAATACAAAGTGGTTTTTAATAAAAAAAACAGTTTTAATTTTTCTCAAAAGGAAAGAACAGTAAACGTAAAAGAAGCGATGAAAACATGAAATTCTACAAACGGTTTTTTAATTTTTTTACTTTTTTAATTTTATGTTTTTGTAGTTTCTTTTTACGTTTGCTGTTTTTTTTTTCAGAAATAGTCGAAAATTTTGTAATAAAACAATTAAAATTTTACTTAAAAAAAATTCCTAGAAAATTGCTAAATATTTTTTAGAAAATCCTATGAAATTTTCCATTTATTCTTGTTTATTTATAATTAAATTTTCAAACATATTTTTTTTAACTTGCGAGAGGCAGAGTTTAGAAATAATTTAGAAGCTTCTTTTTTAGAATCCTAGAATTTTCTTTTACTGAAAAATCAGTTAAAACTATGCTATGCTAACCCCTTAGCACATTTAAAAACTAAAAAATTGATTAAATATACAAAATAAAATAAAATTACAAAAAAATGTTTTTTTTTTTCTTCGAAAACTGCTTATATTTTAAAAAAAATTCCTTTAAATTCTTGTTTAGTATTAATTAAATTTTCAAGCATATTTTCTCTAGCTTGCAAGCAATTGTCAACATAGTTTACAAATATTTATTTAGAATTTTTTAATAGTTTCTATATTAGATTCCTAAAGTTTCCAAAAATTTCTTTTCAGGGTTTTAATTTTTTATTCCTAAATTAGCTATTTATCAATTTTTAAAAATTTCTTGTCGCATACCATATTTTTCAGTTGTGAGCGTAATCAAATTATTTTACATTTCTCAGCACTTTTTTTAGACTTTAAATTTTCTTCAAGGTTAAAACATTTTTTAAAAGTTTCATAAAATTTCTAGAATTTTCCTGATTTTTTGATTGATCTTACTTTGATTTGTCGAGAGTGTTGATTTTTTTATCGCCGCTTATTTAAAGTAATTCTTGCCTAATATTAA
This sequence comes from Ontholestes murinus, assembly GCA_963969525.1. Lineage (NCBI taxonomy): Eukaryota > Metazoa > Arthropoda > Insecta > Coleoptera > Staphylinidae > Ontholestes > Ontholestes murinus. The sequence continues at coordinate 9,224,095 of OZ018389.1, read as the reverse complement.
CGAAATTTTAAAAGATTTTTCCTTCAAGCTGATTAGAAATTATTTAAAAAAATTTCGAAAATTGATTTCGAAACATCAAAATACAGTCTAAATAAATTCTATACAAAAAATAATTGAATATTAAAAATTCTTTCAGCATGGGACAGTTTAACTATTAAAATTTAACTAAAGAAAATTCTTTAAGGGAGAGAGTTGAAAACTAATAAATTATATACATTAAAGATACTTAAAAAAATTAAAAATAATTACAAATTTTATTGCTATAATAAAAAAAGGGTTTCAGTTTTCCTCAAAATTCTTAAAAAACCATTTTCGAAATATATTTTAAAGTCTGTTTCTCTAACACAGAAATAATAATATTTAAAAAAATAAATTAAGTTTTTTTTTAAAAAACAATTATATATATACTAAGAAAATAACTTAAAACATAAAAATAAAGATTAAAAACACAATTCCAACTTTTTACAAAATAGAAAATAGTTTTAAAAAATTCTTGAAACAATTGAGTTTTCAAACAAAGATAAACTTAAAAAAGCAACGAAAAAAAACATGAAATTTTACAGAGTTGAATATTAAAAAAAACATTTGAAAAAATGTGCCCACCCTTTACTGACCACTAAAACCATGATTAAAAATAGAAAATAAAATAAAATAATTTTTAATAAAAAAATTGTTTCTTTTTTCGAAAAAAAATTCTTGTGGAGTTTTACATTAATTTTTGTTTATTCTAGATTAAATTTTCAAGAATATTTTCTCGACTTGCCAGAAATTTCTGACATTTTAGTTAGAATTTTTCAGTAGTTTCTCTTTTAGATTCCTAAAATTTTCTTAGAAGTTTCCAAAAACTTCTCTTCTTTATTCCTAGAATTTCTGTTCAGGGTTTTAAGATTGTTTCAGATTCCTAGATTGTCATGCGTAATCATGTTTTTAACATTTTCCAGAAATTTGTTTCAGATTCTTTAAATTTTCCTTCAGGGTTTCAAAAAATGTTTCAAAAAGTTGAAATATTTCTAGAATTTCGGTCGATAGTTCTAGAATTTTACAGATTTCTTGATTGATCTTTCTTTCATTTGTCGGGAATTTTGAATTTTATATTGCCACTCATTCTTGCCTAATATTAAAGAAATATTAAAGCTATATTTCTTCAATTTTGCTAGAAATTCTTAAACAAACAAATAAAATCTTTACAAAAAACAATTAAATATTTTAAAAAATGTGACAATTTTTTTTAGCATGCGACAGTTTAACAAATAAAATTTACCCAAAGAAAGAATTGAAAACTAAAAAAATATAGTAAAAACACATTGAAATAAGAGGAACAATATTATTGAATTTTTTAAATGTTCAAAGTTTCCCAAAAAAAAAACAACAAATTTGATTAAAATAGGTAAAACATATTAAAAATAATTAATTTACTAAGGGCATTAATTATAGACCAAAAAACCAATGAAAAATATTTTGATTAAAAAAACAATTACAACTAAATTTGCTAAAACTAGAAAATTGATTTTTAAAAATTTACAAAAAATTGAGACCTTTCACATTTTCATTTTAAAAAAAAAGCTATAAAATTTCCATAAAAAACAATCGCTAAACAAAAAAATAATAAAATTCTAAGCATTCTAAATTCTAGAAAAAAAACACATGTAAACAATGAAAGTTCTACCAAACAAATCAACTGAAAATTTACTTATGGTGACAGTTAGAAACTTAAAAAATATTAAATACGTTTAAATTAAAATTAAAAAAAAAACAATTTTCAGTTTGCTAAAAATAATTTACAAAAAAGTTTCATTTTTTTTAAGAAATTTAGGAAAAAAAACACTTCTTTTTAAAAAGGATTAAAACTTTAAAAAATAAAGAAAACTTATAAACATAATTATCAAACTTGTTTGTTGTTGTTTAGCGTGTAATCGAAACTAGTTACGAAAAGTGTAATAAAAAGTGGAATAAAAAAGTTGTGTTTTCTTTATTTTTAAAAAATTGAAAATGTACCAAGAAGTTAACGCCGAGATGATTCAAGAAAGAATTAAAACTGTTTGTACTGACTTCTCCAAGTCGTTTGATACAGTGTTTTATTACAGAAGTTGGATTGCTTGGATTGTAAGGACTCCGTAATTAATTGAATTTAGCTATCTGATCACAGGCAATAAGTCAAAATTGGTAACTAAAGGAGTTTTTAAAGCATTACGTATTTTCCTTCCTTCAAGGATTTTCTGAACGATTTTACTTTAGGATTTTCCAATTTTTTTCTTCTTTAAGGTTTCTGTAAAGAAATTCTTAAAGCATGTCTTTCCTTAGTGATTTCTCAAAGAAATTCCCAAAGGCTTTTTTGGTAGATTACCTTTCCCAAGAAATTTCTGTTATCTCGGGGATACCTCAAGGATCAATATTGTTTAACGTCTTTATAAATAACATCTGCAGCATAATTGGACAGTCAAATATATTGTTATGTACTGATGACTTAAAGGTATTTAAAGTGATAAATACTGATGGGAATAGTAAACTATTACTGGTGGGCCTGATGTTGATGTGGTGGCTCGAGGCTAATAATCAAATTCGACTTTATTTTAAAAAATAAAATGCTTTCTCGTGTTTTTTAATAGTTTATTTAAGGTGTATAGTTTTTCCATCGATTTTTTATCATGTCGTGAAATATATGGTTACTGAATAACGGAACTTTTTCGTTACAAATTTTCCTTGGTTTTGTAAATACGAAATCGCTGATTTACCGGTTTAGTTTTTAGGTAGATGGATATAATCCTCTGTAAAATGACCAGGTCTTTCGGCATAGATCGAGTGTAATTTATTTCAAGAATAATTTTATTTTTGAGAATGAAAATTTAAAAAAAAATAGAAATTGTTTAAATATTCATAACAAAATTAAAAAAAAAATGAAAAATGTTATATTAAGAAAAACAATTCTAGTTTAAAACTCTCAAAGAAACTATTTCAATGTTTCTTAAAAATGTAGAAAAGCTTCATTTATTGTTTGTCTTAATAATAATGGTGAAATCACACGTGAACTGATACTTCTCATTAATTCTAATTGTAAAAAAATGCAATGTAAACACTTGTAATACACGTACTATATAATTACACACTGAAACATAGTTTAAATACCATATAGGTACGCGTATACGCCCGATCCTTTTACATAACAGGTCCGGCTAATTTAAATACAAAAAAAAAACACAACATTTTAATTACGGGCCCCGGCGTCCACTTATCTAAATCAAAAAGAAACTCTCCTCGCACAGTGAATACCAATGACCCGCGCGGAATCGAATTAATTTTACGTAATTTAACTCCTTAATCCAGTTCCATTGCCCAACGGTTTACGACTGCCGCGCTCGCCCCATTAACATAATTAATAAATTAATTTAAATACGCAATCGGAATTATAATAAAATTCGAATTAAACGGAGACGGACGCATTTATAACGCACACTGGGCGTGATCCAGTTAACGGCGACTTTCTAAGAGGAGGCCCGAAGAACCTTCAGGTAAGTCGATAAGGCTGAATATTTGTTTACGTTAAAATTCATTATGAACTGTATGGCGGAATTTTTGTGTGTTAGGTGACGCCATCTAGTATTAGGCGGATCAATTAATTACTTAACTATTATCGTCTTTTTTTTTCTCAAAAATTAATATTTTCGATGTAGCAAGATGATTTTCTGAAAATAAAGTATTTTGGACCATATTGAAGTATTCAAGATGTAGCTACATAGAAGGATGCTATATATACACCATGGGTAGACCACGTAAAAAACACTAGTACTTCGAAAAGCCAAAACTGAAAATCAAGTGTTAATGGCAATCATATGTCATAAAATAGTTTTCGTAGAACATTTAAATAATGCTTGAAATTATATCTTTATTTTAAAATGGGTTTCTTGTTATTGAATAATGATACTAAGGGGCGAAAAATACCAGCTACTACAACGAATAACAATGTGTAAGATTAAAGGACGCAGAGGAGCTGGTAGGATACAGCAATTATGGTTGAGTAACATTCCTGATTGGACTGACATAAGATCTGAAGGTGAGCTGATGCACAGAGCACAAGATAGGGATATACTTTCTATCTTTGGTGATCGCCAACTTCAGGTTGGTTTCACATGAAAGAAGAAGAAGGAGAAGAAGAAGAAGAAGTAGAAGAAAAAGAAGAAGAAAAATAGGAAGAAGAAGTACTAGAAGAAGAAGAAGTAGTAGAAGAAGAAGAAAATCTGTCTATTTTAGAAGATCCTTTACATCATTTTACATATAATTATTTAATTACCTTTATATATCATGATCTTTAATTTTAGTCGAATTCGAAGAATCAAATCCCTATTACAAGGTAGCCCACGTAACGATCTTCGTGTCGGTCTTACTTTTTTAATTTTTAATTTATTTGTCTTTTATCGACGACAATATCTATAATTTATCGTAATTAAAATTGTATATTAAATCAAGGCGAGAACTGGTTTGAGAGCGGCCGCGTAAATGCAATCGGAATATAATAAATCATTTACCAACCCGGGTAATGGGAATATGGATCAAGTTTATCGGGGATAAAAATCTCAGAGAAGATACGAGCGAGTGCGAGGTCGCATTTTCCATTCGTCTTTGTAAAACTTGACGCAACTCATTACGCGCATTTACATACGGAATATATTTTAACGTAGCGGTTGCAATGAGAAAAATCGTTAATTATACCTCATCAAAAGTAAGAAATTGATCAAACCAAGAGAAAGATAATGGAAATAAATAAAAACTAGAAGAACGAAGATAGAGATATTTTTTCAATGAATATTAAGCATCAAGTGTAAATAACCTATTCTAATTCTTTAATTATTAGTATTTAAATATTTCATTTAACGGAATTATTACACTATTAGTATAAAGGGGGTACCAAGTTTGATTATTTAATAAAAGGTCTGTATGATATTGGGCATAACTAAACATCTATTAACCTTTTACACTAACCTACACCATTAGTATATAGGGTATACCACAGGGTACCATGTTTAATAAAGGATGTGTATGACAAAATCTCTATCAACCTTTGAATGTGTATAAAACAAACTGATTATCACAACCGTTAGACCGAAAATATTTCAATCAGCGCCGTGGATTTATAACGCCGGCCCACACCGTATAATTTCGGATGTAAATTTTTCGAAAAGAACATCTTTAGGATCGTAATTATTTCGGCGCACTAAACCGTAATTTATGCAAATAACGACGGTCGCCCGTACCGCAATTAGTTTCGATAACGCTAAAAGCAAATACTGTTGCTGCTAAGTCCGGAATGACTTTCTGGCCTGTGCAGCGCTCGTAATTTCGATAAGGAAAAGTCGTAATATGTTCGGACCTTCGCTTGCAAAAAGAAACAAACGAGGAATGAAAATTACGCGAAACACGTTGGTATAATTCAGATAGAGGTGGAGGATTATCGGCGCTTGTTTCCCCGGAAAATTATTATAGGTGAATATTGTCAAACCACTCATTGACAATATCCACCAGTTTATTTGGTGTGAAAATCTTTTCAGTATTTACATAAAAGCAATATTTGAACATATGAATATGAAAACATTAATTATTCAAAACTTCGTCAAACTTAAAAAGTGTTTCACTCATCATATTTTATTTCTTTTCAATTTAAATCTAAGCTTTTAAAAACTGCAGCAATTCTCCGCTGGAACATTCGTAACGTTAGTCAACAGATAAATCTCAACCTTTGAATTTCAAAAAGAGATAATTAATTCTATAGGTAAGTTTATAAAAAAATTTTAGCAGTTTTGATCCATATTTCAAAAACTTCTAACCAGACTCTTCTTTTCAATAGTTCAATTACTATAAAACCAATGATTTATATTGGAAATTTACCAGAAAATCAATGCTCTTAAAAAAACTCTGGCTCTAAATGATACTTTCACTCTACATACAAATAATGGAACATAAAATCCTTCAGCCTAGACTTCTTACAAACTAATATTTTAAAAAGATTTTGCTTCTACTTTTCAAAATTATCACAAAAAATAACAGTAAAAGTTCTTCAAAACTCAATCAAATTAAAAAAAGGCTTTTATTTCCCTTCAATTGAAGTTTGGCCTTATAAAGAGCGCAACAAGTATCTAATGAGACAATAACAAATAACAGTAGTCAGTCCAACCTCCAAATTTCAAAAAAAAGTACTTAATAATTTTAAATCACTCAATTACTTAATTCTAGTAGCGAATTTTGGGAAAAACAAAATATCAGATTTGATTTACATATAAAAAATACTGAACGGTAATTTTTTAGGTAATTTTTTAGGTTATTTTAGGTTACTTTAGGTTATTTTAAGTTATTTTAGGTTATACTTCCAAAAACTCTGGCTCTATATACAACTAACGGAACATAAAAGCTTTCAGCCTAGGCTTCTCACAAGCTAATACTTTGAAAAGATTTTACTTCAAGTTCACAACTTTACAAAGTTATCAAAAAATTGCAAAAGTTATTCAAAACTTCATCAAACTAAAAAAAAAATGGTTACTTATCATGTTTATTGTCCCCTTTATTCATGTTAGGTTTTTTAAAGAGCGCAACAAGTCTCTAATGAGACAATAACAAGTAACAGTAGTCGACCAAGAGCAAAATTCATAAAAAGTACTTAATATATTTTTAATCACCCAATTACTTTATTCATCTTGATTAGAAATTAAAAACACTTGGTTTCGGAGAGAAAAAATAATAAATATTCTGTGAAACAAACCAAGTGTTTTTAATTTCTAATCAAGATTTTTCAAATATGTTTCACCACGGGTTAAGTGAGCAATTAATTAAATATACTTTATTCATGTAGGGAATTTTGGGAAAAATAAAATATCAGTTTTGATTTACACATAAAAAATACTGAACGGTAATTTTTTAGGTTATTTTAGGTTACACTTCCAAAAAACTCTGGCTCTAAATGATAATTTCACTCTATATACAACTAATGGAACATAAAAGCCTTCAGCCTAGGCTCCTCACAAGCTAATACTTTGAAAAGAGTTTATTTCAAGTTCACAATTTTACAAAGTTATCAAAAAATTGCAAGAGTTATTCAAAACTTCATCAAACTAAAAAAAATGGTTATTTATTATGTTTAATTTCCCCTTAATTCAAGTTAGGTTTTCTAAAGAGCGCAACAAGTCTTTAATGAGACAATAACAAGTACTTAATATATTTTAATCACTCAATTACTTAATTCCTGTAGCGAATTTTAGGAAAACGAAAATATCAGTTTTGATTTACGTATAAAAAATATTGAACGGTAATTTTTTAGGTTATTTTAGGTTATGTTTCCAAAAATTCTGGCTCTAAATTATAATTTCACTCTATATACAACTAATAGAACTAAAAGCCTTCAGCTTCGGCTTCTCCCAAACTAATACTTTGAAGAGATTTTGGTCCAACTTTACAGTCATCAGAAAAACAGCAAAAGTTGTTCAAAACTTAACTTAATTAAAAAAAAGGCTTTTATTTCCCTTTAATTAAAGTTTGGCTTTAAAAAGAGCGCAATAAATCTCTAATGAGGCGATAACAAGTAATAGCAGTCAATCAAGAGCAAATGTTAACCTCCAAATTTCAAAAAAAGTACTTAATATTTTTTTATCACTCAATTACTTAACGCATGTAGCGAATTTTAGGAAAAACAAAAATCAGTTTTGATTTTCACATTAAATATATTGAACGGTAATTTTTTAGGTTATTTTCTTTTTTAGTCAGCCAATTACTACAAAACTGAATTGATAACTGCATACCATATGCAAACAATGAAACATAAACACCTTCAACCTAGCCTCGTACAATATAACAATTTGAAGAAATTTTCCTTAACTTCAAAACATTTGAAAGTCTTTTAAAAGATAACAATTTGAAAGGATTTTGTTCCACGTTCTTAACTTTTAAACATTGAATAAAACTAAACATCATATCAATTCAAAACATCGTAAAACTTAAAAACTCCTTTATTTCTCTTCAATTTAAATCTAAGCTTTTAAAAATCTGCAGCAATTCTCCGCTGGAACATTCGTAACGTTATTCAATAAATAAATCTCAACCTTTGAATTTCAGGAAGAGGTAATTAAGTCTATTTTTTTAGCACTTGATTTAGATTTCAAAAACTTCTAACCAGATTCTTCTTTTCAATACGTCAACTACAATAAGACAAATGTTTGATATTGGAAACTTATCTGAAAATCAATGCTTCCAAAAAACTCTGGCTCTAAATGATAATTTCACTCTATATACAAATAATGGAACATAAAAGCCTTCAGCCTATGCTTCTCACAAGCTTATACTTCGAAGAGATTTTTCTTCAAGTTGACAACTTTACAAAGTTATCAAAAATTAGCAAAAACTGTTCAAAATTTCATCAAACTAAAAATAATGCTGATTTATCCTCTTTATCCCCTTAGTTCAAGTTAGGTTTTCTAAAGAGCACAACAAATCTCTTAAGAGGCAATAAAAAGTAACAATAGTAAGTTTATTCAGTTAAAAGCAAATGTTAACCTCCAAATTAAAAAAAATACTTAATACTTTTTAATCAGTCAATTGATTAATTCATGTAGCGAATTTTAGGAAAAAAATATCAGTTTTGATTTACCAATAAAAAATATTGAACGGTAATTTTTTAGATTATTTTCTTTTTAATCAGTCAATTACTACAAAGAGGAAGTGTACCAGGAAGTGAAAAAAACATTTAAGATTGGCAATGAAATAATAATTTCACTCTACACACAAATAATTGAACATAAAACGTTTAAACCTAAGCTTTCAAAAGCTAAAAATGTGAAGAGATTTTGCTTCAAACTCACAACTTCAACAAATAATGAACATGAGTTGCCTACAAGTTCATCTAAGTAAAAAAATGTGGTTGACTATAATAAAACGTTATTTTCCTTCGATTCAAATCAAGACTTCCAAGGACTGCCACAATTGTAATATACATTACGATATTCGAATCCTGTCAAAAGACAAATTTTTAGAATTTTACAGAATGGTAATTCATTCTGTTTTTTTGTAGTTTTCAAAAAAATCGGACGGTAAGTTTATAGATTTTTTAAATCAGTTAATTACTACAAAACCATAGTTTCATATAGGAAATGTGCCAAAAAGTGAACGCTTTCAAGATTTAAAAAAGCAAATTTTTGAGATTAGACCTGAAACGATAATTTCAATATATTTGCAAATAATCCAACCTTTATGATATGAATCACGTTTCAGAGTTTCGGTTTGTTGTGATTATTTCTGCAAATAGGTTTTTTTAGAACCCCTAGGCTCTTAAAATCTAAAAATTTTAAAGGATTTTAACTTAAATCTCCAATTTTTTAAAGCCAAACAAAAAAAAAACAATTTATGTTATTGACAACTTCATCAACTACTAAATAATTGGTTGCTTGTTTTATTGGTCTTCAATTCAAACCAAAGCCTCCAAATACGGCCGTAATTCTCTATTATGATATGCTTTACCATATTCAAAAGACAGAAAAATCATAACCTTTGAACTTCACTAATTTATAAAAATACATAAAACATTTTTACTTCAGTCAACTACTGCAAAATATATTAGAATTGACACAGAAAGTGAAAACTTCCAAGATGCAAAAAAGTTGCCCCTGAAGTAATAACATGAAACCATATATTCTACCCTTTAAAACGATAACAATTTAAAGGAATTTTGCTTAAAGTTCACTCACGCCATTTCAAAGTTGAATAAAACAAAAACAAGAAATATTAAAGGATTTTAATATATTTTATTCAGAAATATTGATTAAAACTTCATCAAACTAAATAAATTGCTTATTCTGTTTCATTTTTTTCAATCCCATGCAAGGTTTCTATAAAAGGTCACGGTTCTCTATTAACAAATTCATAACGTTGACCAAAAAACAAAACTTAATTTTTGAATTTCAAAAAAAGGTAAATAATTTTGTTGGAAGATTTATAAAAGAAAAGGTTTAGCAGTTCTCGTATGGATTACAAAATATTCGAATCGTTAATGTTTTAATTTCGTCTTTTTGGTCAACCAATTGCCTCAAATTCGAAGTTTGTTATACAAAATATAGAAATGTACCAAAACGTAAACGCTTTCAAGATTTAATAAACAAAAATCATACAAGGACGTCAGCAATAAGTTTCTAGGTAATGTTAAAGATTATTATATGAAGAAATTGTAAAAACTGGAACGTAATAAGGCTGATCTGATGTGCAAAAAATATTTTTTTCTAACTATATCTTAAAATAAAGGTTTGTAATATTTTGGTTAAGGAATTTTAGAAATATCTGGTGTGTAAAGAAATATTTTTTGTTTCTAATGATCTAAATGAAAACTCTTAAAAAATTAATATCACCTTTGGAAATATTTAGAATTATTTAATGTGCAAAAAATATTTGCTTCTTTTAGTTTTTACAAATGTTCAATCACAAGATTGAGATAAAAAGCTTTAATATTTTGATTGAGGAATTTTAGAAATGTTTGATGTGCAAAAAATATTCTTTGCTTCTTTTGATCTAAATAAAACACAATGATATGAAGAAATTTATTTTTATCTTAAGCTCTTTTTGTAAATTGAGTAAAAAATATTTGTTGCTTCTGTTGTCTTCTTAATCTTGAGATGTTACAGTTTGGATATTTTGATTAAAAAAATATTAGAAATTTCTGATTAAATACTTGAGTGCTTGAAGATTAATATTATTATTAATGGTTAAAAGTATATCCTTTCCTTAACAGTTTTATTATTAACTTATTAATATGTACATTTCGAACCCTTCAATGAGCACTACAATGAAATGAACATATAGTTAATAATAAAACTGTTGAAGAAAGGATATACTTTTAACCATTAATAAAAATATTAGAAATGTTTGATGTGCAAAAATATTTTTCGATCTAAATCTTTTACATCTTGAGATGTAAGAGTTCTAATATGTTGATTAAGGAATTTTAGAAATGTCTCATGTGCAAAAAATATTTTTGCTTCTTTTGATCTAAATCAAACACGAAGAAATTTATTTTACTTCTAAGCTCCTTTTGTAAATTGTGCAAAAAATATTTTTGATTACATATTTTGATTAAAAAAAATATTAGAAATGTTTGATGTGCAAAAATATATTTTGATCTAAATATTTTAGATCTTGAGATGTAAGAGTTTTAATAGTTTGATTAAGTAGTTTTAGAAACGTTTCACGTCCAAAAAAATTATTTCCTTCATTTTATCTAAATCAAACACAAAGAAATGAAAAAAATGATATTTATCTTAAGCTTCTTTTCTAGATTGTACAAAAAATATTTTTTGTTTCTGTTATCTTTTTAATCTTGAGATGCTACAGTTTACTTATTTGGTTTAAAAAATACTAGAAATGTGTTTTATTATCTAATCAAATAGGGATAAATTGATATTATTCCTAAATTCATTAATAAATATTTAATCTTCTTTCTATGATGAGATTGAGATTCAACAAGTTTGATTGAGACATTTTGAAAACGTCTGATATGCAATAAACTATATTTTTCTTAATTTAACTAAATTAAAATTAAAATAAATTGGCAAATTACCATTAAGCCGTTCTTGTAAATATTTAGAATTATCTTGCAAAATACGTACTAGATGTTAGCTTTTCAATATTTTGATTAAGAAATATTTTTGCAAAATGTGCAAAAAGTTGTCTCTTTTGATCTAAATTAAGAAATTAATGTTATTTTTAAATACCTTTTGTAAAATAATGTGCAACACATATTTTCTGCTCTTTTATCCTCTAAATATATCTCAAGATATATTTTAGAAATGACTGATTTGCTCTCTTGTAAATTTTTAGAATTGTGTGATGTTCAAAAAATACTCTTTGCTTCTCTTGCCTAAATCACACAACCGGAAAAAACACTTAAAAATATATATTTTTAGAATTAGATGATGTTCAAAAACTATTATTTGCCTTTTTTATCTAAATCAAACACCACAAAAATCACTTTAAAATATATTTTCTAAAATACTTGTACATATAAAGTTTGTAGCAACGTAACTATTTTTCATTAATAGCTCAAAACTGATTGTTCTCTAATTTCGGACAAAATCTATAATACCTGTCTAGTTTTTCATTAAGGAAAATCTTGAGAAGCAACAGGCTAGAATTTCAAAAAGAGTTACTATTACTAAAACTTTACCAAAATTCATTTTGTTTTTAAAAATGTACGTTCTAAGAAGGTCAGGATAACTTGAGATGACAAACAGCTTATATTTTGATGAAGCAGTTTAAAGCAGTTTTTATTTCTTTTCCTACTTAGTACCATCAATTCAAAATTTTCTTATAAGATATGAACTGAATTTCAAAATATTTTTAATAGACTAGAATTTCTAAGAATGTACTGGTTAATTAACTTTGTTACAATGTTTTAAATAATCAACCTAAATTTTTATAGAGGTCAACTTATATCGAGATCAAAGAGTTATAGTAATAAATTGATTAAGGAATTTTAGAAATGCCTGAGGTGGAAAATGTATACATTTTTTCCCTAAGTAGTATCACTGATTCAAATATCTCTTATAAGATACTGTCCTACTATTTTGGCCAAAATCTGTATAGACTGTTTTTCATGGAAGTCAAGATGTTTTGTAAATTGAAGATGCCTTGAAGCTCTAAAAGCTATGGTTAAAAAAATCCTTGTATTTAAGCAGGTCAAGATACTGAGGTAGATACAACCATTTTACCAAAAGTCAATTTTTTTTTCAAAAATGAAGTTATCAGTCTATGTTCTTTCAGTATACTATCAGAATGTGATAGTATCTTTGTCAATTTGTAGAGAGTTTTTTTTAATCTTAAATATTTAAGCACTAATTTTCAAAAATTATGGTGGAACTCTTATTGATTTTGATCAATTTAGAAGATGATGAGAATGAAGTCTTAAACTTAAAAATAAGTATTGGATTGGCGAGGCTGATACTTGGCGAATCTCCATTATGCAATTATTAAATACACGACTGTTTAGAGTTTTGCTTTATTTTTTTGTAACAGCTTGTAAGTAAAATTAAGATGGGAGGCTCTAGAAAAAAAAACATCTTTACAAAGTGGGCTGTGAGAAAAATAAGGTTGAATAACTATGCTATATAGCAAGTAAAATCTTATCCTTATCATAAAATTCAATTAAAAACAAAACCCACCACACCACACAATCCATTCATACGCGATACACTGTTTGTCTTCTTCTAAATCCAATTATAGAACGGCCATCCATCGGACGGGTCACTTTCGGAGGGGCACGAAGAAAAAAAAAAACATTGAAGGAAAAGAATCATGTCAAGCACCTCCGTGGCCGTAACTGGCTCCGTTCACGGTCCGGGCTAAGTAAATAACGAAGTAAGAGCCGGAGAGGTCACGATTCACATAAATCCGTGTGACGCAACGAACCTATTAATTTGGCCGTTCGTTTTTTTTTTTCTTCTCTTTTTCTCTCCTTCTTCTTAATTTAATGAAAACGCCACGCTAATAGCGCGCAGCTTAAATGCGACCAGGTAGTAATTCGTGGAGGAATTAGTTTAATTAATCTAATGCCGAAACCGGGCGGATTTTAATCGTGTGTTGTAACGATTGCTCAAGAGATACATCGAGGGGAGTGTAGATGATATATATATTTAGTTTTTGGTGAGAAATTTTTGGTGGGCGTGAATTATAATTGGGTTCCAATTTGGGAAATTATTATTACTAAAGTATTTCAAAATATTCACTATATAAAGATACACAATAATAATACACATCTGATTGTGCTTGGAAGAATTTTCGAAGTATTTTTTCCACTCCGATTGAGGTACCTTCAAAATATCCATTTTGAACGCATCAATGGCTTCTTCGTGCGATAAAAACGTTGACCTTGTAATATATTTTTGATTTGCGGAAATAAATTGAAATCATTGAGTGTCAAACCAGGGCTGTGCATCAATTCGACTTTTTTTATTTCTTCTCCTGTTTGAGCGGATGTGTGAGAGTTCGCATTGGTCTGGTGGAGAATGATGCGTGTTTGGCGGTTGGTTTTCCCTATTTTTCCAAAGACTGCTAACAAAAAAATGGTTGTGTACCATTCAGAATTGACCATCCGACATTGTAGTGATGGTACAGTTTTCCGAAAAAAGCAGGCGACCATTTGCTTCGAACTACTTCCTTTACTAACAACTTTTGTTGGTTTTGGTTCATCTTGTAAGACCCAAACAGTCTACAGCTGTTTACGCATATAACTTATATGACTAGTCACCTGTTGTCATATCATAGACATGTTTTGAACCAACGCAAGCGTATTTCTTGAGTATTTCTTTCGACCAATGTGTGAGATTCAATTTGACAGCCAAATGTTCGTGCAATGTTGAATGTATGCTGGTCCCACTAATGCCCAAAAATGTCTCAATCTCACGATTAATCATATAACGATCTTGCAATATTAGTTCATGCACAACATCAATGTTTTCTAGATCTACAACATATTTTGGACGACCTTCATAAACTTCATCCCTAAGCGAACTACAGCCATAATTGAATTCCATACACCATCCCATACATACTCGCCCGGAAATGTTCACGACTTAATATCATTTCTTGTCATCAATTCTTCACATTACTATAAATAACCTAAATGGTACCTGGGCATCAAAAACTTCTAAGCAACTCTACTGATGAAAGGTCAAACTTTACGTTAGTGACATCAGTTGTTAGATAAATGCATAAATTAAATATATTTGTTGCATAAATTACATCTAAACTAATTACGGAAGATATAAGACTCAATCTAAAGGGAAAGTGTAAAGGAAATGATTGGAAATTAACGTAATTAACCGACGTATCGTCGTTTTGTGCACCTAAGTGTCTCGAAGCCATCAACCGATATAACCGTATATACTTTCACGTTACAGCGCCCAAGTAATTCGATCCAATTTAATTGCCTCTAAAGTACACTAAACGGGTTTTTAACTCTGCTTCGGTATTTAGTTACTTGCGCACTATCGGGTGACCCGATCTGGTATCTTATCCTGCGGGCCCCACAAAATGCACACACACACACACACACACACACAAACACACTCCATGGGAGATCGCCGGTTTACTTCTTGTTTTGATCAATTTTTAGAAGCCGAGGTCAAACACCTAGCACGCTTCGATCTTCCAAATGTAGTACTTTTTGACTACTGATAACCAATAGGCTTTCTAAATAAACGCACAGTGTCCATTCGAAACAATAGAGGACGCGCGCGACTCTCGTCTACGCTTATCACTAATTTATGCGGCATCACAATCGAATGCATCGATCTAATGGGCACTTAAAGCCATAAGTTGAACGTTTATGGCAACCATACAGATGCCGTCTTGCAAAAGCGAAGCGAATGAGCTTCAAGTTGCATATGGTAAACGCGGCGACAATTATCGTAAAATGTTATAGTTTCCACAATACACCATAAGGTCGTGTATACTCGTCAGAAGAGCATTCGCTTTTCTTTTAACGGCAATTCAGAGAAATATCTTTATTGGCGTTGTTGTTATCTTGAGCGGATTTTTAGTTTGCTTCGAAAAAAGAAGTAAAGCCATTATTTCCGTTTACGAAGTGTACAATAAGAAATAAAATAGTATTGCCTTTCGTTAATCTATACTTTTCCTGCTATAAATTATTATTAATTGTCTAATCAAAAATCTAAGAATTTACAAAACATATTTTTTTGGCTCGCCATCAAACTCATTTTCCAACACTGTGGTATTACAAAATGTATAAATTTCTATTATGGTGCTAAAAGATAGATAATTACGGTTCATATATTTTCTAAAAAAATCCTTAGAATGCAAATCTAATGATGTTTTTTAGAAAATCTAAAAAAAATTTAGAAGATATAAATTTTGATCAAATAAATATTACGGTTGTTTTACTTAAAGAAAAGCCTCATGAAGTAATTCTAATGGATCTTTATGATCCCTTAAATATACCACAGGCTATTACTAATGGTTTTACCAAGAAGATCTAAAAATTACCAAAACTATCAATTTTGATCAAGTAAATTTTTGTTTCTCCAGTATATTCAAGATGTACCACAAACACAAAGTAAACGCCTCCACAATTAAACAATTAATTTTATTATATAAGAAAACCGTCAAAAAATTAAACCAATAGTCTGATCTAAAAAATCTAAAAAAATTCAAAATGTATACATTGGATTGATTTGAATTATAATAGTTTATTTGTGATAATAACATAGTTTTATACAGGTCAAGAACATATGGATAATTTCCGCCAGCTCAGTTGAATACAATTTGATTGTATCACTAATTGATCACTTCTGCTGTAGTAAAGTATGATTTTATTGTTGAGAAAGTAAATTCCATAGTTAAACAATAGTTTCTGTTGATTATTAATTGCATGATCACATGATTCATCCATTAGATCCATAAATGTATCACAGCGTGAGGCAGAGCACCATGAGAAAATGGTTCAATTAAGGCCCGAAAAAGGGCCGAAAGACGGCACCGATTAATCAAGCCGCTAATTAACGGGGATCACCAGAACCCGTTTCACCTCCGCGGCATTCCGCCGCGCGAGCGTCGCCCCGCGGACGTCGGTAGTAAACGCCTGTCGATACTAAAAACGCCGGAATTAATCGGCGGACGGGTCGCCATATTTGGAGCCGGGACCAATTTTCCGCCCAAGATGTCGAGAACGGAACGGAACGAAACACCAGATGCGTGTAACCTAATAGCGATCGTTTCTGAATCTAATTACGATGATTCATCTCGAAGATTTACCGCGGTTCTTCTATTTGTTATGCTTTTTGGTTTACAAGCGTTAATAGGCCATAACTGTCATCTAAATTTGTGATTTGTGTTAATTTTTTCCATAAATTTCTTAAACATTCTTTATTATATCTTCCACACCTATTGTTCTATAGTCTTTATTTCTGGACACAATTTGGTTTTCGGAAAGATTTGGGTACCAAAGACTGGACTAAAGTTTTAGCCAAAAACTGTTTGGACCAAAGAAAAGACTTCCTCCAAAAAAACGTAATATTAGAGCTTGCTAGAATCCAGCAAGTCGCAAAGTTAAAATATTTAGGTGGTTGACTAAACGAGACAATAGATCCCGACAAAGAACTCAAAAATAAAAAATAGAATGGAGATTTGGAAAGAGGAAAATGATAAAACTGTTAACCAGTAAAGTCCTACTATTAAGTATGAGAAACCGAATAGCGAAATACAAATTATTGCCCTTGCTGCTATATGACATGGAAACCGGGACGCTACAAACATCCACTATGAACAAAATGGAGGTGTTCGAAATGTTGATGCTGCGTCGTATGCCAAAAATATGATGGATCCAACACGTATCGAATGAAGAAGTCCTTTGAAGAGTGGACTTAGAACGGGAACTACTAATCAATATCAAAAAGCGAAAAACAACTTAACTAGGCCATTTAATGATGCATGGACGCTAAGAAGTACTACTTCTGATAATCCAGAAGAAGATAGATGGAAGGAGAGGAATTGGAAGGAAAAGAGTGTCGTGGCTCCGTAACATTAGAAGATTTACCGCGGTTCTTGTATTTGTTATGCTTTTTGGTTTACAAGCGTTAATAGGCCACAAATTTGTGATTTGTGTTAACTTTTCCATAATCTTCTTACGCTTTCCTTATTAGAAAGTCGACAGGGATGGGGTTTGAAGATCTGAAGATAGCAATAACAAATAAGACATCATATGGAAGGAAAATAGGAGGTCAAAAACTAACGATTTGGCTTCAAAGGTTTTGTAATGAAATTTTTGAAAAAGCTTTGCATAAAAACTCATCTTTATGTTTATGCAGAATTTTTGAAGTATTCTTTTTTTTGAATGCTTATTTATAAGCCAAAAACCAACAGTTTGAAGATCGGGGAAAGATTGAATCCCATTCCAATAAAATTTTAGAAAAATTCTAAAATAATATAGATTAGTTTAAATTTGATTTGAAGGCAAAAATTACTTGAAAAAATCTTTTCTGAAGAAGCTTGTAAGAGAAAGAGAGTATTTAGTTAGTTCGAATGAAAAAAAACTTAAACAGAAATCTATAGAAATTCTAAATGTTCGATTCCATAAATGTTCTACTACAAAATGCAGAAAATCTAAAAGTAAAACACGATTTGATGCTTGATATCAAAATAATGAGTAATTATAGTAGGTCAGAGAACTTGAAGATTGGAGAAAATTTTTTAGAAACTACATCAGATATTACAAAAAAATATGTAAAACTTTTGAAATCAAAAACTTTTCTACAGAAATTATTTAATTAGTTTGAATGAACAGATCTTAAACAGAAAACTAATTAAAATTCTAAGCATTTTGTTCTGTGGATAAACAAATCAAAAAGAAAAATTAATTTTAGAACAGAATGCAGCAGATCTACAAAAAAACTTCCATTCGATTTTCTTATCAAAATAGTTCGCATAAATAGATAAACAAAAAATCAAAAACGAATAGATTCTGTGAAGATTCTCTCTAGAAATTCTTTTAAAAATTTGAAAAAAATTGTCATCGGTAACAGAGGATTAGATAGAACTTTTTTGAAATCAAAATATTTTAAATGAATCTTATAAGAAAAATAAATAATTTAATTGGTTCGAATTAAAAAATTCTAAAAGCGAAAACCACATAAATTCAGAAGTCGATTAAAAAACTTCAATTCGATTTTCTTATCAAAATATTTCGTATAAATAGATTGACAAAAATCAAAGACTGGTGAATATTCTGTGAAGATTCTCTAGAAACTCTTTAAAAAATTTGGAAAAAGTTATTTCAAATTCATTTTGACTTTTTTTAAATCAAAATATTTTTAATGAATCTTATAAGAAAAATAAATAATTTAATTGGTTCGAATTAAAAAAAAAACTCAAACCGAAAACTACAGAAATTCAGAAAACGATTTTAGCTCAAAAATAGTTCAAATAATTACAAATTTCAAAAAAGTGAAATGGATTGAAAACTAGAAAAAAAATTGATACAGCAATTGTTTGAATCAAAACAAAAACTACAGAAATTTTGCATTCGAAATTCTACATTTACATAATAATAATAATAACAGTTGAAAGCGAAGTGAATTAAAGAGTTTGTCCAAATTAATAAAAAAAACTTTACCTGAGGGCTGCAGAAGATTCCAAAAGATTTTTTAAGATAAGTCTTTTCAATGTAAAAGCAGAGAGAATGTACTAAATTAGTTTAAATAATCAATAAGCTTTAACCTAAGATTATAGATATTTTTCTGTAAGTCAACACTTTTGGAAAAATTAGTAGAAATGTAATTTAATTTCATTTGATAAGTTCGAAAAAATTACAACACTATACCAACGATTACATCACCTTGTAAGTAGAATAAAGTCTTTTCCGTAATATTGGTTGATGAGTTACGTAAAGATGGCGCAATATCCACAGTTGTCGAGAAAGTGATTACAAGTTATTTTATAAAGTCTTCCCCGTGTCTTGCTGCTGCAAGCTTACTTCAACTGCTTCGTAATTCTTTTGTTTCACTTCTTGAATTTACTAGGCCAATTGCTTCATATCTAACATCTGGTTCCAAATCTGACCAGAACATCAAGTAGATAGAGCTTTGCTGCCCCTGTCAAATTTTCTCCAGCCAATCGCCCAGAAATAACAGCTTTGTCATGATGTTCAATACGTCTTCGACCAAGTTTAGTAACTTTGAATTTACTAGGCCAATTGCTTCATATCTAACATCTGGTTCCAAATCTGACCAGAACATCAAGTAGATATAGCTTTGCTGCTCCTGTCAAATTTTCTCCAGCCAGTCGACCAGAAATAAAAGCTTTGTCATGATATTCAATACGTCTTCGACAAAGTTTGGTATCATAAAATCAAGCCACATATAAATAAGATCTAGCTCCCAGTTCTAGTTCTTCTTTTTGACAGTCATAATCCCATCTCCAAAAATATGCTGCACCAAGCTTGCGTCGCTCTTCTGCTGCTTAAATTGCTTCGTTATTCTTTTGTTTCGCTTCTAAGGCTTTCTGTTCTCCTTCTTCATTTAAGTATTTCATACAATGCTCTGGAACCTCTTCTAGTAATGTTTCTTTTATCACTTCAGTTGGTTTAGCTTTTGCAAATACTCATACAGTTGGTAACTTTGAATTTACTAGACCAATTGCTTCATATCTGACGTCTGGTTCCAAATCTGACCAGAACATCAAGTAGATATAGCTTTGCTGCTCCTGTCATATTTTCTCCAGCCAATCGCCCAGAAATAACAAGTTTTGTCATGATGTTCAATACGTCTTCGACAAAGTTTGGTATCATAAAATCAAGCCACATATAAATAAGATCTAGCTCCCAGTTCTGGTTATTCTTTTTGACAGTCATAATCCCATCTCTAAAAAGATGCTGCTGCAAGCTTGCGTCGCTCTTCTGCTGCTTTAATTGCTTCGTTATTCTTTTGTTTCGATTCTAAGGCTTTCTCTTCTCCTTCTTCATTTAAGTATTTCATACAATGCTCTGGAACCTCTTCTAGTAATTTTTCTTTTATCACTTCATTTGGTTTAGCTTTTGCAAATACTCCTACAGTTGGTAACTTTGAATTTACTAGGCCAATTGCTTCATATCTAGCATCTGGTTCCAAATCTGACCAGAACATCAAGTAGATATAGCTTTGCTGCTCCTGTCAAATTTTCTCCAGCGAATCGCCCAGAAATAACAAGTTTTGTCATGATGTTCAATACGTCTTCGACCAAGTTTGGTATCGTAAAATCAAGCCACATATAAATAAGATCTAGCTCCCAGTTCTGGTTATTCTTTTTGACAGTCATAATCCCATCTCCAAAAAGATGCTGTTGCAAGATTGCGTCGCTCTTTTGCTGCTTTAATTGCTTCGTTATTCTTTTGTTTCGCTTCTAAGGCTTTCTCTTCTCCTTCTTCATTTAAGTATTTCATACAATGCTCTGGAACCTCTTTTAGTAATTTTTCTTTTATCACTTCATTTGGTTTAGCTTTTGCAAATACTCCTACAGTTGGTAACTTTGAATTTACTAGGCCAATTGCTTCATATCTAACATCTGGTTCCAAATCTGACCAGAACATCAAGTAGATATAGCTTTGCTGCTCCTATCAAATTTTCTCCAGCCAATCGACCAGAAATAACAGCTTTGCCATGATGTTCAATACGTCTTCGATAAAGTTTGGTATCATAAAATCAAGCCACATATAAATGAGATCTAGCTCCCAGTTCTGGTTCTTCTTTTTGACAGTCATAATCCCATCTCCAAAAAGATGCTGCTGCAAGCTTGCGTCGCTCTTCTGCTGCTTTAATTGCTTCGTTATTCTTTTGTTTAGCTTCTAAGGCTTTCTATTCTCCTTCTTCATTTATGTATTTAATACAATGCTCTGAAACCTTTTCTAGTAATTTTTCTTTTATCACTTCATTTGGTTTAGCTTTTGCAAATACTCCTACAGATGGTAACTTTGAATTTACTAGGCCAATTGCTTCATATCTAACATCTGGTTCAAAATCTGACCAGAACATCAAGTTCCACATCAAGTAGATATAGCTTTGCTGCTTCTGTCATATTTTCTCCAGACAATCGACCAGAAATAACAGCTTTGTCATGATTTTCAATACGTCTTCGACCAAGTTTTATATCATAAAATCAAGCCACATATAAATGAGATCTAGCTCCCAAAAGGGATCTTCCTTTTGACAGTCATCTTCAAAAAGATGGAAAATAGGCATAAATTAAGGCAAAAAATAATGGTAAATAGAAAGAAAGAGGGACTCTCACTCTCAGCTTCATCCATTAAAATTTTTTTTAGAACAAGCTGAATCAAAAAAAATGATAATTTTCTAAAAAGAAATCGAAAATTTAGAAATCTAAAAAGTAAATTATTGGATAATTTTTATTAGACAAACTTGAGTGAAATCACAAGAAATTGTCATATACTAAAACGAATTTTCGTGGATTATTTGAAAAATTCATATAAGATAAAGAAAAGATAAAATAAACAGCAAGTAATTAATGAAAAAATCTCATATTTCGAGTAAAATTATTGGAAAATTGAATTAAAATAAAACGGAACATTTTGGAGAAATGTTGCTGAAAAATAGTTTAATCAATTGTAAAATATTTTAGGTCTTTACTTTAAGATGCTTTAAAAATATTAATTATGTGAAGTAAATTTAAAAAAAAAAACTGGGATTCCAGAATTTACCACAATTTTTCAATTTACTTTATCAACACTTTTCATCAAAGTTTCTTGTAAGCAAAATTGTAAAAAGAATAAATACTGCAAATTTCTAAAAGCTTCAAAGAAATTTCTTGAAATTTGAAAAATAAATACCTGGAAAAATGAAACAAGCTAAAGATAAAAAAATAATAAAGTTGATAGCAATTTTTTTTAAATCTAGAAATCTAAAAGATAACTTATCTGAAAAATTCTTAAGGAAGTTATTATTTAGAAAATTCCGTCTAATAAATGTTTAACACTCATAAAATATAACAATAGAGCAATGCTGAGAAAATTATTCACTTAGCTCGAATGGACAAAAATTTTAAATTGATCCTAAGAGAAATTTCTAAAACATAGCTCTAAACCAAAATAAACTTTAAATAAAAACTATAAATATTTTAAAGAACTTTTTAGCTTAATACTCAGTATTATGCAAAACTTTAATGTGCAAAATCTCATACAAAAACACTCGTAACAAAAATAAAGATTATTTAATTAACTTTTCTGCAGAAACGTTTAAGTCGAAATTTTAAAATACGAATGAATGGTTCAAAATATTCCGAAACCGGTGTGTACCGAAGTCAACACACTTCAGAAACTGTAATGAAGCAACAAAGAAGTGAATGTGTAATTAATTTCAGTAAAGAAACATCTCAAAGCGATAATTATAGATTTTTTTTCAAAACAATATGTCAAAGTAATTCCAAAACTAAATAAAAGATAACGATATACTAAAGAACTATTTAATTAAATACTTTAGTTATTATGTAGAACTTTTGTAATCAGTACATTTTTGTAGAATTATCTTATAAAAATTGGACTAAAAGGAAGAGATTATTTTTGCTCGAAATGAACACTTTTTTGTAGAAACTTTTAAGTCAACACTTTTACAAGAATGGTAATAGGGGAAAGATATTATTTTTTCATTTATGACTTCATTCATTAATTCATCCATTCATTCATTTATTTATTCATTCATTCATTGATTAATGCATGCAGTCATTCATTCATTCATTCATTCGTGCACTCATTTACTATAAATTAAAAATAAAATAACCAATAGTTACAGAAATTCAACAAAAAAACTTTAACCAAAAACAAATTGATTCCAAAGACTTTGGTTAAAACTTAGTAATCTCTTATATAGAACTCTTGAAATCAACCATTTCTGTAAAATTTCTTAGTCAAGATACTCGCAAAAATGTTAATAAAGCAAAAAGAAGAATATTGTTTAAAAAGGTCAACACTTTTCTCTATATCCTTTAAAGTCAACTAACACCCTTAAAAAAATGACAATGGAGAGTAGAGGAAAATACTGTTTAATTAGTTCTACTAAACAAACTTCTTGTATGAAAATTATAGATTTTTTTAAAACAACAGTTACAAATACTTCAAAAACTTTAACAAAAGATTACAATATATATTCCTTATTTTGTAGAAGTCTTCAAGTCAAATGCTTCTCTGTAGAATTTCTAAAGTTAACACTCTAACGAAAATGTCAATCCGAGTAAGAAGAAGATATAATTTTAGTTTCAAATTTTCTGTAGAACCTCTTAAACCAACACTTTTACAAGAATATTATGGTCCTGCTACTGTAACAGCCAATCACGTGCAATTTTGGTTTCGTCGATTCCGTTCTGATAATTTCGATGTCAAAGATGCACCACACACTGGAAGGTCAATTGTTGAAAATATCGTTAAAATCATTGACATTATCGAGTCCGATCTTGATGTAAGCACTGTTTTGATTGTCCAAGAGCTAAATATTGCATAAAAATCGGTTTGGAACCATTTGAATAAAGCTGGACATAAAAAGAAGGTCCACATGAGCTAACGCAAAAAACCTCATGGACCTAATTACCACCTGCGATTCACTACCGAGTCGCAAGATAATTTACCCATTTCTGAAGCCGTTGATGATGAAAAGTTGATCACTTAGGACAATGTCAAGCGAAAAAGATCCCCAAGCCAGGATTAACGGCTAGGAAGGTTTTGCTATGTATTTGGTGCGATTGGCAGCAAATTTTCTACTATAAGCTGCTCTCCTACGGCAACATTCTTAACTGTACTGTCAAGAATTGGACCGTCTAAAGGAAGCAATCGACCAGAAGCGGCTAGCTTTGGCCAATAGGAGAAATGTTTTGTTCCATCAGGACAACGCCACCACACACATTGATCTAGTGACTCGCCAGAAGCTCCAGGAACTTAGTTGAGAGGTTCTTTTGCATCTATGATTCGCTCTGTGTGTAAACCAGTTATTTATTGTATTTATTATTATTTACGTTTTAAACTTAATAATAAAATACTAAAATCTTTTACACAATTGCAGATAAATAATTGGGAATGTTTGCACTGGTCGAATCATCCTGAAACTCTTATCCATCCTCATTATTTACGATTTCTGCTAGTTAAAATATAATAATGGCATTGTTTGCTTATCTGATGGGAGCTAAATTAAAAATAATAAACGGCGCACAATGATGCAAACTTGTAACGAATTTGTGCCTTCTCAATTCCAGTAGATCTGCGCTTAAATGCTCGTTTCTATTGCAACTTTCTAATTCTAACCGGTGTATTCGAGTGAAATTCAATTTTAAATAGCATTATGTAAATGTTGGTACTTTTAGTGAAAGATAATTAACTAATACAACGTGCAAAAAAAAACTTGTGGAAGAAAAATTTTTCATGGTTTTTAAAAATATTACTTATTTACGACTTGCTCACAAAACCAACGACTAAAAATGGTCGGAAGCGTTGTTGTAATTCATAAATTATGTAATTGGTCACCACAGAATATTCATCTTTGACGTTTAGATGCAATACAAATGGAGTTATTGCCGAAGAAAACAAACATTACGTTCCTGATTGAAATCTCCAGCAGTGTACATTTTATCTATTACTCGGGTGAGCAATGTTGTTTTCGCCTCAAGCTATTTATCTTGTCCAACGACTGATACCAACCAAACCGCCCAGCGGTGGTTATGAGTAATCGATAAAAAATCGACTAGTTATATCGACGGAATCTGTTATTATTCGTACATCCTGCTCTGACTAACGCTCTTAATTTTCTTCATCAAATATCTTCAGATCAACAACTTTTATATACTATTAATTTAATGATGTAATTAAAATATTTCGAAATACGAGATGTATCACATATATGTCACCTTAGCACCTATTATCTAAAGCGTTGAACTAAATCTTCAATTGATGAGAGAGAAGTTGAAAGGGGAGCAATAGTTTAAAATTGTTCTCAACTCAATCAAAAATTGCAATGAAAATTAGGTACTTTATGTTTGATGATGATCAGCTTATGATTGAAACTAGTCACAGTTATCCTAAATATAGTGGTAAAACAAAGTTATAAAGTGTTTTATTTAAAAATTGCAAAGTTTAAGATATTTGTAAATATGTATTTAGATTTTCAGACTGTTTATTACTTCTGTACAAGCTTCAATACAAAACATATGTCTTTAAGAATGGGGAAAGGTTGAAGGGCAAAGCTTGTTAATCAATCAATAAATAAGGATATTGTATATTTACTTTTAAGAACATTGACAAAATTTACGGTATTTAAAACAGTTAAAGTTTTTCTAAAAATTCTAAAATATTTTTTCATGTGGGAACCATAATATTTACATCCATTAAGTTATTAACATTTTCAGCAACAATGCATAATTTATTAACATTCCCATAATTGCACAATATCTAAATATTCGATTCTTGAACTTATGAACCCGAATCCGGAGACCTTTTTATTTACCTACGACAGATAAATTTCCAATAACCGAAACAGCATCGTCTCTGCAGATGATTTAATCATGTGAAGAGAAATGCCATTAAATGTATTCACCGGACGGTGTGTTTGTGTGTTTATATAATTTATGGGATCGCTGAAGAAAAGAAATTAACATAATCTCCAAGACGCGCACGCACATTCGTGTCCTATTATTTTGACAAATGTTCCTCGTTAGGAGCTACAAGATTCTCGATAAAACACGGATTCAGCTTCCGCGAACACGTGTCTTTCTTTATTTTTCCGTTTGTCCGCGGTTTGGCCACTGATAACCGACCTGTTTCCCACCAGAAAAATTCATTTTTATATATCATGTAAAAGTTCTTCTATTGGGGTCTTCCGAACTGTGACAGTTGATAGAGGTCATATTGTTGAAGCTACATATGTAAAGCTCACAATAACAAATATAATTCGTATGCCTTAAGTTTCCCATATAATTTCTGTGCCGATTATAAAAATATTAGAGCCGGGCAAAAAAGCAGAACAAGTAAATTGGCGTTTAATTAACTCCTCGGACCTTTTCGACCCACGGGTTTGCACGTTGTTTGCGAAAATTGAGATTTAATGGTTTTGTTTTGATAATTATTTATTATGGGATTGTGTATGAGAATACGAGCGCAATTTATGCAATGATATGTGAGGTATAATAATAGTCTCTAGATGGAATTATGCCTATTGTTGTAACGAATTTCAAACAACTGTGATAAAATGAAGATTTTAATTTCCTCTAAATGAAGCTACCATAATGGAATAATCATATTATTAAAATAATTTACGTGTTGTATAATTGTATTGGGTCTTTCATTAAGCTCTGCCTATGTTTAAATTTGAGGGCTGCTGTGTTTTATGGCTTATTTGTATAGACTTGTGACCTGAGAAAAGCCCACAAGAAAAATCTAACTGGGTCAAATCTTAGGATCTCGGTGGTCAGTTCACATCAGCTCCACGTCCTCAAATCTCTCGCGCAGATTATCCAATGTGGTATGAGCTGTGTGGCACATAGCACCATCCTGTTAAAATCACATTTCGTTGATGTCCATGTCATCAAATTCAAGCCAAAAGAAGGTGGTAATCATCGACCTATAGCCCTCGCCGTTGGCGGTGTCATTCAAATAGTTTTGCAAAGATCGAACTACTGGACTGAGGAAGGTTTGGTGAATTTGGTGAATCCCAACCAAGCTCCAGAAACTTCTGGTGGTCACTAAACTTGTGTGTCGTCCCGCGTTTTCATGGTGGTCAAATTTGCCATTTCTGACCGCTTTTGTCCATTTGGTGATAGTACAGGACCGTATTGCTGGTTTGGTTCTAACACAAAATACACGACACCTTTGTAATTAAGCTAAATTATGGGACTAAAGATGGTTAAAAATACAAGTGTAGACATCTATTGGTCGGAACCGAAATTACTTAAGATTCAACCCAATATGCAAGTTTCTTTAGTAATAATAAAGGTTATGAGTTAATTCAAAGACAATACAGTCAATTGTTTTAAAAAATTCCTGCGAAATTTTAAGTTATACATTTTTAAAATTGATTCTGAACTATTTATAAAAATGCAACCGAAGTTTAAAATATTGAACAAATCCAATTGGGCGTTGTAGTATTATATATTATGATAACAAATTTTTTTCTTTAATAAAAACGTCAATTGTGTTGAAAAAATCCTGCAGAATTGAAAGTTATAAATTAATTCAATTCATTCTGCGTTTTTCATAAAAATGCAACCGAAGTTTAAAATTTTATTAAAAATATAAAATGGGATGTTGTAGTCCTGTAAATTATAAGAATTAATTTAACTTATATTTATTACATAAAACATTTAATTGTTTTTGAAAAATTACTACAAAAACGAAAGTTATAAATAATTAAAAATTATTCTGCATTATTGATGAAAATGTAATCAAAGTTAAAATTCCTAGTAAAAAATGTAAAGCTAGTGGTTGTGATTTAAAAAATTATAACAATCAATTTGGCATATATTACTTAGTTAAAACAGTCAATTGTTTTTAAAAAATTCCTGCAATGACGAAAGTTATAAATAATTAAAAATGATCCTGCATTATTGTTGAAAATGCAGCCGAAGTTAAAAAAATAATTAAAACATATAAAACCAAGTGCTGTCATTTCATAAATTATAACAATTAATTTAACACATGTTTTTTAAACAAAACCGTCAATTGTTTTAAAAAAAACCTTACAAAGTTAAAAGTGAATTTTTTAAATTGCATCTGCACTACTGATGAAAACACAACCGAAGTTGAAACAATTATTAAAAAATATAAAATTAGGGGTTGTAATTTTAAAACTGATAAAAATTAATTTTGCATATATTTCTTACATAAAAGACTCAATTGTTTTTGAAAAATTACTGCAAAGATGAAAGTTATAAATAATTAAAAATGATCCTGCATTATTGTTGAAAATGCAGCCAAAGTTAAAAAAATAATTAAAACATATAAAACCAAGTGCTGTCATTTCATAAATTATAACAATTAATTTAACACATGTTTTTTAAACAAAACCGTCAATTGTTTTGAAAAATTCCTGCAAAGTTAAAAGTTACAAAGTTTTGAAATTCATTCTGCATTATTCACGAAAACGCAACCAAAGTTTTAAATATAATTAAGCAATATAAAATGGAGTGTGTGCAACTTTATGAACAGCAACAATTATTTGTACAGATATTTACTAAAGAAAACCGTCAACTGTTTAAATACATTCCTGCAAACTCAAGAGTTATACATTTTTTAAATTACATCCGCATTACAAATAAAAACACAACCGAAATTAAAACAATTATTAAAAAATATAAAATTAGGGGTTGGAATTTTTAAAATGACAACAATTAATTTTGTATATACTTATTACATAAAACCCTCAATTGTTTTAAACAATTTCTGCTAAGACGGAAGTTATAAATAATTTAAACTGATTCTGCATTATTGTTGAAAATGCAACCAAAGTTTAAAAACCAATTAAGAATTATAAAATGGAGTACTGTAATTTTATAAATTATAACAATTAATTTCACATGTATTTATTAAACAAAACCGTCAATTGTTTTAAAAAAATCCTGCAAAGTTAAAAGTTACAAAGTTTTAAAATTAATTCTGCATTATTCACGAAAACGCAACCAAAGCTTTAAATATAATTAAGCAATATAAAATGTAGTGTGTGCAACTTTATGAACAGCAACAATTAATTGTACAGATATTTACTAAAGAAAACCGTCAACTGTTTAAATACATTCCTGCATACTCAAGAGTTATACATTTTTTAAATTACATCCGCATTACAAATAAAAACACAACCGAAATTAAAACAATTATTAAAAAATATAAAATTAGGGGTTGGAATTTTTAAAATGACAACAATTAATTTTGTATATACTTATTACATAAAACCCTCAATTGTTTTAAACAATTTCTGCTAAGACGGAAGTTATAAATAATTTAAACTGATTCTGCATTACTGCTAAAAATGCAATCATAGTTTAAAAAATAATTAAAAAATATAAAACGGAGTGCTGTAATTTTATATATTATAGCAGTTAATTTTACATATATTTATTAAACAAAATCGTCAATTGTTTTAAAAAAAATTCTGCAAACTTGAAAATTACAAAGTTTTAAAATTGATTCTGTATTATTCACGAAAATGCAACCGAAGTTTTAAATATTATTAAAAAATACAAAATGTAGTGTTTTCAATTTAATAAATTGTAACAATTAATTTTACATATATTTGTTAAAGAAAACCGTCAATTGTTTTAAAAATTCTTGCAAATATAAAAGTTAGAAATTTTTAAAATTACCTCTGCACTATTGATGAAAACATAACCGAAGATAAAACAATTATTAAAAAATATAGAATTGGGGGTTGATATTTTAAAAATGATAACAATTAATTTTGCATATATTTGTTATATAAAGCACTCAATTGTTTTAAAAAATTCGTGCAAAGACGAAAGTTATAAATAATTGAAAATGATTCTGCATTATTGCTGAAAATGCAACCAAAGTTTAAAAATCAATTAAAAAATATAAAACCGAGTGCTGTAATTTTAAAAATTGTAACAGTTAATTCCACATATATTTATTAAACAAAACCGTCAATTGTTTTAGGTAAAAAATTCGCTCTAAATTAAAAGTTACAAAGTTTTAAATTCTGTATTATTCACGAAAATGCAAACGAAGTTTTAAATATTATTAAAAACTAATAAATGTAGTGTTTGCAACTTTATAACTTACAATAATTAATTTTACATGTATTTGTTAATGTCAACTGTTTTAAAAAATTCCTAAAAATATAAAAGTTATACATTTTTTAAATTGCATCTGCAATACTGATGAAAACATAACCGAAGTTAAAACAATTTTTTAAAAATATGAAATTGAAGGTTGTAATTTTAAAAATGTTAAAAATTAATTTTTCATATAATTAATATATAAAACAATCAATTGTTTTAAAAAAATCCTACCAAGATTAAAGTTATAAATAATGTAAAGCGATTTTGCATTATTGCTGAAAATGCAACCAAAGTTTAAAAAATAATTAAACAATATAAAACGGAGTGCTGTAATTTTAAATATTATAACAGTTAATTTCACATATATTTAATTAACAAAACAGTCAATTGTTTAAAAAAATCCTGCGAAGTTAAATGTTACAAAGTTTAAAAAATTAATTAATGCATTATTCACGAAAACGCAACCAAAGTTTTAAATATTTTTAAACAATATAAAATGTAGTGTTTGCAACGTTATAAATTGCAACGATTAATTTAACATGTATTTCTTAATAAAAACCGTCAACTGTTTTAAAAAATTCCCACAAAGTTAAAAGTTATGAATTTTTTAAATTACATCTACACTATTGAAGAAAACACAACCGAAGTTGAAACAATTATTAACAATATAAAATTAGGGGTTGTAATTGTAAAACTGATAAAAATTAATTTTGCATATATTTATTACATAAAAGACTCAATTGTTTTTGAAAAATTACTGCAAAGATGAAAATTATAAATAAATCAAAATGATTCTGCATTATTGTGGAAAATGCAATCAAAGTTTAAAAAATAATTAAAAAATATAAAACGGAGTGCTGTAATTTTATAAATTGTAACAATTAATTTCATTTATATGTATTAAACAAAACCGTCAATTGTTTTAAAATATTCTTGCAAAATTGGAAATTACAAAGCTTTAAAATTGATTCTCTATTATTCATGAATATGCAAGCAAAGTTTTAATTATTATTAAAAAATATAAAATGTAGTGTTTACAACTTTATCAATTGCAAAAATTAAATTTACATGTATTTGTTAATGAAAACTGTTAGCTGTTTTAAAAAATTCATACAAAGCTAAAAGTTAAAAAAAAATGAAATTGCATCTGCACTAGTAATGAAAATATAACCGAAGTTAAAACAATTATTAAAAAATATAAAATTGAAGATTGTAATTTTAGAAATGATAACAATTATTTCTGCACATATTTGTTATATAGTACACTCAATTGTTTAAAAAAATTTCTGCCAAGACGGAAGTTATAAATATATAAAATCATTCTGCATTATTGTTGAAAATGCAATCAACGTTTAAAAAATAATTAAAAAATATAAAACGGAGTGCTGTAATTTTATAAATTGTAAAAATTAATTTCACTTATATGTATTAAACAAAACCGTCAATTGTTTTAAAAAATTCCTGCAAGTTTAAAAGTTACAAAGTTGTAAATTTAATTCTGCAATATTCACGAAAATTCCATCCAAGTTTTAAATATTATTAAAAACTATAAGAAGTAGTGTTTATAGCTTTATAAATAGCAACAACTAATTTTACATATGTTTGTTTATGAAAACCTTCAATTGTTTTTAAAAATTCCTGCAAATATAAAAGTTACAAAAACATCTGCACTATTGATAAAAACATATGCGAAGTTAAAACAAATATTAAAAAATTTAAAATTAGGAGTTGTAATTTTTAAAATGATAGCAATTAATTTTGCAAATATTTATTACATAAAACACTAAATTGTTTTAAAAAAAATATTGTAAAGACTAAAGTTATAAATAATTAAAAATGATTCTGCATTATTATTGAAAATGCAATCAAAGTTTAAAAAATAATTAAAAAATATAAAACGTAGTGCTGTAATTTTATAAATTATAACAATTAATTTCACATGTATTTATTAAACAAAACAGTCAATTGTTTTGAAAAATTCCTGCAAAGTTAAAAGTTACAAAGTTTTAAAATTAATTCTGTATTACTCATGAAAATGCAACCGTAGTTTTATATATTATTAAAAAATACAAAATATAGAGTTATCATCTTTATAAATTGCAACAATTAATTTCACATGTATTTGTTAAAGAAAACCGTCAACTGTTTTATAAAATTCCTGCAAAGACAAAAGTTATAAATAGTTAAAAATGATTCTGCATTATTGCTGAAAATGCAACCAAAGTTTAAAAAACCAATTAATAATTATAAAATGGAGTACTATAATTTTATAAATTATAACAATTAATTTCACATGTATTTTTTAAACAAAAGAGTCAATTGTTTTAAAAAATTCCTCCAAAGTTAAAAGTTACAAAGTTTTAAAATTAAATCTGTATTATTCACAAAAACGCAACTGAAGTTTTAAGTATTATTAAAAAAATAAAATGTAGTGCTTGTAAATTTATAAATTGCAACAATTAATTTTACATGTATTTGTTAACGAAAACCGTCAACTGTTTTAAAAAAAATCTTACAAAGTTAAAAGTTATGAATTTTTTAAATTGCATCTGCACTATTTATGAAAACACAACCGAAGTTGAAACAATTATTAAAGAACATAAAATTAGGGGTTGTACTTTTAAAACTGATAAGAATTAATTTTGCATATATTTGTTACACAAAAACTTCAATTGTTTTTAAGTGAATCTTGCAAAGATGAAAGTTATAAATAATTAAAAATTATAACGCATTATTGTTGAAAATGCAACCAAAGTTTAAAAACCAATTTAAAAATATAAAACGAAGTGATGTAATTTTATAAATTGTAATAATTAATTTCACATATATTTATTAAACAAAACCATCAATTATTTTAAAAAATTCCTGCAAATTTAGATGTTATAAAGTTTTAAAATTTAATTTTGTATTATCCACGAAAATGCAAACGAAGTTTAAAATATTATTAAAAACTATAAAATGTAGTGTTTACAACTTTATCAATTACAACAATTAAATTTACATGTATTTGTTAAAGCAAACCGTCAATTTTTTTTTTAAATTCCTGGAAATATAAAAGTTACAAATTTTTGAAATTACATCTCCACTATTGATGAAAACATAACCGAAGATAAAACAATTATTAAAAAATATAAAATTAGGGGTTGCAATTTTGAAAATGATAAAAATTAATTCCGCACATATTTTTTCTAATTAAAACACTCAATTGTTTTAAAAAATTCCTGCCAAGACGGAAATTATAAATAATTACAAATGATTCTGCATTATTGTTGAAAATGCAATCAAAGTTTAAAAAATAATTTAAAAATATAAAACGAAGTGATGTAGTTTTATAAATTATAACAATTAATTTCACATATATGTATTAAAGAAAACCGTCAATTGTTTTAAAAAATTCCTGCTAAATTAAAAGTTACAAAGTTTTAAAATTAATTCTGTATTATTCACGAAAATGCAAACGAAGTTTTAAATATTATTAAAAAATATAAAATGTAGTGTTTGCAGCTTTATAAATTGCAAAAATTAATTTTACATGTATTTTAAAATGAAAACCGTCAACTGTTTTAAAATAATCCTGCAAAGTAAAAAGTTATACATTTTTTTACTCATGAAAACACGACCGAAATTAAAACACCTAGCGTACTCTTGACCTACCTCAATAGATTCTGCATTGGCGCAGGTCAGGAGTACGCCAGATCAAGATACAATTTATTGGGGTAGGTCAAGAGTACGCTACGTTAATGCGTAAGCAATGATTTCGTGTATTCGCTGTATTCAAATGGAATGAGGGTAGCTAATTATAATAATCTAACGATTTTCAATTGTTCCATTAAGCATATTCAGTTAAAAGTTCCTTTAAACAACGAATCGAATTTTATTAACGATGTGAATCTGTATAAAAAAATTAAGTATTTTATTAAAAGTAATTAAATAGAGCACATTAATACAATCGATTTAAAATTGACAGAAAAAATAGTTTTTGATCTAAGTAACCCATTTCAAAATTCAATTTACCATAAGTAGATTTTCTTTAAAATAACAATTAATCTATCACTAAAGTAATCTTTAAGATAACTGAATATAAGTATGGTTTTGGATAAGGTAAGAATCATAAAAATATGTGATCCTGATAAAACATTTCCAAAATTTTAAGTTTTTAATTAATAGATCTCTATGATAATCATAAAGTACGTGTCTTAATGGTTTTGTGTGGTAGGTCAGGAGTACGCTAAAATTATAATATTCTACCATGACAATCATAAAAACACGTAAATTGGTGAGTACGAAATTTTGCTCTTATAACCAAGAGTTTAAACTGCGCTTCTATTTAGAATCATTTGATAGTATCATTAAAATCATCGAAATTATTAGATTCCAAATCGGAAACTTCCTTCAACCTCTCTGAATTACATCAATATCTAAATTTCGCCGCCGATTCCAAATCAGATCCCATTACGATAAGACGCCCGTCTCTTATTATCATGCTCATTCACATGCGGCCGCTAAAATACAAAAAATAATGATAATAATAATAAGATGAGGACTTAAGCCGTCTTCTATTACGTAAAGTTTGAGTAACAATAAAATCTGGCGTACATCTAAGGCAGCTGTGGTATAATACGAAGATCCTGTTAGCCTTGGAATCTTACGGGCAAAGACCGCACCAGATATCAAGTGTGTGTGTGTGTGTGTGTGTGAGAGAGTCTTTGGAATACGTGCACGCGCCGGACGGAGACAGGAACGGCAGCAGCGGCAGATGAAAGGAGATAGCTGGATGAAAATAGGTGGCTGTGGTGTGCCGGGTTCTCGAATTCTTCTTCGGTGTATGGTGAAATTGTAATTGTTAGTTACTTTTTTTTCTTCATATTCATCATCGAAATTACCTGCATTCCATTTAATGTATGAATTGTTCTTTATGAATACAGTTATAACAATAATTTTTCTTTTCCAAAAAAATAGTTATATAACGAGATTTTTACACTATATTTTATTCAAGTTTAGTTTTTTTCTATCAGGGAGTATAGATGTATGTTTTACAACTTTTTATACTAGCAAAACCTTTGATAAACCAATTCTTCAATATTTGGATGAAACTGACTATTCTCAACATTTTGCGTTTCCTAAAATCTCAAACTTGACGAAAATATTATTCAAGAATCGGTTTTTTTCATGATAAACCTTTGATAATATAATTCTTAAAGATTTGGATAAAACCTACTATTCTCAGCATTTTGCAATTCTTAAAATCTCAAACTTGATGAAAATATTATTGAAGAATCAACTTTTTTCATGATAGCATTTAAAGAAAATTATGGTAGTACTTATGAGATGAAGTACAGATTCATAAAATCTCAAAATCTTCTCAGCATTTTACGATTCCTAAAATTTCAAACTTGACATTATTTTCGTCAAGTATAAAATTTTAGGAATTGCAAAATGCTGAAAAGATTGAAGAATCGACTTTTTTCTTCATGATAGTATATAAAGAAAATCAGTGGTACTTGTAAGGTGAATTTTAGTTTCGTAACATCTCAAAATCTACTCTATAATACTTTTATATGACCTCGTATGGTTTTAATTTCCATCTATTTTTTTTAATGTACAGCCTTGTAAGACTCAAATCATAAACGTTACTTACTCCTTAACACAATCTTGATCTATTTCGACCTGACCGAGTGTCACTCTTATTAATGATCTGCTGCGTTTGTGCTGTTCTGGTGTGTCAACAATGACCCGTGGGCGTATGTCCAAAATGGTAATAATGGTGTAAAATGGGGAACGGTCGACAGATGAAAAATGACCGAATGACCGATCTGGACGCCTTTCAATCCGTCGACGTGCGCCGATTTATCATTCCGATTGATAATCGTTAGTGCCCTATTGAAATACCTGGACTGTTCAGAGTGAGAGAGATGGTTTCGAAATTGTCGTGTCATTAATTACTCGAATAGCGCTGGGGCTAATTTAAATTGTTATCGAAATATCCGTTTTGTATGTTACGAAACAACGCTGTAATCATCTTAAAATATAACCCAAAAAACTAAAGTTATGGCAAATATAAACAATTAATAAAAAAGCGACTTTCTTATACAAGCAAAAAAATATTAGATATTTATCTTCACTACCGCGATTATTCATAAACTTTCAATTGCACATGAAAGTTGGTCTTGGTCTTGAATGCTGGTGGCTAAAATACGTGGGTGGATGCGAAGGAGGAAGTAGAAGTACAGGCACGAGAAAAATGTTCACGGTATGGAACGAGGATGTAATTTTCGGATGATTTATCGACTCAAACAGTTTGCTACACAGAAAAGAAAATACAGGCACATTAATAACATAAAAATATAATTACTCGGTCTAATTATCGAGAATGAGATTATGTATTTATTGAGAAGAATGTTACAACCTTGTATTTACTTATATTACATGTTTACCTGTTATGTTGAAATAAAAAACGAAGTATGAAGTTATGGAAAAATTCAGTAACTATTATATTAAGTGTTAGATATACATTATAAATAACAAACTATTGTATTTTTGAGGAAATTCAGCAGATTAGGTATATAATACTTTAAAGATAAAAAGCGTTCGATCTTTAAAAGTGAAATAAACATTGTATTTATAAAAGAACAACGTTCAAGTGTAAAGTCCGATCGTTTTCAACCGAACTATCAGCGTTGTAGAGTAGAAAGCGCGACCAAAAGGGAGCAGCGTGAAGAGATGCCACCTTCCGGTCACGACACGCTCGTAAACAACGCGATGAATCGAAATACTCGAGATTTCAATGTTTAAATGTTATAAAACCATCTGTCGATTTATTTCCTCAACTATTTTTTTAGTTTACTCAATTCCATTTAAAAAATTTAAGTTTAAAATATTTTTATAATAGAACGGTGTACCGTTCCACTTAATAATACCCAGTAGCAAAATTTTAAGCCATCACCTTTAAAAACTTAGTTATGGAATGGATTTTGATCATGGGTGATTAAGATTCAAAACATCGTCTGGTCGGGACCAATTTAAACCGAAAACCAATCTCCTTATTTAGCATACTCGCGATCGCCATTAGCCCGGACCTAATTAATAACGCCACCGATAAAATCGTTCCGTTTTAATTATTCAAATAGCCGCCATAATTTCCTAGGGTGCTCTCGGGGCCTCCTAAGTGAATCCGACGAGATAGAATCTCGATTTATTTCCACCGCCTCGCTCGCTCCGATCGTCCTGTTGCTCTTTCTCTCTGTGCTCTAGTAATTTCAAACAGCGTCGAGATGAATTTCGAAACCAGTTTTTGCCCCGCAGCACCAACAAAACTGTTGTGGAGTGAAGGCGACGCATCTACTTCTTCTATCCTCTACGTGTGTGCGTGAAGCACGTGATGGCCGCTAATGAAGGATGGAACATAATGAGATGGAGATATCTTAGGAAATATATCTTCAATGCCTGCATACGAATGTGTATGTGTGTGTGTGTGTGTTTTGTATCCTGGACTTGTAACTGGTTGCGAGAATATTTTAACTACTAGAAAACGGTCGATTGGATGAATGATAAAAAAAAACTGAATCGTTATAATTAGAAGAACCGGATCTATTAGTTTGGTGAATGCGTAAAATTGGCTCTATTTCATCCAAAGATTGCACAATGGTAGAATTTGTATAATTATAATCTTGTTGATGCTATTAAAACATAAAACAGACTTTTGAGAAAGTATAAAATACAAGTTATAGCAGAAAGCAAATTTTAATTCTTAAATTTTTAGCTATAACTTTTGAACGGATGATCGCATTGAGAAAATATTTGCTTCATATCGATTACCAATCGAAATCCTTTTGAATTATAACAAAAAGCAATTTTCGATTCTCTACTGGTTTTCAAATTTTTGGTTATAACTTTTGAACGGATAATCTTATTGAGAAAATCTTTACACCATATTGATTACCAATTAACAACCTTACAAATTATGACAAAAAACAACTTTCGATTCTCGATTGTATTCAAACTTAAATTCTGTTTTTGTTTTATTTATTATTACATCAAGGTTTTGATTGTATTTAGCAGAAAAATCATCAACTATTAGCAATTAAAGTTACCATGTATATGTAGGGTGGGTGGGTGGCCTCTATCCCACCCTCCGATCAGTAAAACTTAATCGAGGGTTTTAATTAAAATTTGTAAAATATAACCGAGCAGAAAATAATTGCATTTTTTAATTGATGTATTCATACAATTATTTCCAATTACTTTTGATAATGTTTTACTGATTGGAGGGTGGGATAGAGGCCACCCACCCACCCTACATATACATATAAATTATAATTAGTGATTGTCTCGTGGTTTGGAGAAAAATTAATTACAAAATATTTTGAATAAAAAATAAATTTTTGAATGGGGAAATTAATAAATTTTTTATGCACGATGGGTGGGCCGACTCTAAATCTAAATTAGATAAGATTAGCTGAAGAAATTTATTTATGTTTAAACTTAAATTTTGTTTTTGTTTTATTTTTAATTACATAAAGAGTTTGAATGTTTTTAGCAGAAAAATCATCAACAATTTGCAATTAAAGTTATCATGTATATGTAGGGTGGGTGGGTGGCCTCTATCCCACCCTCCAATCAGTAAGACATAATCCAGGGTTTTAGTTAGAAATCAAATGTAAAGAAACACAAAATAAATGCATATTTTTAATTGATGTATTCATACAAATATTTCCAATGACTTTTGATGATGTTTTACTGATTGGAGGGTGGGATAGAGGCCACCCACCCACCCTACATATAGATATAAATTATAATTACTGATCGTCTCGCAGTTTGTAGTAAAATTAATTACAAAATTTTTGAATAAAAAAGTAATTCAAAAGGTAAAATTTTTGAATGACAAAATTAATAAATTTTTTATTCATGATGGGTGGGCAGACTCTAAATTAGATAAGATTAGCCATAGAAAGTTATTTATATTTAAAGTTAAATTTTGTTTGTTTTATTTTTTTATTACATAAAGACTTTGAATGGTTTTAGCAGAAAAATCATCAACAATTAGCAATTAAAGTTATCATGTATATGTAGGGTGGGTGGGTGGCCTCTATCCCACCCTCCAATCAGTAAAACATAATCCAGGGTTTTAGTTAGAAATCAAATGTAAAGAAACACAAAATAAATGCATTTTTTTAATTGATGTATTCATACAAATCTTTCCAATGACTTTTGATGATGTTTTACTGATTGGAGGGTAGGATAAAGGCCACCCACCCACCCTACATATACATATAAATTATAATTACTGATCGTCTCGCCATTTGAAGTTAAATTAATTACAAAACTTTTTAAATAAAAAAGAAATTCAAAAGGTAAAATTTTGAATGAGGAAATTAATAAATTTTTTATGCACGATGGGTGGGCAGACTCTAAATCTAAATTAGATAAGATTAGCTGAAGAAAGTTATTTATGTTTAAACTTAAATTTTGTTTTTGTTTTATTTTTTTATTACATAAAGAGTTTGAATGTTTTTAGCAGAAAAATCATCAACAATTTGCAATTAAAGTTGTCATGTATATGTAGGGTGGGTGTGTGGCATCTATCCCACCCTCTAATCAGTAAAACATAAACGAGGGTTTTAGTTAGAATTAGTAAAATATAAACGTACACAAAATAATTGCATTTTTTTAATTGATGTGTCCTAAAATATTTCCAAAGACTTTTGATGATGTTTTACTGATTGGAGGGTGGGATAGAGGCCACCCACCCACCCTACATATACGTATAAATTATAACTACTGATCGTCTTGCGGTTTGGAGTAAAATTAATTACAAAACTTTTTGAATAAAAAAGTAATTCAAAAGGTAAAATTTTTGAATGAGGAAATTAATAAATTTTTTATGCAGGATGGGTGGGCAGACTAAATCTATATTAGATAAGATTAGCTACAGAAAGTTATTTATGTTTAAACTTAAATTTTGTTTTTGTTTTATTTTTTAATTACATCAAGAGTTTGATGGTTTTTAGCAGCAAAATCATCAACGATTAGCAATCAAAGTTACCATGTATATGTAGGGTGGGTGGGTGGCCTCTATCCCACCCTCCAATCAGTAAAACATAATCGAGGGTTTTAGTTAGATGTAAAATGTAAACGAACACAAAATAATTGCATTTTTTTAATTGATGTACTATTACAAATATTTCCAATTACGTTTGATGATGTTTTACTGATTGGAGGGTAGGATAGAGGCCACCCACCCACCCTACATATACATATAAATTATAATTACTGATCGTCTCGCAGTTTGGAGTAGAATTAATTATAAAACTTTTTGAATAAAAAAGAAATTCAAAAGGTAAAACTTTTGAATGGGGAAATTAATAATATTTATGCACGATGGGTGGGCAGACTCTAAATCTAAATTAGACAAGATTTGCTGCAGAAATTCAATTATATTTAAACTTAAAATTTGTTTTTGTTTTATTTATTTTTACATAAAGGGTTTGATTGTTTTAGCAGAAAAATCATAAACAATTAGCAATTAAAGTTTTCATGTATATGTAGGGTGGGTGGGTGGCCTCTATCCCACCCTCCAATAAGTAAAACATAAGCGAGGGTTTTAATGAAAAGTTGTAAAATATAAATAAGCACAAAATGATTGCAATTTTTTTAGAGATTCATTCAAAGAATTTTCTTAAATAATTTTTGATGATTTATTACTGATGACAAATGACAAATAACAAATGACAAATAACTAATGACCAATGACCAATGACCAATGACCAATGACCAATGACAAATAACAAATGACAAATGACAAATGACAAATGACAAATGACAAATGACCAATAACCAATGACAAATGACAAATGACAAATGGCAACTGGCAAATGAAAAATGACAAATAAGTAGTGAAAATGAACTACAGTCAAATAACAAGAAAAGCTAAAAATGACACTAATTTTTATTATATGTTATAATAACATATTAACTATGGAAAATAAGAAAAAAATTCATTAGAAAATATTTATAAGAGATGACAAATACTAAATGACAAATGCCAAATAGTAAAAGACAGAGAACAAAGGCTAGGTGATAAATTGAAAATAGCAATTAATGAAAAATTATAAATGAGAAATGAAAAATTGGATTAAAAAAATTGTCAAAGTTTTGCAGATGACAGATGACAAACAAAGAAATAAATACTTTAACAATAACAAAATTATTGTCAAATGATAAAAAAGTTACAAATGACATTATCTTTTATTATTTATTATAATGACACATTCAATATGAAAAACAAGAAACCACAGAAAAAAATATAACTGACGAGTGCCAAAAAGAAGGAAAAAGAATATTTACAAAAAATAAAAATGAAAACTGATGAATGAAAAATGACAATTGACTGGTGAAAACTGTAAGAAATATTCAAATGATAAATAAAAGTTACAAACGACATAACGGCCAACAGAAGAATGACTCATTTGTATTATTTATTTTAATGGAATAAAAATGACATTAAATATGAAAAATAGGAAACTACACATTTTTTTACAAAAAATACGTAAGAGAGATTACAAATTGACAACTGACAAATAGTAAATGCCAAGGGAAACATGGTAAGTGAATAAACGAAAAATTGAAAATATCAATTAATTAATGAACAATTATAAATGGAAAATGTCATACTCGTAAATGTAAAAAAAACAATCAAAGTTTTCGTTAATAATAAAATACTAAGATACTTTGCAGATGACAGATGACAAACAATGAAATAAATACTTTAAAGAAGAAAACAGCTAACAAATGACAAATTATAATTGACAATTAACAAATGACAAATTACATATCACAAATGACCAGTGAAAACTGACAAAAAATGTTACAAATGACATAATTTTTTTATTATACAATATATAATAAAAAAATTATGTCATTTGTAACATTTTTTGTCAGTTTTCACTGGTCATTTGTGATATGTCATTTGTTAATTGTCAATTGTCATTTGTCATTTGTCATTTGTGAATGACAAATTAAGTATG
Organism: Ontholestes murinus; assembly: GCA_963969525.1. Taxonomy (NCBI): domain Eukaryota; kingdom Metazoa; phylum Arthropoda; class Insecta; order Coleoptera; family Staphylinidae; genus Ontholestes; species Ontholestes murinus. The sequence goes on along the minus strand of OZ018389.1, from coordinate 9,181,793 downwards.
AAAAATAAGAAACCACAAAAAAAACTACAATAGTTTTGAGAGATGATAAATTATAAGTGACAAATGACAAACAACAAATGCCAGGTGACAAATAATTATAATTCAATTGATGTAGCAATTGATGAAAAATTATAAATGTGAAGTGAAAAAATAGAAAAAAAGGTTTTCATTAATACTTAAAGACTGATGGCAAATGAAAACCAAAAAATAAACACTTTAAAGAAGAAGAGGGGTAACAAATGACAATTGACAATTGAAAAATGTTGAATGACAAATGAAAAATAACAAATTACTACTGACAAATGACAAGTAACAAAATTAAAAATGACAAATGACAATTAATGAAAAATTACAAATTACAACTTACAAATGACAAATGACCAATGACAAATGACAAATGATAAATGACAATTGACAAATAACAAATGACAAATGAAAAAATGAAATAAATGGAAAAAAGGTTTTCATTAATAATTAAAGACTGATGACAAATGAAAATCAAAGAAACAAACAATTTAAAGAAGAAGAGGGGTAACAAATGACAAATGACAATTGATAAATGTTGAATGACAAATGAAAAATAACAAATTGCTACTGACAAATGACAAATAATTAATGAAAAATTACAAATTACAACTTACAAATGACAAATTACAAATGACAAATGACCAATGGCAATTGACAAATAACAAATGGCAAATGAAATAAATGGAAAAAAGGTTTTCATTAATAATTAAAGACTGATGACAAATGAAAACCAAAGAAATAAACACTTTAAAGAAGAAGAGGGGTAACAAATGCCAAATGACAATTGAAAAATGTTGAATGACAAATGAAAAATAACAAATTACTACTGACAAATGACAAATAACCAAATTAAAAATGACAAATGACAAATAATTAATGAAAAATTACAAATGACAAATTACAAATGACAAATGACAAATGATAAATGACAATTGACAAATAACAAATGACAAATAAAAAATGAAAAAAAGGTTTTCATGAATAATTAAAGACTGATGACAAATGAAAACCAAAGAAATAAACAATTTAAAGAAGAAACAAATGATAAATGACAATTGAAAAATGTTGAATGACAAATTACTACTGACAAATGACAAAAAACAAAATTAAAAATGACAAATGACAAATAATTAATGAAAAATTACAAATTACAACTTACAAATGACAAATGACCAATGACAATTGACAAATAACAAATGACAAATGAAAAAATGAAATAAATGGAAAAAAGGTTTTCATTAATAATTAAAGACTGATGACAAATGAAAACCAAAGAAATAAACAATTTAAAGAAGAAGAGAGGTAACAAATGACAAATGACAATTGAAAAATGTTGAATGACAAATGAAAAATAAAAAATTACTACTGACAAATAACAAATAACAAAATTAAAAATGACAAATAATTAATGAAAAATTACAAATTACAAATTACAAATGACAAATGGCCAATGACAAATGAGAAATGATAAATGACAATTGACAAATAACAAATGACAAATGAAAAAATGAAAAAAATGGAAAAAAGGTTTTTATTAATAATTAAAGACTGATGACAAATGAAAACCAAAGAAATAAACAATTTAAAAAAGAAGAGGGGTAACAAATGACAAATGACAATTGAAAAATGTTGAATGACAAATGAAAAATAACAAATTACTACTGACAAATGACAAATAACAAAATTAAAAATGACAAATGACAAATAATTAATGAAAAATTACAAATTACAACTTACAAACGACAAATTACAAATGACAAATGACCAATGACAAATAACAAATGACAAATGAAAAAATGAAATAAATGGAAAAAAGGTTTTCATTAATAATTAAAGACTGATGACAAATGAAAACCAAAGAAATAAACAATTTAAAGAAGAAACAAATGATAAATGACAATTGAAAAATGTTGAATGACAAATTACTACTGACAAATGACAAAAAACAAAATTAAAAATGACAAATGACAAATAATTAATGAAAAATTACAAATTACAACTTACAAATGACAAATGACCAATGACAATTGACAAATAACAAATGACAAATGAAAAAATGAAATAAATGGAAAAAAGGTTTTCATTAATAATTAAAGACTGATGACAAATGAAAACCAAAGAAATAAACAATTTAAAGAAGAAGAGAGGTAACAAATGACAAATGACAATTGAAAAATGTTGAATGACAAATGAAAAATAAAAAATTACTACTGACAAATAACAAATAACAAAATTAAAAATGACAAATAATTAATGAAAAATTACAAATTACAAATTACAAATGACAAATGGCCAATGACAAATGAGAAATGATAAATGACAATTGACAAATAACAAATGACAAATGAAAAAATGAAAAAAATGGAAAAAAGGTTTTTATTAATAATTAAAGACTGATGACAAATGAAAACCAAAGAAATAAACAATTTAAAAAAGAAGAGGGGTAACAAATGACAAATGACAATTGAAAAATGTTGAATGACAAATGAAAAATAACAAATTACTACTGACAAATGACAAATAACAAAATTAAAAATGACAAATGACAAATAATTAATGAAAAATTACAAATTACAACTTACAAACGACAAATTACAAATGACAAATGACCAATGACAAATAACAAATGACAAATGAAAAAATGAAATAAATGGAAAAAAGGTTTTCATTAATAATTAAAGACTGATGACAAATGAAAACCAAAGAAATAAACAATTTAAAGAAGAAGAGGGGTAACAAATGACAAATGACAATTGAAAAATGTTGAATGACAAATGAAAAATAACAAATTACTACTGACAAATAACAAATAACAAAATTAAAAATGACAAATGACTAATAATTAATGAAAAATTACAAATTACAACTTACAAATGACAAATTACAAATGACAAATTACAAATGACAAATGACCAATGACAATTGACAAATGATAAATGGCAATTGACAAATAACAAATGACAAATGATAAATGACAACTAACAAATGACAACTACAAAAGACAAATGACAAATGAAAAATGACTTATCACAAATGAAAAGTGATGAATAAAAAATAATGACTAGTGAAAACAGCAAAAACTAACAATAGTCAAATGATAAATAAAATTTACAAATGACACAAATACCAACAGAGAAATTATAAATGACAAATGACAAATGATAAATGACAACTGGCGACTGACAAATGACAAATGACAACTACAAATGACAAATGACTTATCACAAATGAAAATTAATGAATAAAAAATAATGACTAGTGAAAACAGTGAAAACTAACAATAGTGAAATGATAAATATAATTTACAAATGACACTAATCCCAACAGAGAAATTATACACGTTTTATTATTTATACAATGACACATTAAATATGAGAAGTAAGGAACCACAGAAAAAAAATATTTGAAAGAAATCAAAGACAAATGACAAATGACATATCACAAATGACAACAGATGAATGAAACAGTAATGATAAATCAAAGTTACAAAACGACATAAATAACAACAGAGAAACGACACAGTTTTATTAATTATAATAAATAGAAGAATAATGACATTAAATATGAAAAATAGAAAAGCACATATTTTTTTTAATACGTGAGAGATTACAAATTTACAACTGACAAATAATAAACGTCAAATTCAAAATAGCAATTGATTCATGAAAAATAATAATTCGGAAATGGAATAAATGTAAAGAAAATACTGTCAATGTAGGGTGTGGAATAGAGGACCCCCCACCCACCCTACATATACATATAAATTTTAATTACTGATCGTCGTTCGGTTTGGAGTAAAATTATTTACAAAACTTTTTGAATAATAAAGAAATTCAAATTCTTTCTCCGTTCTCCGAAAAACTGTTTTAAGTAAACCTAATGGAGGGTTGGATCAAAATTGAAAGATTCTAAATTTATATGATAAATTTGGTATTAGAATTTGGCGCAGTCGGTAGGATAGTTCAAAAAAATTTCTTAACAAATATCATGATTATAATTTCTGAAGTAATTAAACAATTAAGAAAATATAACAACAAAAGTATAATTCGACTATCATATAGCTAAAATTGTTGACTTTTAGATTACGGGAATATCTATAATTTATTTAGAGACTTAGCCGCTTCTATTTTTTTTAGATCGTCGTTTCGTTTCTTTTTTTTACGTATCTAAAGTTAATATTTATTTCACCTAAAATAAAGATAAATTTGAATAAAAATTATGTCGTCCTGTAAATTATCCGTAGATCAGTATCAAATCACAATTTGTACAGAACGAGCAGCAACCTTGACCATTACAGAAAATTCCATCAAAAAGCAAATTACTTTTTATCACCAAAACACGAAACGAAATGAGATAATACGAAACTCGTCCATATCTACACCTTTCGGTCCAATCGGCCCACGAGTACCGAGTCACTTCGATCCTCGCCAGATAAGACATCCTGTTCCTCCGCCGCGTTAATTATTAATAATTATTCATAAACTACGGGCCACGAAATAACGTTATAAGTTACCCGATAAACCCGATAAGGCGGCGGTTATAAATTGTTGGCTTTGTGAGTGTGGAATTTTAATCCGACTGGTTTCCGTTTGTAATTCCGCAATTTATAGAACCGATCCCACCACACATAAATAGGGTTTATGGTAAAAAGGGATTACGTTCCGAGGGCTTCTGTTGTTGTGTGGGTGCGTGCATTTTTAATGAGATTACCTGCGGCGCTGATTACCCAGCCTTGTGGGACAACCCGATTTTGCTTAATAGGACTAACCATAAATAAACAAGAAGCTATTTACACGAATTGGTCATATGGTAAAAATTTTTCAAGATTTTATCTAATTATACTTATATGGGAGTCAAAATTAAGGTCTTATTATTTCATAGACCTGTCATAACTAAGAAGAAGTGTGTAATTTCACAGCAAACTAGACCATGAAATAATTACCCTGATTAATATTGATGAGAAAAGAAAACCAACTACTGCTTCCATTGTTATCCGCACAGTATGTAAATTTTTCGCGTGGTAATTTAAGGACCCCAATTAACCATCACAGTCAGACAATACCGAGTCGTGTGAAGCCGTACGAGAGATGGGAGTTGACAAAGCGTAAAATCCAAACACAAGTTTAGGCCATAATTGTGGTAGCGCTCTGTTTTAACAAATTACCTTCCACTACCGTGCCGCAGACGATACGGTTAACGATTCCGGCGATAATAGGCTTCCGGTCATCAGGTGCACTTCCTGAACGAGGAAGTGGCATCCGTCTACGGGTGCGTATGGCTTTTCGCAGGTGCAAAAAGAAAACCCGTTCGGTAATGTGGTTTTAATAACGGTCTTCTCCTGTAATTAATTTTGTATTGAGGTGCTCTGCATATTTATTACCTATAGGGCTTTTGTGTAATGATCGCTGGCATGTGACAGATGCGAAAATTTTGTAGGTTGTCACAACAAATATTTTGTATTTGCAAAAATCTAGAAATTAAAAATTTCATGTTTGATGCACACTGGAAACGATAAACAAATTCATCCTTCACGCATACGGACAACATTATAGCCACGAGCATCCAAAATCACCTTATCTCTAACAAATCTAAGCATGCAGTCCTTACATACTCTAAGTTATTATTAAAATATGACCTGTGGGCATCGGATCTCTGGTAGAGGAGAGCGCCTCTCGTAGGGTTGCTCCTATAAGGCTTATTACCATAGCGGCGGCATGAGACTGTGACCGCCTCCGACGGCGCGTCCGATGCCGGCCGTCACAGTCCGACCGGCCGCCCCGGGTCAGGATAATGTATTCCACCTGCCACGGCCTCAGAAAGATTTATGGCGAATTATGGTTAACGAAAAGAAAAAAAAAGGCGCACCGGCGTTTATTCAAATTAAGGAAATCGAATGTGAGCATGTGGACGTGTGTGCAGTGCGAACGTTAAAATTCGCGATCCTTGCGGAACCCCATTTCAAATACTTTATGGAATATATATAACGTAGTCAAAAACTTTAAGAAGGTAAGATACTTCTCCCAATATGAAAATTTGGTTCCATCAAGAAAGTAGCAAGAACAAGTATCGAATTTATTGAAAACTTATTATTATGAAGACGTTAAGATTATTTTTTTGTAGTAAAGCAAAAATAAATATTATTAATAGGCCTGTCCCATTAAAAAAATAAACGTGTATCAAAAAAAAAAAAGTTAATTATCTCGGCAATCTCCGCATCTGAAGCTCTTCTCGAATCGACGAAAATTCATGAATATTTAAATGATCGATTTAATAGCGTGCATACATAACTAGACGTAGTTTGCCGAAGTTTGTTATGTTAATTAAGACTTCCCATGATCGTAATGAGAAAACCCGAGATCATACTGGGGAGATAAGCAGGGGAGCTACAAGACCGAGGGAAAAATTCCAAGCGTGCTCTTACATAATTAACATTGTTCGTTCCTTCCATTCCTACCAACAATAATAATCGCCGTTCGGTTCGCGTTTCATAGAATTAACATTCCTTGAACTGTTTTTTCTTTTATTTATTTTTTTTTTTAATTACGCCAATATGCAGATCCGAGGCAAGTCGCTTACTGTTAAATTGATTTATCGTGTTTGCTTTTTTGAAGAACTTATAAATATTTAATCGTTTAATTGCTATGCCGGTGTCGTAACGTTACCAGGTAATGTGATCATGCATATTCACGGTGTGTACAATTAACTTTTTTGACAAACGTAGGAATCCTGAATCCTGAAGATTGGCCAATCCGGTCGTTACGGTCGGTCCTGGTCGTTCGGGAAAGGAAAAACTCGTCCGACTCGTTATTTTCAAGCACGACTGATTCTGAATGATAAAATTCTTTTTTATAACGAAGTCCTCTCACTCTACCGCAGAAGCCGCCGAATGTAATGTAGTGTACATAATAACATGTAATACAAGTTCAGGATCGTGGAGGTTGGTTATTCGATAATTATCGTTGGTGTGGGCATTTTTTTTAACGCTGTAGATGGAAATCGTAATCGTTATAATTCGCTTAATTGCGGAATATGTTATCATTCCCACGTGTAATGAGGAAGTGTGTATTTCTGGCCGACGCCAGCTTTGGAATCTGGAATTTACATGCCTTCCACTTTAATTGATTTGGCTTTCTTAAGCAGTCTCCTACTTTTACTTAAATTTGGTTTCCGACCTTCAACTACGCTGATGAGATACAAAATCTTACCGATTGTTGGTAGAAAGACAATAATTTTCTGAATGATTCTTCTAAAAACCATTTATCATCAAGCCACTGTGTGCCGAAACAATTGTCGCAGTGCATCGACATTAAATTGTGTAAATTCTCAAAACCCAAGTGTTTTATTTATCACCTATATAATGGAATTTCACCAAGTAAAAGCCTCATCAATCCAATATTTAAAAACCAAATGTTCTTCATTCTACTTTACTTTTGCTTTTTCAAAAGCATTTAAAAATCATTCATTCTTCTTTCTTTATTATTAAATGCGAAACTTTTTTTTTGAAAATGCTATTTATTATTGTTCTTGTTCTTATCAAAAGCTTCCCATTGTGTATACTGAAAACTTATTAATTCTTCTAATGAATATTCTTGTTTCTTTATTGATTTTGTTATAATTGAATGCAAAACTTTCTGGTCCTTTTGAAGATCACACTTTTTATCTTTATTCATACAGTTTTATTTTTATTATGTTTTGTTGGAAGCAATAAGAATTTTCTTACATTTTTTTCTAGATGGTTCTTTTGAAGGTCAGATGTTCTTCAGTTAGTACTTTTTGGACAATATTCCTGTAAAGATCAAATCTTTCTTATTTTACTTTTCATTTAATTAATGCTTCATCTTTTGTGTCATGTTCTTCATTCTTCTATTCCTCATTATTTTACGCAAAATTTTCTTAAGAATTCAAAATGTATACATTATTTTTAGTATTAATCATATATTTTCATAGATAATCAATGGATTTTGCGTACAATAATGAGGAATAGAAGAATGAAAAACATGACATAAAAGATGAAGCATTAATTAAATGAAAAGTAAAATAAGAAAGATTTTATCTTTCTCTCTTCAGATGGTAGTTTTTGACACTATTCTTCAAGAACCATATGTTCTTCATTCTACCTTTTATTCTAATCAGAAGCAATTGTAAGTTTTCTTCACTCTTCCTTTTCTTGTTTATTGAATGCAAAACTTGGTCATACTTATTCCCATATATTTTGAATATGATTCTTTTAAAGATGACTCATCTTTTTTTTTCTTCCTACCAATTGTTTTAGAAGTGACTTTTCCTACTAAACCTAATAGAAATTTGTATATATTTAATAGTAATTCGTTTGAGGGTTGAGTGTTTTTTATTCTGACTTTTTTCTTTACATTTTGATCATGATCTTTGGAAGTCAAAATTATTATCACAAAATCATTATTCGTTCTTCGTATATTATCATAAATAATGAGATCTTTTAAACATTATAACATTAATCATATATTTTGCCTTTTGTTATATAATTGTCACACACTCTATTTTTTTTCACTAATAATAATACAATTCGATTTTTTTCTACATTTTGATCGTGATTTCTTGGAAGACCCAAAGAGTTCTACCTATAGCAATAGGTAGAACTCTTTGTTATTAACTCTTCGTTATTAAATATGCTTCAATATTCTCCAGTTACAACGAACAACAAATAAAATCAGATCTTTCATACTTTATGACCATGTTCCTTTTAATAATCAAATTTTTGTTTCTCACTATTGTCACATATTAACAATTATTTTCTTCTTCTTCGAATAGTGCAATAATATCTTTCGCAAATTTTAACCATGATATTTTTAACAATCAAATTTGTCTTAGTTTTATTATATATAATTGTCACACATTCTCAATTCCTTTTTTCTTTCTAGAGAATCGAATGCAATGAGAACATTAGGAAGCTATCCACTTCATAGGGTTTGAAGATCTGATGAGAGCAACAACAGATAGGAAATAGTGGCAAAGCTCCACCACCTACAAAAGAAAGTCATGATACTTTTGAAGTCCAAATTTTTCTGTTATATTATTATTACATACTCTCAATTCTTCTCAATTAAATCGTATGTACATAAGTCCATAGTTCTTTTGAAGACTTTTATTTCTTTCCTTTTTGGTTGTCACATGTTCTGTCTTATTATCAAAATTAATGAGATCTTTCAAATGTTTTCGAGAAGTTTGTAGAGTTTAATTACTTCAAGACATGCCAACATCAGTTTTAAATTTTGAACATAACTTATTTTAAGGTAAAATAACACCTATTGTTCTTATCATATACAATGACAGCACTTCTCTAGTTTAGAATTCTTATTTAGGTCATACGCTTCAATTGAAGCCAATGGCAGCTCAGTAAGGATGTTTCTGAATTTTGAACACGTTTTTGATAGAGGTGACTTATTATTCACTCTTTATCCTGTTTTCATAGTTTAGTTAGAATTTTGTGAAGATGTTAAATGTTTCAACAGATATCAATTTTTGGCCATACGCTTCAATTGAGGCTATCTATTCATTTTGATATGAAATCCATGTTGCATGAAATAATTTAGTAAACAATTTTTACAAAAGGGTAAATGAACTACCTCATAGTAACAGTCGCTACCATCATTTTCAATTTTTACAAAGTAAACAGGTGTTTGGTATAATCTCTGGTGGATTTCATATGAAGCACTCTAACGCTTTTCCAATGCTTTTTCAGCAGAATTATGTCAAAATATCCTACAGCAACAAACAAGCACAATTCCTTCTTCTTTTGGAACTTGATTGTGACTTTGGCTTCATCAATTTTCTGGTCTTTAGTCGATTCTGTGGACTTTATTCTTTAGTCTTTTGTCTTAATCATGTCAATATATCCTACAGTAACAGACAAGAACAATTCCTTTTTCATTTGGAACTAAATTGTAACTTTGGCTTCGTCAATTTTCTATGTCACTCACAAAACTGGTCATTAGTCGATTCTGTATACTTTAGTCTTTAGTATTTTGTCTTTATCATGTCAATATATCCTAAAGTAACAGACAAACACAATTAATTTTTCATTTCGAACTAAATTGTGACTTTGGCATCGTCAATGTTTTGTGTTACTCATAACTGCTCATTAGTCGATTCTGTGGACTTTAGTCTTTAGTCTTTTGTCTTTATTATATCAATATATCCTACAGTAATAGACAAGCACAATTCCTTCTCCATTTGGAACTAAATTGTAACTTTGGCTTCGTCAATTTTCTGTGTCACTCACAACTGGTCATTAGTCGATTCTGTAGACTTAAGTCTTTTGTCTTTATTATGTCAATATATCCTACAGTAACAGACAAGCACAATTCATTCTTCTTATAGAACTTGATTTTGACTTTGGCTCCATCAATTTTCTGTGTGACGCACAACAGGTCTTTAGTCGAATCTGTAGACTTTAGTATTTAGTCTTTTGTCTTTATTATGTCAATATATCCTAGAGTAACAGACAAGCACAATTCCTTCTTCATTTGGAACTAAATTGTAACTTTGGCTTCGTCAATTTTCTGTATGACTCACAACTGGTCATTAGTCGATTCTGTAGACTTTAGTCTTTAGTCTTTTGTCTTTATTATGTCAATATATCCTACAGCAAGAGACAATTTTCTGTGTCATTGATTCCTGGTGGAAGAGGAGACCAGGGAACTTGCCTGTTAAGACCAGGACCCAAGAAACGAGTGATCTGTTTAATTAAAGACACGAGTAATGCATCGTACTTTTTGGCTAGTTTCTTTAAAAGCTTCTTGTTCTTGTTTAACTTCTCAAATCTCAACATTCATGTACGATACGTTATTGGCCTCGGTCTCGCAAAAATCCTGATGATCCTTTTGTCTTTATTATGTCAATATATCCTACAACAACAGATAAGCACAATTTCTTCTTCATTTGGAACCTGATTGTGACTTTGGCTTCGTCAATTTTGTCTATTACTAATAACTGCTCATTAGTCGATTCTGTGGACTTTAGCCTTGAATCTTTTGTCTTTATTATGTCAATATATCCTACAGCAACAGACAATTTTCTATGTGATTAATTCTCGGTGGAAGAGGAGACCAAGGAACTTGCCTGCCTTGTTTAAGACCAAGACTCAGAAAACGAGGGATCTGTTTAATTAAAGACACGAGTAAAAAAGCTTCTTGTTCTTGTTTAACTTCTCAAATCTCAACAATCATGTACGGTTCGTTATTGGCCTTGGTCTCGCAAAAATGCTGTTGATTTCCCAAAAACGTACATTTACGTTTTTGGACGAGGAATGTGCTTTAGTTTAACAGTGCCACTAAAAGGCTTGTCTTTCTGTGGATCGTTATTCTTTAGACAGATTTGGATTTCCACCGTCTCCAAGAAGTTCATCTTCTTCTCTTTTGCATTGTTTAACAACGCGTTCATACATTTATATAACGAGACATTTTCGAAATCATTCCGGTCAACTGATGTCAAGACTTCAACGCATAAGAACGGAATTTCTACAAGCAAACAAAATCGTCTGTTTGTTCCAAGTGTGTAGCAATCTTCTGAAATTTCTTTAGGTATTTTCACAGGAAATCCTCGCCGAAGGATAGTCTGGGCGAAAGTGGACAGCATCTTTTACGTGGCGTGCTACGCTCCCCCAAACGGGATGGAAGAGGACTTTAGGGCATTGACCGCAAACCTTGATACATGCGTCAGGAGCGTTTATTTATTTATTTATTTTATTGGTACTCACCAGACTTAATTATAATTCCAAATCAAAAAAAAACAGTAAACAAAACCATACAAATAATTTCGTCAGCAAGCTGAAAGGCGGAGTTCACTCTTAAAGTATGTTCTTCTACTCTAACCTGTAGGACCTCTCCTTCACTGTGTCATCATAGATGAACTCAGCTTCAGATAAATATGCTTGGGCAGAAGAACAATAATCGGAGGCCCGAAACAGGGTGAATACAGGACTAGCCGACGAACATACACTAGTCAGGAGCAACTTTTCCTCAATCTTGGACACTTGCGCACATGACAATATTGAGCACGGCCCAAGTCTGGACGTTCGAAACAGGAGTGAAAAACTATAACGACCACAGGTACATCTCATTCGAAGCCCAGAAAAATCCAGAAGAGGTACGGGGTAGGGAAAATGGACGTGGACAAACTAAGATCAGCCAAGACAGCAAGAACATATATCATGGAAACTGCAGAGGAGATGTTTGTCAAATTTTTGAAAGCGCTTAAGATATTATGCGACGAGGCATGCAGAGGAGACGTTTGTCAAATTCTCTTGGGTCCAGATGGCAAAATAATACGAGCTGGGCAAGAAAAGGCTAAGGAATGCTATACGAACCGCCAAGGATCTCAAATGAAGGAGCTTCTCATACAACTAGAAGATAACATTATTAAATTGAGGAAATTGTCGCTACACGAGTCCTATCAAATGCGGCTAGGAGATGTAGCATAAGGTCCATAAGGATGGACCAAGGAGAAGAGTTCCAGATGGCAAAAGAATGCGAGCTGGACAAGAAAAAGCTAAGGAATGCTATACGAACCGCCAAGGATCTCAAATGGAGGAAGCTTCTCATACAACTAGAAGACGACTATATAAAATCACCAGCACTAGCTGGGACGACGGTCGGGTAGAGTACGGGAAATAGTTGCAGCCCTCCAAAAATAACCTAAGCCTATGGGGGAGGATGAGGGAACCGATAACCTAAGGAACCACGATTTTAAGCCGTTTATGGTATGGAGGAAGAAGTAGCAAGGGTAGTTTGCCTCACTCCTATGGAAGAAAGCCACAGGGCTTGGGGGAATACCCGGGGATTTTGTAAACGCCTACGTTGTAAGCTACTTTGAACATTTTGCCAAATTTGTAAACTAATTCGTCAGGCAGGGTGTATTTCCCCGGGCCTACCAAAGGGCTAGGTTGGCCTTTGTCACAAAACGATGCAATGACCCAGTCGACCCCAAAGCATATAGATATGACAATAAAGGAAAAGTCCTAGTAAGATTGTTGCACAAAAGGTTGGTGACAAATATCCACAGGGTCGAAGGGCTGTCAGATAGGCAGTTTGGATTCCGGGAGGAAGATCAACCACAGACGCCTTACTAGAGGTGAAAAGGATGGCAGAAGATGGCAGAACAGCGGCTCTTTGAGAAAAAGACAACACTATCTAGCAATTTCCTTGGGCATCAAAAATATTTTTAAATTTAATTCGTGGGAAGTTGTGACCTGCTTTCGGCAACTCTTTGTCGATAGGCAGAGTCGTGGGTATAAGATTTAAAAAAACAAAAAAATAAAAATGTTGAGCGCCACTTGGTTTTCAAAAATTCTTTAAAGTTACTTCTCCTCTCTAAACCAAGAAACTTAAGGAGGAAAAACAAAGGTAGAAAAATAATTAATTGAAAGAAAGTTTAAATCATATGCAAAATTTAATTTAAAAAAATAAAAAAATATATACAATGCTTTTATTACTATAAAAAAAATAAATTAAATAATAATTTATTAACACACGAACACTCAATAGCATACAAATATCAAAATCGCTTTTAAAAAGAATAATAACTAAATCTCAATTTAATCAAACAACTAAAAATGTGCGAAACAATCGTAAAAAAAAAAAACATATCCCCATATAAATCAAAATAAATAATCATCTAAATCATAAACAAATTCAAGTAGAATGACGTCACTCTTTACATATGTCATACAATAGATTTAATTCAAATCTTAATCTAAAGAAAATCTTAACAAAAAAATAATCCCTCTTCCCTGAATTTCCACCACGAATCCTTATTCTAATTAAATTAATTGATGCAATTACTTTATAAAAATTGCTTCTTCTACTTTAAATAATTGACGACCATTAAGGTAGGAATATAAAATTACGTATCAATCAATTAATGCAACTCAAATTTCTAAGTATTAAATAAATCTGAATGATTTCCTTTTCTTAAACACTAATTTATCAATATGCTAAACACTGATCAAATTAATTATTATATAATTAAATTTAAAATTCAACAGTTTTTTTTTTTATTTGTTCACTTATCTGGAATTTTCCTGCAAATTTTCCGGTTCAATACACCATCTCCTATCTCCAGGATCAGCGAAAGATGATTGATCCTTCCAGAAGTCCGCCCACGCAATCCTTCGAATGATCCTTCGAAATCGCCGTGGCAAAGAATTTGACTTCGGACTACACTTCGGAAATCGCCAAAAATTCCAAAAAGAATGGGCTCAACTGGATTTTTAAATTTTTAACAAAAATTTAACCCAAACAACGAGGCCTAAAAATTTTTAATTTTAGTAAACGAGCCGGAATTAATTATTATTAAAACAGAAAAACAAAACGGACAAGCTGGAAAAATGTAGATAACAAAATTGCAGAGAAAAAAAAAATCGACAAATTTCTATAAAATAGGGAAAATATGGGGATTTACCTTAAGATGTAGTTTGGCCTCGCTTAATATTAAATTTGGACTTATTTGGTTGTTAAGATCACAGAGATTCTTTCAGATTTCTTCCTTAACACAATGGCACACAGCACGTGTTCTTTAAGACTCCCTTTCAACAACCTCCTGAGCACACAGCTCGACAATTACTGTCTCAGAAATTTTTATCAATTTTTATTTCCCCCAAAAATACTTAAGCGAGTTCAAAAAATGACAATTTCGAATTAACGAAAGTAAAGCCGCAGCCACACAGCATTATTGTGGTCACAATAGTATGTTAATAAACTCCCACACGGGAAGTAAAAATTGTTATCAAATGTCGAAAATATAAATTACGATGATCCCTCTCACAAGCGAGATGTCACCGTAAATGATAAATATTAAAATAGGAGATGCTCAAATTTTAATCGACGAAAATACGGACGCGTGATTCCGTCTTAAGGTGACCTGTGGTTGACCTTTTCGAACAACCGCAATTGAATTCAACCCACTAAATATTGAGGATTCGTCCCTTACGTCCTTATGGATGCCCAAATTGCATAATAGCCGATGAATATATGATGTGAATTGCAAAATAAATGTTATTAAATTAAAATATATGATTTCTAATTATATTTATCTTGGTGTTATTTGGGTCGCCTATGTTAAATCGTTGTTTTTGAATTTATTAAATTTTCCTAAATTATATATCTTGAAATCTTTTAGTTTAAAAATTAAGAGGTGGCGAAACGTGAACGTTACAAAGTCATCCAAGAAGCACTGAGGAGTAGGAAAGCGAATGACGAGGAGCTTCCTCAGCAAGAGAACTCTGGTACACATGGGGGCCCAGGACAGGTAATAGACAAAGAAGCTAACGGGGGGAATACCACAAAGATCCATTCTAGGCCCACTACTCTAGAACATGGCACACGAAGGCGTCCTCCGGCTCGAGCTGCAAAAGTGTGCGAATATAGTGGGTTTCACCAATGACATTATCATCATAGTGGTGAAGATCAGAAACATTGAGGAACTAAAATGGCTGGCAGACAAGGTTACCAAACTAGACCAGAACGAACGGGCTGGAAGTCTCACCAAACCAGATCGGGGAAGTGTAGCCTTCGACTAAACGAGCACGAAGAAATCGACAACAAAATACAAATCAGTGCCTCAATGAGTTACCAGGGAGTGGAAGTAGAAGCTAACAGGTTCAACAGCAGGCAATTGCTTAGAGGAGCAGAGTGGGCCGCCCAGAGCTTCTGGGCAGTCTCAAGGCTCCTAGCCAACCTAGATGGGTCCCACTAATGATAAAAGGAAGGTGAAATATGGAGATGTTGCGAAGCGTCCTGAGACTGGAAGTATTGAGGGTCTGTGTGGCATACAAGACAGTTTCAATCGAAGCAGCCGAGGTACTGGCTTTCCCAGATTTGGACTTAGTGAGGAGAGACAAAGTGTATAATCTAGTGAAAGACGGTGCAGACAAAAGTGATGCCAAGGGTGAAGCTTACAGAGGGCAGTTAGAAGCTGACGAAGCTATGGAAAAAGGGCGTAAGCGGGGAGTGGACTCTTAAGTTGATACCAAACACAACACAGTGGATTAACAGGAGACACGGTAACATGACCTATTAGCTGACTCAGTTATTAACAAACCACGAGTGCTTTTGAACTTATCGAAAAAGAATCGGAAGGTAAGAAGAAAGCATTGTTGCGTTGGGCAACCGCATACGACAGAACACACATTCACCGAGTGTAGGGCGTGGGATAGTGAGTGGCTTGACTTGGAGACAGTTCTGAGGACTCCTTCACGGGTAGATATCCTAGTTCAACTAATGCTGGAAGACGAAAACAAGTGACCAGCAAAGGCCGCCTTCGCGGAAAACGTTTTAAAGTCTAAAGGCGAAGCTATAAGACGGAAAGTCATGGCGGAGGCAGGTTAGGTATACAGAAAGGCTTTGAAACACCAGGCGAAAAATACCACTAGTGCATCACTATCACTAGGGTTCTGTACCAAAATGAGAGAAGGACTTTGAATACTACAGATGAGTTCTGTGCGAGCGTAAATGCATTCCTCCTCTCTAAATAAAAAAAAGGTATTATCAACTCATAACTAATTAAGTCTATTTTGCAGACTTTTAGTCTTTAGTGTTTTATCTTTAGTTATCATGTGAATATATCCTACAGCAACAAACAAGTTCAATTCCCTCTTCATTAGGAACTTGTTGAACTAATATTCATGACACGGGATAAGTTTGATCAAGGCTTGCTCGTAAGGATTACATCTTTTTCTTGCCTAGTTTCTTTACAAGCTTCTTGTTATTGTTTAACTTCTTCAAAGCCTCAACATCTATGTATGGTATATTATAGGTCTTGGTCTCTTCATAATGCTGCCGATTATTCAAAACGGGCATTTTTACTTTCCATATATAGAATATATAGGGGAAGTATTGTTTTCGTGCATGAAAATGTCTGTGGGCGCTGTATCTCAAAAACAAATGATCCTATTGAGATGAAACTTTAAACTTAAGGTTTTATCGTTAAAAACTGAAATTGAAAAGCTTTTGGTGAACATTCAAAAACCAGAAGTCGATGTTTATTCGAGGCCCTTTTTGCTTTTTTTTGATATTTTTCGTAATATAACAAATATTACAAAACTTTTCAAACAAAAGTTAAAGGGATTGAGAAACTGAACTAGTTTTATTAAAATATATTTTTCATAAAATTCTTAAATTTCTAGGAAAACAATAAAAATTTAAAAAAATTAATCTCGCATTGAATTTACTTGAAATTTTCAAAATATGTTTAGAAATGATGTGGCTTTGATGTTTCAATTATTATTATTATTATTTCGTACTGAAAAATAAAATGGCGCATCAAGGAATTGGAAATTGGTAAGTGAAAATTGTTTTCGTTGGTTTTGGAAAATTGTAAAAAATTAATATCGCATTAATTATTAACTTAATATATTTAGAAATGAACTTTACTTAATCGATATTTTGAGCATTTTCTAATTGTAATATTTTTTCTATGACTTTCCAGAAATTTCTCTTAAAAATTATGGGGATTAACTCGAAGTAATTTCTCTTCCAGATTTCCTTCAAGATTTCTAGAATTTTCGAGTAATTTCTCTTCCAACCTGCTAGAATTTTATTTGTGGTTTTCAAATTTCAAATCCTAGTCATTTTCGTTCACATTTGAGGAATTCACAAACATTTCTGATTTCTCCACCATTAAAAAAATCATTTTTTCATTCTTTGATATATCGGAAGATTGAGATAAACATCTTTCTTGAATGTAGTTTTACAGTAATACGACATAACAATTTCTATGCTGTTTCTCTTCTTCTCCGTTGGCCATGGTCCGATGGTCTTTCTGCTCTTTTATTAATAATTTTCAAAATTTTCTTCTAACAATTTCTAGCAATATATTTTTCAGATTTTCCAAAAAATATTCCCTTTTTAGTACTTTTATTTGATCAATTTTTTTTAGCAATTTCTATTCCAATTTTCAAAACATTCCCTTATTTATTTCTTTTCTTGTTCGAGGGTTCTAAAATTTACAACAAATTTTTTTCTAGATTTCTAGAATTTTTAGCAATTACTTCTGCATATTGTACGATTGAATCTAATAAAATTTTTCTGAAGAGTCCTAAATTGTGAAAATTATCTCTAAGTGCCTAATGATTTCCATCAAACTTTATTTTTCAGATTTCTAAGCTTTGTCAGCAACATATCTTCAACATTTTCATATTTTTCTAGACTTTCTTGTTCTACTTTATCGAAAATTTCTTTAAGGATTCTAAAATTTTTTTAGCAATTTTTATTATAGATTTCTAGGATTTTCCAGAAGTTTCTCTTTAAAATTTATGCAAATGTATCTTTCAAATTTTAACATTCTACGTTTTTATCAGAATTTGCACCATTTTTTAGAAATTTTCTGATTATGGAAATTTTCTTCGAGGGTTCTAAAATTTTTATACAATTTTTTTTCTAGATTTCTAGAATTTTTGGCAATTGCTCCTATAAGTTGAATGATTTAACATTGAGGTTTATAAAATGTAAATATATCTAGAGTTTTCTATTCCCTAAAAAAAATCTAGTTTATTAACTTCTCCTTTGATTTGCAAGAATATTCCTTTCCGTTAATTGTCCTCAGGATTTAATAAAAATATTATGGAACTTAACAAGTGTTTTACCCCATCGAATTTACATCCCTTTTTAGATTTCTGGACTTTTTCAGAATCTTCCTAATATTTTTATTTATATTATTAATTGAATCAAAATTTTCCAACTATTTCTATTCAATCTTTTTCGTGATCTATTACTTTACTTAATTGATATTTTGAGCATTTTCTAATTGTAATATTTTTTCTATGACTTTCCAGAAATTTCTCTTAAAAATTATGGGGATTAACTCGAAGTAATTTCTCTTCCAGATTTCCTTCAAGATTTCTAGAATTTTCGAGTAATTTCTCTTCCAACCTGCTAGAATTTTATTTGTGGTTTTCAAATTTCAAATTCTAGTCATTTTCGTTCACATTTGAGGAATTTTCTAATTTTGTTTTGTCTAAATTTACAATTAATTCCTACTCGATCGTTTAAAAATTTCCAAATTCCGAGAATCTTCTTCTAGGGTTATAATAGTTTTCAAAAATCTTTACAGGTTTACAGATCTGGCCTCCAATTTATAGTTTAGATTGTATTTATTTTCATTTCATCATTCAACATGATGTTATTTTAATTTGTTTTTATTAACTTCCTCATTTGGTCTTACTGAACGTGGTGCATCATTTGTGCTTGTACAGTTACGACGAAACTCGGCAAACCAATATTTAATGGATGAATTCTGTGGTCCGGATGTGCCATCAAGAATCAAAGTTTAATCATTCGAAAACGACAATTTGTACACGTGTCAAAGAATGGTCGTAAAATTTTGGCAGCATCTAAGTTAAGGTTGGTACTCTATAAGAAATATAATATAATTGCTAATAAACTGTTGGAGTAACATGAAAATTATATAACAAATAATTGTAAAGAATTTAAAAGTAAACAAATTATTAATAATAGCGTTTTACGCAAACCTTAGAGTTTTCGAGTAAAATATAGGAAAAGTACTATGATTGCCACATCACCATTTTTTGAACGAGGAATGTGCTTTAGTTTGACGGTGCTACTGAAACGTTCGTTCTTCTGTGGATCATAATTTTTCAGACAGAATTGGATCTCCACCATCTTTAAAGAGTTCCACTTCTTCTCTTTTGCATTGTTCAAATGCGCTCACACAATCCCTTTAGCTATTATTAATTCAAAACTAGTCATTAGTAATAGTGAAACAAAACCAACTGTTTTAATTAATCCTCTAATTAGTCATTAGTCTATTCTATAGTTTTTTGTCTTTAGTTCTTTGACTTTAGTCTTTAGTCTTTAGTCTTTAGTCTTTAGTCTTTAGTCTTTAGTCTTTAGTCTTTAGTCTTTAGTCTTTAGTCTTTAGTCTTTAGTCTTTAGTCTTTAGTGTTTAGTGTTTAGTGTTTAGTCTTTAGTCTTTAGTCTTTAGTCTTTAGTCTTTAGTCTTTAGTCTTTAGTCTTTAGTCTTTAGTCTTTAGTCTTTAGTCATTAGTCTTTAGTCTTTAGTCTTTAGTCTTTAGTCTTTAGTCTTTAGTCTTTAGTCTTTAGTCTTTAGTCTTTAGTCTTTAGTCATTAGTCATTAGTCTTTAGTCTTTAGTCTTTAGTCTTTAGTCTTTAGTCTTTAGTCTTTAGTCTTTAGTCTTTAGTCTTTAGTCTTTAGTCTTTAGTCTTTAGTCTTTAGTGTCTTTAGTCTTTAGTCTTTAGTCTTTTGTCTTTAGTCTTTCTAATGTCAATATATCCTACATCTTACCAAGCCTAGTTCCTCCTTCATTTGGAACTTGATTGTGGCTTTGACTTTATCAAATTTCTGTCATTGTTTCGTGGTAGGAGAGGAGACGAGGAACTTGCCAGCCTTGTTGAGACCAGAACTCGGGACATAGGGATCTATTTTATTAAGGTTTTGGACGCGAGGAATGCATCGTACTTCTTTACTACTTTCTTTACAAGCTTATTGTTCTGGTTTAACTTCTTCAAAGCCTCAACATCTATGTATAGTGCATCAAAATGTTGCTGTTTTATAAACATTATATGCCTTCTGTTGCGATAAATTAATGAATGCTACCATTTCGAGTATAACGATAAACCCACTTAGTTTCAAACAAACTGGTAATTACGCGAGCGCCGCCGATTAATTAAGGAACATTTAGCCTATCGGCCATCTGGCGGCCGGACAATGGAACCACGCGGCGTACAGGAAACCCTTGCGGAACTAAGCGGCCGCTCTATTTGTACTACGGCTCATAAACCAGCGGTAATAACAGATGTAATAAGCAATTTAAATTAGCACCAGACCATACACACGCATTCGTAATTAGTTTCGTCTAATGCGCGAGGCCGCGAACGTCGAATTAATCCGAGAACTGCGATGCAATTACACGGTTTGGCGAGAAACATGTGAAGAAAGAGAAAAAAAAAAGAATAACGCGGCGCCCGATAAGGGAAAGCTATGCGGACCGCGAATAATTCATAACGCGGTAATAATTTTATCAGATTCCTTTTCGATGCAATAGTGGAAAATCTTTTAATTTAAATGTTAAAAAAAAGAAAGAAAGATTGAAAGAAAAATTAAAGGTATTCAATAAACGTATTGTCTTAATTTTTGAATTGTTGAAACTCCACACCACTTAATAAAATACTGACACAGTGTATGGTTTCAAAGACGGTTTATTATTATTTATTATAAATTTTCTTAGTGCTTTAAAATTGATTACAAAATTTCGTTGTTATATATTATAGGTACATTTTAAAACGTGTTTATCGCCGAGTCGACATTCGCAATTCAATCGTGATCACTTTAAAAAACCGACAATAGGTAAGTATGCGTTTACCAACAAACGTGAGGCTTTTAAGTATTTATCTTAGCGCAAAATGCTGGAATTGTATCCGCTCAGGAATGTGCAAATCTTTCACTGGAACGGTTTTCATACCTGGCGAGGGGAAAGTTGTCTTTGTTCGGGTTAATAAACATTAGATCGATTTACGTCCAACTTCTCATTTCTTGTTCCTACATGTAACTAGTTTTTAAGAAGAAAATTATTAGCTAAGTGTAAAACATTGAATTGATAAACATTCAACAAAACATAAACATAAATGAAATCATGAAGTTTTTTTTTGATAACAGTACTAAAATTTGAACCAAAAAATTTCACTTAAAGAAAACTATATCAAAAAATTCTCCACTTCAAAAAACTGCACCTGTATTGTTTCAAAATTGTATAGAAAAGAGAAAGAACCTAGGGAAAAGTTAAATTGATAAACATTCAACAAAACCTAAACATAAATTAAATCATGAAGAATTTTTTTTTGATGACAGTACTAAAATTTGAACCAAAAAATTCATTTAAAGAAAACTATATCGAAAAGTTCTCTAGTTCAAAAAACTGTACCTGCATTGTTTCAAAATTGTATAGAAAGGAGAAAGGACCTAGGGAAAAGTTTAATTGATAAACATTCAACAAAACCTACACATAAATGAAATCATGAAGAATTTTTTTTGAAGACTGCTAAAATTTGAACCAAAAAATTTCTTCATGTTTTCATTTGAAGAAAACTATATCGAAAAATTATCTAGGTCAAAAAACTGTAACTGCATAGTTGTAGAATTGTATAGAAAGCAAAAAGAACGTAGGGAAACGTTTAATTTTAGTTGGTGTTAATTAAATTGATATCAGTGCACTTCCTCTGATGATTTTTGTTTCAATATCATTAATTTAAATCATCAAATAAGTTTCTGTTTGATACAACCAAAATCCTTAGAATTCTTTAGAAGAGTTTTATTTCTTTCTAAAAATTCTTATTTGTAAGCATTTACTTTATTCTTAAAACTTCATAAAATACTGATACAAAAACAAAATCCTTAGGGTTCTTTAGAAGACATTTATTTCTTTGTAAAAATTCTTATGACTCAAAACCAGAAATTTGTAAGCATTTACTTTATTCTAAAAATTTCAGAAAATACTTTCCAATATATTGTTTCAAAAACATTTTTATTATTCTACAAAAATGTTTCACCACACAAACTATTCAAATAAACAAAGGTTTCCTTTATAAAAACAGTCAATCTAATTTTAATCTACGAACCATAAGAGTTTAGTTTCTCCATCATAAACAACTAAACACTAACAGAAAGTAGCGATCTTAAAGAACCGCAAATAGCTCGGCGACGAATCGGCAATATTAATAAATAAAGTCTTGAGCGGTAATAAAACGGTGGCTCCTTGTTGGCCTCCGGGCAAATGAACACATGAAAGGTAATTAAATGCGGAACGCGACGCCGTAAATACTCCGACCTGGGGAAAAGTACACGTTTTTGGTTTTAGAGGATCGATCACCATAAAAAGATTTTATTGGATCCGCCGCTTCTGTTAAAACGCTCCTCTTTTTTTTGCTTCTTCTTCTTCTTCTTCTTTTCGTGCCGTTCCTTTCGCGAAAGCAAGCGGCATCTGCGTGCCTACTCGAAAAATGCAGGTTGCTGATTTACATGATATATGGTCTTCCATCTGGTCGAGGTTCTTAAGGTGTGGACGGTGTACGCGCATCAAGTGCCGTGGTTGATTGCTAATGAATAATTCCTAATCGGGACGAGGGATCTCGTTTTGCGGAGAGATTTTTTTATGTGGATTGCGCTTTTATGGCGATTATAAAATTAATTCGTTTGATGTGGGACCAGTATAAGTACGAAAGTTGCTCGTAAATATAAACCAAATAAAGTTTTGGTACTATCGAAAATTTTGGACCATTACGAAAGTTGCTCCTAAATACAAACCAAATAAATTTTTGGGTACGATCAAACATTTTTGATACTATCAAAAATTTGGGACCAATATCATTACGAAAGTTGCTCGTAAATACAAACCAAATAAATTTTTGGTACGATCAAAAATTTTTGGTACTATCAAAAATTTTACCTATGTAATAAATGAAAATAACACTCAGTTAATTCCTTACTTCACTTGATTATGTTATAAAAAACGTTCCAAAAATGTATAAGGTAGAAAAATCCTCATCATTTTAGATGTGTCAATTAACATCCTCCCACAATTGAACCTGAAAAGTCTAAAAACAAAAAAATCCAAGAATACAATGTAAACGTTCGTGGTGGACCAAAACCGGACGCGCATTAATTTAACGGAATGCTACAACGGCGACACTAAAACACTGAAATTACTTATTAAATTATGGATCGTAAAGGTTTTTATGGCCCTGCGAGGAGCGAGGAGACAGGCTGGAGGGGTGGAGGGGGGGTCGACCAAGGCGCGGCGGGGTACCGCATGACTCGGGCTCGGTCTTGGTCGGTGGTACCACCGGGGCCAATTTTATGTTTCGTATTTTATAGACAAAGGCTACCGTTGAATATTAATCGGCGAACATCCCAGCGAGTGGCGGCCTTTTCGACCAATTACGCCCATTACCGGAATTACCATACGAAATGGATCGGGAGAATCCGGTATTGGCGGGGTGTCTGCGTTGTGGGAACCGACCTTTTCGAATCGGTAAATTAGACATGGATAGCATCCATTTTTTTAGATTACCATGTTATTATTACTACGATCCTTCCTTGGATCGATAATTAATGATATCATCATCGCGAAAAATAGTTTTTCAAAAAATCTATTACATACAATTATGCAAGTATGTAAACCTTAATAAAAAGGAACGTAAAGATTATATTGTATAGATTTTAAATGCCCAAAACATCTAAAAATTTAGGTATCAAGTCCTCATCAACATATGATAATAAGCGCGCACTACAAACACTTTGCATTCTTTGAAGTAGAAGTGTAGAAGTCAGATATTCTAAACATTTGGGTTTTTGGTTTATTGAAAATATTAAAATCAAAAAATTTGAATACAGAAAACCAAAATCACAAAGGCCAAAAAGTTTTGCAGTTAGAATCTTATAAACAAGAAATATTATAAACCAAAACATCTACAATAGTAAAATATTTCCTTGAAAACTAAAATATTTAAATTCCTCATCAAAAAACTTGAATACAAACAACCAAAATCAAAAAACCCAAAAAGTTTTGCAGTTAGAATCATATAAACAAGAAATATTATAAACCCAGACATCTACAATTGTAAAAAATTTCGCTAGAAACTAAAATATTTAAATTCCTCATCAAAAAATTTGAATACAAACAAACCAAAATCAAAAAACCCTGAAAATTTTGTAGTTAGAAATAGAGAAAATAAGAAGTATCATGAGCCAAGACGTCTACAATTAGAAAATACTTCTTTAGAAATTAAAATATTTCAATTCCTCATCAAAAAATTTGAATACAAAAAAACAGAAAATTTTGCAGTTAGAATCTTATTAATAAGAAATATCATTAACCAAGACATCTACAATTGGAAACGACTTTTTTAGAAACTAAAATATTTCAATTCATCTGATTAATGTATTAGGTGACTTAATTCTGCAAGTTAAGTATGAGAATATCAAGTGAAACACTTCTAAATCAACTAAAACACTTCTAAATCAACTGAAACACAAAAGCCCAAAAATTTTTGCAGTCAGAATCATATAAACAAGAAATATTATAAACCAAGACATCTACAATTGTAAAAAATTCTTTAGAAACTAAAATATTTAAATTTATCATCAAAAAATTTGAACACAAAAAAACCAAAATCAAAAAACCGAGAAAATTTTGCAGTTAGAAATAAAGAAAATAAGAAGTATCATGATCCAAAACATCTACAATTGGAAAAGACTTCCTTAGAAATTAAAATATTTCAATTCCTCGTCAAAAAATTTGAATACAAAAAACCCAGAAAATTTTGCAGTTAGAATCTTATAAATAAGAAATGTCATAAAACAAGACATCCACAATTGGAAAAGACATTTTTAGAAACTAAAATATTTCAATTCGTCTGATGAATGTATTAGGTGACTTAATTATGTAAGTAAAGTATGAGAATATCAAGTGAAACACTTCTAAATCAACTAAAACACTACTAAATCAACGGAAACACAAAAGCCCAAAAAGTTTTGCAGTTAGAATCATATAAACAAGAAATGTTATAAACCCAGATATTTACAATTGTAAAAAATTTCCTTAGAAGCTAAAATATTTAGATTCCTCATCAAAAAATTTGAACACAAAAAACCAAAATCGAGAAACCCAGAAAATTTTGCAGTTAGAAATAAAGAAAATAAGAAGTATCATGAACCAAGACGTCTACAATTGGAAAAGACTTCCTTAGAAATTAAATTATTTCAATTCCTCATCAAAAAATTTGAATACAAAAAACACAGAAAATTTTGCAGTTAGAATCTTATAAATAAGAAATGTCATGAAACAAGACATCTACAATTGGAAAAGACTTTTTTAGAAACTAAAATATTTCAATTCATCTGATTAATGTATTAGGTGACTTAATTCTGCAAGTTAAGTATGAGAATATCAAGTGAAACACTTCTAAATCAACTAAAACACTTCTAAACCAACTGAAACACAAAAGCCCAAAAAATTTTGCAGTTAGAGTCATATAAACAAGAAATATTATAAACCAAGACATCTACAATTGTAAAAAAAATCCTTAGAAACTAAAATATTTAAATTCCTCATCAAAAATTTGAACACAAAAAACCAAAATCAAGAAACCCAGAAAATTTTGCAGTTAGAAATAAAGAAAATAAGAACTATCATGAACCAAGACGTCTACAATTGGAAAAGACTTCTTTAGAAAATAAAACATTTCAATTCCTCATCAAAAAATTTGAATACAAAAAACCCAGAAAATTTTGCAGTTAGAATCTTATAAATAAGAAATGTCATAAACCAAGACATCTACAATTGGAAAAGACTTTTTTAGAAACTAAAATATTTCAATTCATCTGATTAATGTATTAGGTGACTTATTTGTGCAAGTTAAGTATGAGAATATCAAGTGAAACACTTCTAAATCAACTAAAACACTTCTAAATCAACTGAAACACAAAAGCCCAAAAACTTTTGCAGTTAGAATCATATAAACAAGAAATATTATAAACCAAGACATCTACAATTGTAAAAAATTTCCTTAGAAACTAAAATATTTAAATTCCTCATCAAAAAATTTGAACACAAAAAACCAAAATCAAGAAACCCAGAAAATTTTGCAGTTAGAAATAAAGAAAATAAGAAGTATCATGAACCAAGACGTCCACAATTGGTAAAGACTTCCTTAGAAAATAAAATATTTCAATCCTCGTCAAAAAATTTGAATACAAAAAACCCAGAAAATTTTGCAGTTAGAATCATCTAAATAAGAAATGTCATGAACCAAGACATCTACAATTGGAAAAGACTTTTTTAGAAACTAAAATATTTCAATTCGTCTGATGAATGTATTAGGTGACTTAATTCTGGAAGTTAAGTATGAGAATATCAAGTGAAACACTTTTAAATCAAATAAAACACTTCTAAATCAACTGAAACGCAAAAGCCCAAACAGTTTTGCAATTAGAATCGTATAAACAAGAAATATTACAAACCAAGGCATCTACAATTGTAAAAAATTCTTTAGAAACTAAAATATTTAAATTCCTCATCAAAAAATTTGAACGCAAAAAACCAAAATCAAAAAACCCAGAAAATTTTGCAGTTATAAATAAAGAAAATAAGAAGTATCATAAACCAAGAAGTTTACAATTGGAAAAGACTTCCTTAGAAATTAAAATAATTCAATTCCTCATCAAAAAAATTGAATACAAAAAAAACAGAAAATTTTGCACTTAGAATCTTATAAATAAGAAATGTCATGAAACAAGACATCTACAATTGGAAAAGACTTTTTTTAGAAACTAAAATATTTCAATTCATCTGATTAATGTATTAGGTGACTTAATTGTGTAAGTTAAGTATGAGAATATCAAGTGAAACACTTCTAAACCAACAAAAACACTTCTAAATCAACTGAAACACAAAAGCCCAAAATGTTTTGCAGTTAGAAACATATAAACAAGAAATATTACAAACCAAGGCATCTACAATTGTAAAAAATTTCCTTAGAAACTAAAATATTTAAATCCTCATCAAAAAATTTGAATACAAAAAACCAAAATCAAGAAACCCAGAAAATTTTGCAGTTAGAAATAAAGAAAATAGGAAGTATCATGAACCAAGACATCATTTCTAAATCAACTGAAATACTTCTAAATCAACTGAAACACTTCTAAATTCCAGAGAAAACATAGAATTACCATCATTTTATAGATGATTTAAAGCAATGAAGAAGAGGTACTCACGATCTGAATTTGGAAAAGGCTTGTCTAACAAGAAGAGGATCTAATATAAGTAAGTCTTTTTATATGAGATGAGATGGTTTGATAGGAGTTCAACATACAAGACCAAAACAGAAGATCAGTTAAGCATTTCAATTAAATTTTGATTAATCTCATTAAACATTTTTTTATTTCTAGTGCGTTAACACGTCAATTTAGCGGAAGTTGGAAATTAGAGCGTCATGCTAGTTGAGATTAATTACTTTTTAATTGTCTGATAGTCAACACCTCGTAATTTTTCATTAAATTCTTGCAAATCATTCACACCGACTTAATTAAGGAAATTAAGCCCTAATTATGAAAAGTTTATAATTAGAGGTAATCAAAACTGCACTAACGAGTAATTGATAGATTGAATTTATCAATCAATTGCTGTTTTTTTTATTAGGAAAATAAGTTTCGCCTTGCACCTGACACTCTGGACTTGCGTGCACCCCAATAAAAAAAAACACACCCAACACGCAGTGCCTCAATTAAATCCCATTTACGGAACACCATTAATCATAATCCTCGGCCGAGGCAAAAAAGGGCCGTCGACCGAGTTTTTTTTTTGCTTATCTCGGACACAGGTAGGAAACGGGCCCGAGCAGGTAAACCGCAGTGAGGTCCCCTTTGTTTAATCAAAAAGGGGTTTATCTAGCAAATAAACTGACTTCTGGTAGTGTGTACAGTTGCGTGAAGAGCTGGCGATGTTATGAAATTTATCTTCGAATCAATTAGTTTTCCATTGTGAAGGAGAAAAAAAGGAGCAAACGTTCGCGGTGTGGGAGGAGGTTATTTTCGACGTGGAAATACTCGGAACTGCAGTCAAGGTTGGCTTTAATAGTTTTACCGGTGATGGGTTTTATGGGTTTCCAGTGTGTAATTGGTATCCGAATATGGGAATTGGAAAACAAATTTCTTCGAATTCTAAAAGCAATCAATTCTTTAGTGTTTTGAATTCAATTTCTAGAGAGAGAAGACATCTTTATTTTAGATAGTATTACAATATATAGTTAAAATTATTATTGTGCTTCTTCGTCCTCCTCTGGTTATCGATCTTAGGTCTTTAGGCTTTTCAATTTTTATTTGGTATGGTTTTAAAGTTTCGAAGCTTTCAAAATTACCTTCTATAAATATCCTTATCTATTTTGAACCTTTGAGTATTTTATCTTTTATACGCTTTAAGGATTAGATTCGTTTAATTTGAATTCCACTATGAACAGTATTACGAAGCATGTGGGTTGGTTAATTTGTTGATTTCAACTTCAAATTCTACTCTACAAGTGGATATTGTAATAACCTTCTATAAATATACACCGGAAATCGGAAAGATAGTTATCAACCAATATTATACTAAATTTTGTTTATTTAGTAACCAAGAAACGATCTTCCAAGATCTAACAGACCTCCTGGATGCTCACCAATACAATGGTATGAAAACTGTAGCTCATCATCCCAGCTGCGACTCTAGTAGAGAGAGTACAAGGCAGAAACCTTAGAAAAAGAAGAATTAGATAATCAATAATCATCACTGTTGTTCTTTACGTTGTATTCTTTAATCAAAATTTCTTCAATTCAAATTTTTCCATTTCCTTACAACATCATTTTTAGATAACGTCTTAATTCCAATTCAACGCCTCATCATCAACACTTCATAAAATCTCCCGAACGCGTTCTTGCATTATTATTATTATTTTGATCCGAAGGTATACTGCTTTATATTCATAACCCGAAGATTTATTGCCCGCCGTTCGATCGCCGATCGGAAAATGGAGACAATTTAAAAAAATTTACATTCCGTACGCGTCGAGCGTACGTAATTATAACTCTGGCGGTAATCATTTTCGGATCTCGGCTGTAATTATGGAATAAATTGATAGATGATTAAATATAATTATGGCCAATCAAAAGTTGCCGAGACGTCTCTTCGCCCGGCTGTCCTTGGCGGGCCGCAGACGCACCGTTTCGATGGATGGATTCGTATATTTTTCCTCTTTGACGTTGAAATGTAAATGTAAATATTGGCTCAGGCTTTCTGCGTTGCGAAATCCGAAGTGAGGCACGTTCGTGCATATCGGGGATTTTTCGAACGTTCCTTGCAAAATACTGTGTGTATGCATTATGAAACGTTCCACTTTTCGTTCTGGTAATATGTACTTTCTAGAAGAGGTGTTATTTAGATCATTGATGAAACACTTTTGATTACTTTTATAAGGGCTAAAACTCCTTTGATAATAGAAATGAAAATTTCTTCTCTTCAACTTAAGCCTAAACAATCAATAAATTAATATTCTTGTCAATGCCAAATTACTTTTTAAGGGCTAAAACTCATTTGATAATAGAAATGACAATTTCTTCTCTTCAACTTAAGCCTAAACAATCAATAAGTTAATATTCTTGTCAAAGTCAAATTACTTTTTAAGGGCTAAAACTCATTTGATAATAGAAATGAAAATTTCTTCTCTTCAACTTAAGCCTAAACAATCAATAAATTATTATTATCAATGTCAAATTACTTTTTAATGGCTAAAACTCCTTTAACAATAGAAATGACAATTTCTTCTCTTCAACTTAAGCCTAAATAATCAATAAATTAATAATCCTGTAAATGTCAAAATACTATTGAAGGGCTAAAACTCCTTTGATTAAAAATGACAATTTCTTCTTTTCAACTCAAGCCTAAACAATCAATAGATTAATATTCTTGTCAATGTCAAAATACTTTTTAAGGGCTAAAACTCCTTTGATAATAGAAATGACAATTCCTTCTCTTCAACTTAAGCCTATACAATCAATAAATTATTATTGTCGTCAATGTCAAATTACTTTTTAAGGACTAAAACTCCTTTGACAATAGAAATGAAAATTTCTTCTCTTCAACTTAAGCCTAAACAATCAATAAATTAATATTCTTGTCAATGTCAAATTACTTTTTAAGAGCTAAAACTCATTTGACAATAGAAATGAAAATTTCTTCTCTTCAACTTAAGCCTAAACAATCAATAAATTAATATTCTTGTCAATGTCAAATTACTTTTTAAGAGCTAAAACTCATTTGACAATAGAAATGAAAATTTCTTCTCTTCAACTTAAGCCTAAACAATCAATAAATTAATATTCTTGTCAATGTCAAATTACTTTTCTTCAACTTAAGCCTAAACAATCAATAAATTAATATTCTTGTCAATGTCAAATTACATTTTAAGGGCCAAAACTCATTTGATAATAGAAATGACAATTTCTTCTCTTCAACTTAAGCCTAAACTATCAATAAATTAATATTTTTGTCAATGTCAAATTACTTTTCTTCAACTTAAGCCTAAACAATCAATAAATTAATATTCTTGTCAATGTCAAATTACATTTTAAGGGCCAAAACTCATTTGATAATAGAAATGACAATTTCTTCTCTTCAACTTAAGCCTAATCTATCAATAAATTAATATTTTTGTCAATGTCAAATTACTTTTCTTCAACTTAAGCCTAAACAATCAATAAATTAATATTCTTGTCAATGTCAAATTACTTTTTTTCAACTTAAGCCTAAACAATCAATAAATTAATATTCTTGTCAATGTCAAATTACTTTTTAAGGGCTAAAACTCATTTGATAATAGAAATGAAAATTTCTTCTCTTCAACTTAAGCCTAAATAATCAATAAATTAATAATCTTGTAAATGTCAAAATACTTTTGAAGAGCTAAAGCTCCTTTGATAATAAAAATGACAATTTCTTCTCTTCAACTTAAACCTAAACAATCAATAAATTAATATTCTTGTCAATATCAAATTACTTTTTAAGAGCTAAAACTCATTTGATAATAGAAATGAAAATTTCTTCTCTTCAACTTAAGCCTAAACAATCAATAAATTAATATTCTTGTCAATGTGAAATTACTTTTTAAAGGCTAAAACTCCTTTGATAATAGAAATGACAATTATTTCTTCTCTTTAACTTAAGCCTAAACAATCAATAAATTAATATTCTTGTCAAAGCTAAAATCTATCATTGACAAGAATATTGATTTATTGATAGTTTAGGCTTAAGTTAAAGAGAAGAAATAATTGTTATTGGATATTGTAATAACAGTGGAGCTGTATTTTGAGATTTAGAATTTATTGTATAATCAAAATATTTTAGTATTTAGAATTTATTGTATGATCTATCAAAAAATGACAATATTTCTTCGAAGACAAAAATATTTACAATTTACAACAAATCTGTGCTAAATAAAAGCATATGTAAGGTCAAAATGAAAATAACGATGGTTTTCAGCTTAGTTAAGATAATTTACATTTTTGGAACCAAAATTTAGAAACGTTTGGGTTTGCCCAAGATTTTTTCTAACGTAAATCTTAATCAAACCACAATCAAATATACCTTTCTAAATCTTTACTCTTAATAATTTAATAATAATAATAATATGTAAGGTCAAAATGAAAATAACGATGGTTTCAGCTTAGTTAAGATAAATCTTGATCAAACCACAATCAAATATAATATGTAAGGTCAAAATGAAAATAACGATGGTTTTCAGCTTAGTTAAGATAATTTACATTTTTGGAACCAAAATTTAGAAACGTTTGGGTTTGCCCAAGAATTTTTCTAACCTAAATCTTGATCAAACCACAATCTAATATACCTTTCTAAATCTTTATTCTTAATAATTTAATAATAATGATTGTAAAGGCTTTCACTTTGTGATACATATTTTATTTTATTTAAAGTAATAAGAAAATACGTTTTAAGTCTCCTAAAAATTCTTAGTTGTATTATTCAGCGTTTTCAATTCCTCGTTTTCAAATTGCTCAACGGCAACGTGCGTTTTCTACGCCGCGTTCCGGTAATACACGAGTGTGCCGTACCCAGGTCCACCCACCCACACCGGGCGACGGTTACTGTTAGGTCTTGCCCGAGCGAAAGAGAAAAGCGAGATAGATCGGATCAGCGCGAAAGGTCCACGGTTCGAAACCCTCGGGGCTAGAGTGGACTTTCTTGATCGATCGTCGCTCGTATACCAATAGAAATATAATTTTTGGGCATGCGATAATTGACGCCCGTTGCGGACGAGATCGGTGGACCAATTTACGGTTGTGGAATTTAACGATCCGATCCATTCATAAACAACGCGCAACTGATTGGGAACGCGTCTTCGAATATTTATCGCTTTTTGGTGTGGTAATGAAGAGCTAATATTTTTTGGAATTGTAAAATATCAATAATCAAAAGTTTTGTTCTTCATTTTCCTCATTAGCTGGTATCCTATTTGCTTCTAATATGCTACATCTCATTCATTCTATCAAATTAGTTCAAATCATCTCAATAGCAACTTTTTCATACATAAATTAGAGTCAATATAGGACAGAGAAATCAATGATCAAAAGCCCAAACAGACATTTTTTTCTTTTTAGGAAGGGTGTTGGATGGAATTGCTGGTTGGGGTGGTGAATGGTAGAGGGAATTTGTCTTAAGCGACTTGGTTTTTCAGACACGACCAATTAAAAGTATTTCAATATTCCATTTATATGGAAACATTTATAGATCCGAACGGTTAGTTCTTCCTCACCCCACTCTACCCACTAGGCCACCCCGGCCCCTCACTTATCTTTATCTCTCAATAATTATGAAAAACTTTATAATAAAAAAATCAATAATGTAATATGTAATAATAGTTTGGTTATGCAAAAAAATAAATTGCATTATTCCAGCTTACGCAATTATCCAGCACCAATTCCCACGTAGTCTATATGCAATAGATTCCGACCACAAAACCGCAGTGAACCCCGAGGCCATTTCCAGCCAAACCACTAAACTAAATAATCTACCAAGCGAATTAATATTCAACTCCGGCTGCAAATATTTGCGAAACGAATCAATTCCGAAAAATCGCTTCAGCTCAAGATTCGAGATGAAGGCGTGGGCGTGCCAGGAAATCCATGCACGCGTCTATTTGTAACTAACAAATCGACGCGAGCGCCCACGTCCCACAAAAATCACTCGAAAGTGAAATTATCTCTCGGAGATAACAGTAACAAGTCCAGCGGGGAACAACGGTGACCTCGCCTTAAAGCGATAAATCACTCGCTGCTTTCGAATTAAATACTAGCTGGTAATTACAAGAGTAGAAAAAGTGCTTTCCTTAGCGCTCTTTTATACCAGACTTCGATGACTGGCCGTTAACCATTGTTGCGATTTTTCGTGTTTCGTGGAAGCCAAACAACGCTGACATTTTCTGCTTCTATTATTCCGATTTATCATGATCGTTCTGGATCGTGTATAAATGACCTCATTAAGAAATTATCTTTAACCTTTGAAATAAGTCTAAGAAATTATTTCTAAAGTAATATAGTTGATGCTTGTTACACTACAACCTTGAAGGAACCGGAAATATGAAGCACTTATATTTAATGCTTTGGAATAAAGAAAATGTTTTCCAAAATATTGTTATTTGGATAAATTACTTTATTTTGGAAAGATGTATAGGTTAACTAAAGTTATTTGAACTTACCTATGATCTCTGAGATGATCTTGCCTCCTGAAGGCCTTTCCGCAAATGTCGCAACTATACGGGCGTTCGTCGGTGTGGGTGCGCTCGTGGATCAACAAGTTGTAGCTCTTCGTGAACTGCCGATTACAAAACTTACAGATGAATTGCTTCTTGGGCCTGGAGGCTCTGCCGGGCGCCCTCAGCAACCTCCTGTCGAGGTGCGCGTGCATCTGCGGGGGTCCGGGCGGGAAGAGCGCCGCGCCGCCCGGAAACGGGAAACTCGCGTTGGCGGGATTGTTCTGCAGGAAGCCGGGATAGGGATGCGGCTGCGAGCTGCTGCCCGCCTCCAGGAGTCCGGGCGGCGCTCCCGGCCGGTGTGGCAGCATGAGGGCGGCGGCGTGCGCAGCAGCCACGCACGCCGCCTCCTCCCTCAGGGCCAGCTCCTTCCTCTTGTCCGCCATCATGGCCATGATGTCGAAACTGGAGGTTTTCCGCACGCCCGTGTATCCGGGAACATTGCTGGGGGAATTTTCCGCGCTCTTCGTGCTCTCCGTGCGCTCGCGGTTTTCCCGCATCAGCTCCGTGTTGAGCAGGGGGTGGATTTCCCCTGAGTACAGCATCGGATGCATGTTCCTCGACGGCACCACCGGTACGAAGGCGCTCGATTCTCGATGGTGGCTCATTTTCTCACATTTAAAGTCCTCATGAACTATAACAAAAATAATAGTAATTAAAATCTAAACACAATAAACATTTATATACTAAATAGAACTTCTTTAAAACTAGATTATTCGATTTTGTAAGACTACATTTTCATATATATTTTGCTCAGTATTAGATCTTCTATTTAGAAACTTCAACTATCCATTATGATTCCCTGCCAACAAGTCACATACCAGTTTCAATCTATTTTGGATCTACTCTGATGGAGACAGGGAAACTAGTTTTACTTTGAAGTATTTAATTTTCCAGGTAAACCGTCAATCAATATATTATAAAGGTGCAACGCTTAGACCAATCATCTCTTTAGCTGAACCACAGCGGACTCCCCAATGCAGAGACATTTTAGAGTACCAATACGTAGTTCTTTCGAGAGCTCAATTGCGCATGATCAAGACGTACAACTCTTGACCTCTGCATTAATACATGTAATTCCATCTTCTAGGTGTACTTTTTTCCTCTCAAAAATTTGCAACCATTATACCGATACACTCTACTTATTCTTTATATATTCTTTATTCTTCTTGCTTATAATATATTTAAGAAAGAATAGACTAGTTAATGAAACACGTACACAAATTTAGGTACCAAAAATCACTTGTTTCCAATGTTCTTCCACTCAGACCCACATCCATCCACTGTCGAATAAGACTTGCCGACAGCTTCTGAATCCTTCATTTGGAATATATTTAAGCAACTTTTGTCCCACTTTGGGAGATGTATTTGACATTAGTTTAGGATATAGGATCTATTAGGACAATAAATAAAAATACTCTAAACCAACCAATACTAATAAACAACATATTTAGAAACCCGATTTTTCTTATACCAATAATTTTAAACATAACGATATCTAAACAAATTTTGAATGACTAAAACAACGATAATCTATCTACGGAAGCCGTGTAGAAAAAGAAAAAGTAGCTCTTCAACGTTATTCACTTAAGAACATACATATGTATCAGTAAACAGCTATCCATTATTCCGAAACGTTGTCCAGTTGGCCTGGTCGTAAAATCCGATTTAATGGAAAAACTATAAAATCTGAATTACCCGTACTGTTATAAACCTAAAAGTGTATGCAAATGCCGACGGATTCGCTTTAAATTCACATTTGTTTAGCACCTATTGAATACATCGGGATGCTAATGTCGAAATAAAACAAGCCGCAGATATCATAAAATTATAATGTACAGAATTATTTTTTATATAGTGTTTATATTTGTGAAACAAACCAAGTAAATTTAATTATAAAACCTATATATTAATATTTAAATATGGAAATTAAAGGGTGAAATAATACTCTAGTAACATTATTTATTAAGTATAACCCTCGCTGATGTTTTACTGATTGGAGGGTGGGATAGTGGCCACCCACCCACCCTACATATTTTTTGTAATTCACGCCACAAACCCTTGTTTTCGTATCCTAAACAAAAATCCAAAAGTTTGAAGTTGCATCAAAATTCCAAGACAATATGCTGATTGTAGTTAAAAAATATATATGTATCGTGGATGGGTGGCCTCTGATCCACCTTCCAACCACAAAAACATAAGCGAAGGTTCAGTATTTAAGATATTTATTTCGGGGCGTATTAATTAATACCATATACATTAAATATTAAGTTGGTAATTATCAAAATCTCAAATGGAAAATCTAGGAAGGAATTTTGAGGGGTAATCCCAAAATTACTGTCCTAAGCTGGACTGTTTAGATTGTATAAATAAGGAAACAAACAGATTGGTTAATTTTTGTTGAACGCAGCACTGTGCAAAAACTTAAAACGTGAGAAAACTGAGAACTGTAACAACATTAATTAAAATATCGTATTGACATCATATTCATAGATAATCTTGAAAAAATCTGCTACTGCAGCAATTGCATTAGATATCACTAATAAGAAAATAACGAATCATTCGAATAGATCAATAGCTGTCAGCTGAATGGGTGACAAACAATTACTAAAAATTAGGCTTTGTACAGGGTGGGACAGAGAAACTTACTTATTTGAAATGTCAATAAAAACAAAAGTACTTCAGTTATTGTTTTAATTCTTTTTTTATTTGAGAATACAATATCCCAAGTTTTTTTTCATACAGTTTTGAAAATTACATCGGTTAAATGGCGACCCCAATTGTGCATATCAATCGAAATTTTCCAAGAACAAAATTTAAAAACGAATCCTTATGATTGTTAGTGGCTATACACCCAACTGGGAAATCATAGTGCAACGCTTAGACAAAACAAGGCACCTTAAAGGTATTATCTTCACTTACTATTACCTAGAGGTTTTATAGCTCTAAAGTAAAACTCCTTATCTCTCTAGAGCGTTAATTCACCCTTAATCCAAGAGAAGTCAGTGATACTGTCACGATCTTCATTAATAGTTATAACAATTTTAGGTAGACCTGCCATCCAGCTACCTCTAAAGAGCTAAACGAGCTCAGTGAGCGGCTCAAAATCAGCAAAGCACCAGATATCGACAGGTATTTCTACTGCAATGGTCAAAAATCTCAACCGTTTGATGTGCGTCCTTGAATATCACGAATATCACTCAAGTATTTAGGAAAAGAAGGTCTTAAAATATTCGTAAGGGTGGTATATTTTTTTATTCTCTCTTGGATTTTGATTTTTGATAAAAGAAACACAGAATATTTCTTGCATATCTAATAAACCTTCATCAAAATCTAGCAGGTTTGTAAATGAAAGACTTGTTTTGTTCCATAATTATTTTATCAGTTTCCTAACATATGTTATTACTTGTCATTTTCAAAGGTGTAGTATGATTACTCCTTTGAAAAAGATAAGTATTGTCTAAACATATGTCAGGAAACTGATAAACTAATTATGGAATAAAACAAGTGTTTCATTTACAAATCCACCCCTTTGATAATATTCCATTAAGAATGTAGTAGCGAAAGAAATAATTTTAAAATCTAGGTTAATAATTTATAAATTCCATAAATTTTGATTAAGTTGTTAGAGGAAGATTTCCTTATTTCTTGATATTCGATGTAGATTAAAAGAAACAAAGTATAATTTTTGCATGATAATGACTTTTTCTTGATATTTAATGTAGATTAAAAGAAACAAAATATACTTTTTGCATATCAGATGATCAAGACATTATAATATCCTAATCCCCATCAAAATCTAATGTCTTTATCATCTCCTGACCTTCATAGAACGTACATTTTTAAAGAAAAAATCAATCTTGGTAAAGTTATTGAAATAGTAACCTTTTTGTAATTCTAGGCTGTTGCATCTCAAGATTTTTTTTAATGAAGAACTGAACGGGTATTATAAATTTTGTCCGAAATTACAACTCTTGCATCTCAAGGTATCCTGACCTTCTTATAATATAGATTTTTAAAGATAAAATGGATTTTGGTAAAGTTTTTAAATTCATTTTGAAATTCTGGGCTGTTATTTCTTTAATGAAAAACTAGACAGGTAAGTATTATAGATTTTGTCCGAAATTATAGGATCAGTTTTCAGATTGTTTGCGCTGTTAATGAATAATAGTAATTTGGATATCTACAAGTATTTTTGGAAATATATTTTGAAGTGATTTTTCCGGTTAGAAAAAATACGAGAAGCAAAGAATTGGAAACATGGTTTTTGAGAGTTACGTGAAGATAGATTTGATAATTACACAGGAAATCATGGTAATTTTGTGAAAGAAAGTGTAACCATTATTTCCTGTGTAATTAAGCAAAGAATTTTTTTGAACATCACATAATTCTAAAAATTTACATGAGGGGCACATCAAACATCCGAAATTAAAGAACAAACAGTTTGCACTATTAATGGAACATTACTATGTTTCATTAATAGTGCTACAAACTGGATATCAATAAGTATTTTGGAAAATATAATATATTTTAAAGTGATTTCTCTGATGTTTGATTTAGATAGGAGAAACAAAGAATATTTTTTGAGCATCACATAATTCTAAAAATTTACAGACATTTCTAAAGTATACCATACGTCTTAAGATATATTTAGAATGCAATGGATGTTTTCTCTTCGCCTGAATGCTAGCTAAAGGCAAGAAAATTGGCGCTACTTCAGCCTTCAGCTTGCTAAGCGTGTTAGACCAGCTAAAGGAGAAGATTTTGAGCTCAGAAAATCATCCTGGGCTCGGGGCGGCCTGTCAATACCACGCTTTCAAGCAAATGTAATATCTGTGCAGGTATACCACCGGGCTCTGCTTTTGGATTTTTATATACATGACACATTCCGAATCTGGCTTCGGTAATGATCGCCCAATACGCCGACGACACAGCTTTATTTTGTAAAGGAGTTACCACAGTTCACTTTGAGAGAGCTCTAGAATCTACTATCGATATTCACGAGAAGTGGGCAAACAAATGGCAGCATGAGATCAACATGGCAGCTTTTTACCATGACGATAAGACCTCAGCTGACCTAAGTTGTATCCATATGGGGTTATTGGAGACCCTCACTAATAGAAAAACTCTAGTGTACGCAAAACTTCGCTCTGAGACGCCTACCGAATAGTACATGAGTAATACTTAGGTTCGGAATATCTTGAAGTACATTAAAGAGATCTCTGTAAACTTCTACAGCTAACTAGAGGAAAGCACCCCCATTGAAATAACTTTGCCGAAATACGTTGTCACTGCTGAGACCAAAATATTAGCTGTGGTTTAAAATTTAAAAATTTTAGATTTATAGTACTTTTTTGAGGATTCTAGAAGTGTACAGTCATTTTTTTCTTATTTAATAAGTAAATAGATATTTCCAGAATTTTTAGCAAAGATTTTATTCGAGAGTTCTAGATTATTCAGAAAGTTCTCCAAAGATTTTGTTTAACTTTACAATTTATTAGGATATTTTCTTCAAAATATCTTGTACTTACTTAGAGGCTTCTAGAAGTTTCAGGAATGCCTCCTCCATATTTTCAGTTCTATTCATCTGCCTTTCCAAAGAATTTTAATCGAGGATTCTAGAATTTTTCACAAGTTTTCCTTGGAGATTTCTAGAGCTTTTTTGGGATATTCTAGAATTTTACAGTAATTTTTTTTTTTCATATTTCCAGAATTTTTAGCAAAGGTCTTATTCGAGAGTTCTAGATATTTTAGTTCGTTTCAATATCTATAAAATTTTCTTTGAGGCTGTTTATCAGTAATTTCTCTTCCAGATTTTAATATTGTCTTGTAAATTGCAAAGAATTTCTTCAGTGCTCAAAAATTTTTAAAAAATCTTTTCCAGAACTTTAGACTTTTTTTCGATTTCAGAAATTTTCAGTAACTTTTATTCATATTTGTAGGCTATAGATTTTTATAGAAAATCTGTTCCTAGAAATCTAGACTCTTTTCAGTTATTTCTCCTTCAGATATCAAAATTGTTTTTTTAAGCTGCCTTTTAAATTCCGAAATTTTTAGAATGTTCATTCTAGAAATGTAGATTTTTTTTTTGAAGAATTCGGAAGAATTTCCAGTAAATTGCGAAGATGAAAGCTTTTTTAGAAAATTTGTTTTTAAAAATTTAGACTTTTTTTCAGTTCAGGAAATTTGTAGTAATTTCTTCTCCACATTTCAAAGAGTTTTTTTGAGACTCTTGAATTTTTAGATTTTTCCTCTGGAAATCTAGATTATTTTCTCAAGGGTTCAGGAAATTTCTAGAAATTTATTCTCCAGAGTTCAAGATTTTTTTTTGTAGTCGTCTTTTAAATTGCAAAGATTTTCTTTGAGGCATTAGGATTTTTTGAATTTTTTTTTCTAAAAGTTTAGAGTTTAGAAAATGGCCAATAACTGGTTCCCCAAATTATTTTTTTTCTTCCT
Source organism: Ontholestes murinus (assembly GCA_963969525.1). Taxonomy (NCBI): domain Eukaryota; kingdom Metazoa; phylum Arthropoda; class Insecta; order Coleoptera; family Staphylinidae; genus Ontholestes; species Ontholestes murinus. The sequence continues at coordinate 9,140,949 of OZ018389.1, read as the reverse complement.
TTCCTATAAATTGAGAAGATTTTCTTTCAGACTAAATGTTTTTTAATTCGTCTTCTTTTCGAGAATTCAGGTAAATTTCAGTAATTGCTTCTCTAGAATTCAACAATTTGTTTCAACTAGATCCTATAAAATTATTTAGATAGTTCTAAATTGCAGAATTTTTCATGGAGGGTCTAAAATTTTTTAGAAAAATTTTGCCTCGAAATCTTTTCTTATTTTCGAGAAAGTTTAAGGAATTTTCAGTAATATCTCTTCTCGATTTCAAGTTATTTTCTCAACTGGTCTTCTAAATTTCTAAGAGGCTCTAGAATTTTTAGAAATTTTTCATTTAGAAATTTAGACTTTTTTTCCAAGGGCTCAGGAAAGTTTCAGAAATTTCTCCTTCAGTTTTCAAGGTTATCTTCTTTTCTTCTAAATTGCAAAGATTTTCTTGAAGCCTCTAGAACTTTTTAGAAAATTTGTTTGTAGAAATCTTTTCTTGACGGATCAGGAAATTTTCAATAATTTCTCTTTTTTGAGACCCCAGATTTTTTAGATTTTTTTTTCTAAAATCTGGACTTACTTTTTCAGGAATTCAAGAAATTTCCACTAAGTTGTTCTCTAGGTTTCAAAATTTTTTAATTCAACTCGCTTTCAAAATTGTGAAGATTTTATTGGAAGCTCTAAAATTAAAAAAAAAATATTCGTTTAGAAATCTAGACTTCTTTTAAAAATTAAAAAAATTTCTAATAATTCCATCCATGGTACGGATTACCTCGTAGTAACTGTCTTTATCAAAAATTTTACTTAGTCAATTTTCTTTTATTCAAATTTTGCAATTAAAGTTATTGAAAACCGCGAGGCGATCAGTAATTAAAGTTAATATGTATATGTAGGGTGGGTGGGTGACCTCTATCCCACCCTCCAATCAGTAAAACATAAGCGAGGGTTTTAATGAAAACTTGTAAAACATAAATAAACATAACAGTATTGCAAAATTTAATAGTTATTCAAACAAATTTTGAAATTTAAGAAATTTTGAAAAATAAGACATAACTTTTCAAACAAATGTTAAATGAAAATCTGAAAAGGTGTTATTGAAATATTTTTTTTGTAAAGTTCTTAATTTAAAAATGTTTTTACTTATTGCTAATAAACTATAGAAACTAATTGTAAAGAATTCAAAATTGAGCAAATTAAATTATTAAAAATAACCTCATGGTTTTCGAGAAAAATATAGGGAAAGTATTATGATGGCCACATTACCATTTGTTTAGATAATAGCGGGGTTATTTTCAGAAATTAAGGAATTTCTCGTTAGGGCCAGGAGAATCTCTGTTAAATTATAGAACCATCCAAAGATAAACAGCTTCAAATTGACGGTTCGTTTTGGCTCCAGATTTGTTCCTAATTCAGTCATCACTAACAAAGAGAAGGCAAATGTTGAGTAATAAAAAATTCAAAATTAATTTGCTGACTTATATCCTTTAGTCCTTGGAATTTTCTAAATTATTTTCAAGACGAAGGATTTTTTTCTTCTGTTTGCATTTTATTTTAGGATATGACAAATTAATGTGATTTATGAAGAAAAACCTGAAACACAAAATTGCAACCATGATAATAGTGCATATATAGGGTGGATGGGTGTCCTCTAAGCCACCCTCTTATCGATAAAACATAAGCGAGGGTTTTAATTAAAAGTTATAAGTCGTAAATAAACATAACATTTTGCAAAATTTTATAGATTTATTCAAACAAATTTTTTAAATAACTTTTTGATGATGTTTTACTGATTGGAGGGTGAAATAGAGGGCACCCACCCACCCTACATATACATATAAACTTGAACTCCTTATCGTCTCGTGGCTTCCAATGAAATTAAACAAAACTTTTGAATAAAAAAATAAAAAAGGTAAAATTTTTGAGTGAGTAAATTGGTCAAAATTTTATACACTATGGATGGGCAGACTTTAAATTAGATTAGATTAGCTATAGAAATTCATTTATAATTGAACTTAAAGTTTGATTTTGTTTTATTTTTTTGATTGTTTTTGATTTGATTGTTTTTAGCAGCAAAACCATCAAAGATTAGCAATTAAAGTTATCATGTATATGTAGGGTGGGTGGGTGGCCTCTATCCCACCCTCCAATCAGTAAAACATAATCGAGGGTTTTAGTTATAAGTTGTAAAATGTCAACACAAAATAATTGCATTTTTTAATGATATATTCATAGAAATACTTAAAATAATTTTTGATGATGTTTTACTGATTGCAGGGTGAAATAGAGGCCACTTATTTACCCTACATATACATATAAACTTTAATTACTGATCGTCTCGCGGTTTTCAAGAACTTTAATTACAAAATTTGATGTTAAAAAATTGACAAAGTATTAGAATAGCTATAGGTCATTTATATTTAAATTAAATTTGGATTACGCTTTATTTTTTGATTACATAAAAGGTTTGTTCTTTTATACAGCAAAATTATTAATCATTGGTTTTCAATAACTTTAATTACAATATTTGAATAAAAGAAAATTGACAAAGTAAAATTTTTGAGTGTCTAAATTAATACAAATTATACACATAATTCGTGGAATGAATGGTAAAAGAAGACAGGCTGAAAGACCTACGGTCGATAGACATGACGACAAGGACGAAGAAATTTTATAATTTTTATGTCGTCCAAAAAATGTATTAATGTAAAGTATTACATTAATACATTTTTGGACGACATAACAATTATAAAAAGTATCCTATGTTTACATTTCTATTTTCAATTATGTTTTTGAATAGGGCAATCAAAAGAGTTGAAAGTAGCCTATCGAATTGGTGCATATTTGGCAGTTTAATACCATTACAAGAGTTTTTACGTAGAAGTTGGCTTTGATTTACTGGCTTTTTGGAATTTTGATCGAGTTGATTTTGATTTGCAAATATATCATCTTTTTTGGTGGTAGAGGCGTTTACTTCGTGGTAAATATTGTTTAACTTGGAATTAAAACACTTTATTTTATATTTATAATAAATGACTTCTTCAATATTTTAAAATATTGAATAAAGGTTCTAAGTGTTTATTATTATCTTCAAGTAACTCAATCAACCAAATTAAAAGATTTCTAGTACGATAATGATTAGCTTACAGTCGTAACTAAAGTCACTGTAAAAATTATAAAGTATAGTGGTAAAACAAAGTCACCGTGTTAAATTCCAAAAAATATCATCTAATTTATTAAGGTGAAAAAATAAAATTATTTTTTAAATTACCTTTTTGAATTCTAAAATCAATTTTTGCAGCATTTATTTTTGAAATTTCTAAAAACCGCAGTGAATTGTTCACAATATAAAAAGTTACAATATCATAAGACTATGATTTTATGTTTTGATTTTTAGTTTGATTAATGTTTTGCTAAAACAATTTTCAAATATTTGTTTAATAATATTATATTTATTAGATTTATATAATCAGTTTTATTAATTTTAAATACTTCTCCTGTTTTGTAGTATAGTATAAACCAGTGATAATGAGCCAGCTTCTCTTGCAAAATGTGTTAATTATTGCGTAGGATTAAATCAAAACTGCAATTAATGTCAAGCCGGAATAATCCTCACATAACATCTGCATGCCAATAAACCTTATCTCAGGTCATAATTGTGGATTATTTTCAAGGATAAACGAGTTTTTTTCGTTACAAGTTCTACGAGGTTTTTAAATACTTACTTTGCAATGTAATACTTTGTAATGGCAATTATATAGCTTCAATAAATATTTAATTTCAAAAATATTTTAATAGTTTTTAACGTAAATTTTCTTTCAAAATGAGGAAACTATTAATATCTGTTAAATTATTAACAGTAATAATGTAAAAAAGACACAAGCGCCGAACAGACAACTCATCCTTAACAATAATAGGTAATTAATTCAAAACACTTCGTTTGTTTCACTAAATTTAAAATTCACTCGACTAGTTTCGCTTTTTACAGCAATTTCAAGAGTAATTATTAGAAGAAAACCGGTGATGTTTATATATGTATATATATCCTTAACATTTTCTCCACAAGTACGTGTATGGAGAAAATGTTATGGATGTTATAATGGAAAATGTTAATTGATCGCACATTTATTGCGTTATGAAATTTAATTTCACCCCTAACTCGTAACTGAACGTAACTGAAGATAATTGAATTACAATTTACCCCACAACAGGCTACTCTATTCGCCAGCGCTCCGCACGGTGCAATCACTTTCCTAGCAACCCTCGTAGTTCGAAAGTTTTCCAGGCCCCTTATTGACAACGAAAAAAAATTCAATGTTTTTATTTTATATACATTCAACTTATATTTCAGTCACCTAGTAAAATCTTGAAACTAAACAAGTATTACACTTCCTAAATCCGCGCTCACGTTCTCCAGGAGATAAATCAGCGCTTCTAACTGTACATCAGCGGTTGTAAAGTAGACGTGCGTTTAATTACACAATTTTTCTGCCTCTTAACGAGGTCCGAACTCGGCGTTCCTTTCCGTTTTTTTTTTTTGCCTTCACATCGACTTTCCTAACACTGCGGCTAAATCGCGATTATTTGCGTGTAATTGCGTTTAATTAAAATTAAGCATCACGTCGATTTTTGCAATTTTATCAATTATCCTCGGGAACATTTAATTAAATTTTTAAATAAAATACTTAGCTCATATAAAAATAACACAATTTACGCTTGGTTTGTTTCACGAGCTACATGAGAAACTAATTCAAGAAACACTTAACTCATACAATTTTACCTGTCGCCCTCGAAAGTCTCAAACGCTCACAGTTGGGCGTCATCGCCCACGTTGAGAATCTATAGTCTACAAAATAAGAAATACAAATTTTGTACAAATACATTAGATAGATTGAAGATGCACGTCTCTCTAATAATTCTTCTAAAATAATAATTCTAAAATTTTGAGCTTCAAGGTTAACAAAAATTTCCGACGTATATATTTTTTTTACATAAAATTTTTTTGTGTACATTACGTGACCATCCTTTGGTAGGAAGAAGAAAAAAAATCACGGACGACCACGTCCAAGATATCTCCTAAACAAACAGACGGGGCTATTTTCCTATTCCCAGAAACGCAAAGTCAATAATGGACCGTGCTTGTAATAACACACACGGCAAGAACGAGTTTCTGATCTTCGTACGTGTACAGAGAATGGATTTTCTATATTGGGATTTAATTAATTCCCGGGACGCAATTATAATTTTAATGGGCGTGGGCCGTGCGTGAAGAAAAATACAATTAATTATAAGTTAGTTACCTTTTCTTTTACCCCCTTGCCAGAACCCTTCGCATCACAAAAAAAAATCCGATGTTTTGTGAGGATTAGCTTAATTTGTATCCGAACGAAAATTTTAAGTACATATTTTATTTCTACGCTCAATTGTTTTAATTATTAGCCCATCATCATTAGTTGATTTTGGTGTTTTAGAAACTATACTCATTACTCATAAAACATATAGGTTTGCAAATTGTATTTTTAGAAAGAGTAGACTACCTTTCTCATTAATTATAGATAGAAGAATATTGATTTAATTTAATTCGACTTTTAGCAAAAGACAGAATACAGAAAAAAAACAGCAGTGGAAATAGATTGCAAGTAATTGAGATATAAAACAAACTTAATTAAGTTTGACATTTAGTAGAAGACAGGATACAGAAAAAAACAGTAGTAGAAAATTGTCTGGAAGTAATTGAGATATTACAGTTGACACTTGTCCGATGACAGAAGATATAAAATAAACGATAGAAGAATATTGACTCAGTTTGACATTAAGCAGAAGACATAATATAAAGAAAAACATCAGTAGAAAATCGTCTGAAAGTAATTGAAAAATTAGATTTGACAGATGACAGAAGATATCTATTCTTTAGACTATTTAATACAAGAAAAACAAAATATTTTATGACAGAAGATATAAAACAAACGATACAAGAATATTGACTCAGCTTGACATTAAGCAGAAGACATAATATAGAGAAAAACATCAGTGGAAAATCGTCTGAAAGTAATTGAAAAATTACAGTTGACAGATGACAGAAGATATCTATTCTTTAGATTATTTAATACAAGAAAAACAAAATATTTTATGACAGAAGATATAATACAAACGATACAAGAATATTGACTCAGCCTGACATTAAACAGAAGACATAATATAGAGAAAAACATCAGTAGAAAATCGTCTGAAAGTAATTGAAAAATTACAGTTGAAAGATGACACAAGATACCTATTCTTTAGATTATTTAATACAAGAAAAACAAAATATTTTATGACAGAAGATATAAAACAAACGATACAAGAATTTTGACTCAGCTTGACATTAAGCAGAAGACATAATATAAAGAAAAACATCAGTGGAAAATCGTCTGAAAGTAATTGAAAAATTACAGTTGACAGATGACAGAAGATATCTATTCTTTAGATTATTTAATGCAAGAAAAACAAAATATTTCATGACAGAAGATATAAAACAAACGATACAAGAATATTGACTTAGCTTGACATTAAGCAGAAGACATAATATAGAGAAAAACATCAGTAGAAAATCGTCTGAAAGTAATTGAAAAATTACAGTTGACAGATGACAGAAGATATCTATTCTTTAGATTATTTAATACAAGAAAAACAAAATATTTCATGACAGAAGATATAAAACAAACGATACAAGAATATTGACTCAGCTTGACATTAAGCAGAAGACGTAATATAGAGAAAAACATCAGTGGAAAATCGTCTGAAAGTAATTGAAAAATTACAGTTGACAGATGACAGAAGATATCTATTCTTTAGATTATTTAATACAAGAAAAACAAAATATTTTATGACAGAAGATACAAAACAAACGATACAAGAATATTGACTCAGCTTGACATTAAACAGAAGACATAATATAGAGAAAAACATCAGTGGAAAATCGCCTGAAATTAATTGAAAAATTACAGTTGACAGATGACACAAGATATCTATTCTTTAGGTTATTTAATACAAGAAAAACCAAATATTTCATGACAGAAGATATAAAACAAGCGATACAAGAATATTGACTCAGTTTGACATTAAGCAGAAGACATAATATAGAGAAAAACATCAGTGGAAAATCATCTGAAAGTAATTGAAAAATTACAGTTGACAGATGACAGAAGATATCTATTCTTTAGATTATTTAATACAAGAAAAACAAAATATTTCATGACAGAAGATATAAAACAAACGATACAAGAATATTGACTCAGCTTGACATTAAGCAGAAGACATAATATAGAGAAAAACATCAGTGGAAAGTCGTCTGAAAGTAATTGAAAAATTACAGTTGACAGATGACAGAAGATATCTATTCTTTAGATTATTTAATACAAGAAAAACAAAATATTTCATGACAGAAGATATAAAACAAACGATACAAGAATATTGACTCAGCTTGACATTAAGCAGAAGACATAATATAGAGAAAAACATCAGTGGAAAGTCGTCTGAAAGTAATTGAAAAATTACAGTTGACAGATGACAGAAGATATCTATTCTTTAGATTATTTAATACAAGAAAAACAAAATATTTCATGACAGAAGATATAAAACAAACGATACAAGAATATTGACTCAGCTTGACATTAAGCAGAAGACGTAATATAGAGAAAAACATCAGTGGAAAATCGTCTGAAAGTAATTGAAAAATTACAGTTGACAGATGACACAAGATATCTATTCTTTAGGTTATTTAATACAAGAAAAACCAAATATTTTATGACAGAAGATATAAAACAAACGATACAAGAATATTGACTCAGCTTGACATTAAACAGAAGACATAATATAGAGAAAAACATCAGTCGAAAATCGTCTGAAAGTAATTGAAAAATTACAGTTGACAGATGACAGAAGATATCTATTCTTTAGATTATTTAATACAAGAAAAACAAAATATTTTATGACAGAAGATATAAAACAAACGATACAAGAATATTGACTCAGCTTGACATTAAGCAGAAGACATAATATAGAGAAAACATCAGTAGAAAATCGTCTGAAAATAATTGAAAAATTACAGTTGAAAGATGACACAAGATATCTATTCTTTAGATTATTTAATACAAGAAAAACAAAATATTTTATGACAGAAGATATAATACAAACGATACAAGAATATTGACTCAGCTTGACATTAAACAGAAGACATAATACAGAGAAAAACATCAGTAGAAAATCGTCTGAAAGTAATTGAAAAATTACAGTTGACAGATTACAGAAGATATCAATTCTTTAGATTATTTAATACCAAAAAACCAAAACATTTGAAGACTCTCATTGTAGTTTTTTACGCAGCCTTTTTTGGGTGAACAAAAATCCTTCAAATATCTTTTATAATTATTACGTCCAAAAATATTCCGTACAACTCTTATTTATTTTTGATATCAATCTAATGAGATAGCACTTTCCATTCTTCATTCAGGAACGTTCTCGTCGTTTTGCCAAACCAGATAACCAAAAAATACCGCTTATCTCCGGGGGCAATTATTGTTGGGCAACAAACGGTGCACTTAATACGACCTGCGAGCACCTCGAGCGGCTCTTTGAGGTTCGGCGCTCGGAAAACGTTGCAAAACCGATTTGGGAAGGTCAGTAAAGTTCAAAATGCCCGTGTAAGCGCGTTTCAACGCCAACCGTTGTCGTGATCTATGAGTTCGAAATAAAAATCACGGTTTCGGTCTTTGGGTCTCGTTCGGAGATAACGCGAACGGAATTCCAAAATTTTCGCAATACGTTCCAACTCACAATCATTTGCATGATCTATAATGAAATATTATATTACATAAATTAAATTGTAGTAAAATATTTCAGTGTTTAGAATTAAAATGTTTCTGGAGAAAATAAAACTTTACTGTTGGGCTTAAATCTATATTATCTGCTAATATAAAGAAAACTTTGTTGTAACATCTATTATCTAAAGTTTTGCACTATCTGCTTTTAAACCTTTAAATTTTAGGCTCGCTTTATGTGGTCGAAAAAATTATCTAACTTAAATTTTACGATTAAAACATGTTTGATGAAAATTAATTGAGCTTCTGAATACCTAAATCCATCAAGTTAATATCCCTGTTGGCATTTTGGCGTTGAACGTGACGTGAAGAAACTTAATGTTATAAGTTAGATAATTTGATTTTGTAGGGTGCTTCATTAGCTTTGGTCATTTGCGAAGTTAGATAGTAGTAGTAGCATTTATTTATCAACTGTGCTAACATAATAAAATCGAAAATAACAATACACTCTTACAAAAAATTTGTTTGCAAAAGGAAAAGCTTGAGTTCATAATAAAATATTCTTCCACTCTTACATCCATAGACGACACTGCTATCACAGAAGGTCTTTAAGATGAAGGTTCACTATTATATTGACGAATTTGGCTTCTTTTCCTCTAGTTAAACTTGTTATGTCATTGTCCTTATAATAATAAGTTGATATCTACTGTCCAAAGTTTTGTTCATCTCTTCTTCCTTTAAAACCCTTTAGAATAAGTTCATATTATTTTTTTTCTGTCTTTTAATTACACGCTCATCTCGGAAATGTTTTATTTGTAACGAGGCCTCGCCACGATTCACACCATCTTAAGGTCTAATAAATTGGTTTCCGAGGAGTTGGCCGTAATGGTCCAGATTATTAAGAGTCATCGGCGTCCGGAGTAATTACTGAGTGTTAACAAAATGAGAGGAGAGATCGCTACGCGGCTACGTAGGCGCCATCATTGTAATTATTATTTTTTTTTTTGGCCGATTCGATCGTCTCGTCTTTGTTGGGATGATTAATGGAGCCGCGATAATGTTAGATTTTATTAAAGCATAATGAAGGTTAATTGCTTCGTAGATGGTTTCAAAAGAAACAAGAAAATTTTGGTCACAAATTTTTGTCAGTAAAGAAATAAGTGAAGAAAAAGCGTTTGCAACAAATTTATTAATCTAATTAATTAGATTTCAACAACTAACAGCCTCAAATATTCAGTTAATTAATTAGATATAATATGGATTTCGTTAACCAGTTAAAATCCATACTTGTTTTGCTATTCTCTTGATGGAAACAAATTTTCAAATTGGGAGAAGTAAAACTCTTCTAATATAATAAGAATTTTACTTCTCCCAATTAAAATCCTCTAATTTAGATGAGGAATATGAACAAATCTCTTCTTAAAGATGAAGTATCGTAATTGCCCCTTGAATGAAGCTAACTGTAACTACAGTCAAAATTTACGCATAATTTTTATTACCTCGTAACCACAACCAACAATATAAATAATACGATTATTTTTCGACCTTAAGCGATAATTAATCGAAAATTTTTAATTAAAAAATGCCACGTGCAACGCGAACGATAATTTCCCCCCATATAAAAAAAAATGTTCCACAGAATTCCAATTAGCATAATTAACTCGATCTGGATGGGCACTTAAATTAAAAATAGTACACATTATCGCCATTAATAAGGAGACGTAATTAGGGGAACCGGTTTACGGTTTCGAGGCATGTGTGTGTGTGTGTGTGTGAGTATGCTGCCCTCGGAGATGAGGAGAAAAAAGAAATCGGATTGGATCAGATCGGATCAGTCGGAGGTCTTGCCACATCTCCTCTCGAAATTTATTGCTCTTTCAAATAGACCCGGACGGTTTTATCGATGCGGAGATTTTAATATATATATATATAAATGCCCGTTGATAATTGTTCGAAGATATTTTTTTGGCTACGCTGGGACACCGAGGTTCTTTTTTGGGCAAGTGTCTTTATTGATTTAAATGATGCAATTCTATATCAGATAGATAATGATCGAAATTATGTAAGGATACTTTGAACTTTTTTTAGATAGGATACTAAAATGATTTAAAAGGTCATACGATAACTCAAAACATTCCAAATATTTTGGATCTTCTTCATCATCATGTGGCGACAGTTGACTCTCAGTCAAACTCTGATCGACAAAGGTAGACTGATGTTTTCCCAAACCATTGGTGAAGATTACTTAGCTATGATGTTGTACAAAGCCAAATGCTAATTTCATGTCTGTAATTTAATAAAAAGTTTGTTTTCTATCCCCAAAAAAATTGTTTTCCATTTTTTCTACTGCTGTCCAAAAAGTCTGCTTCTGATATTAATAACAATCTTTACTTTCATGTGCTCAAGAGTAAAGAGTAAACTGATTATTGTTTTTAGTATCTATAAGAAATAATATTGCTGTCCAAAAATCTGTTTCCAAAATTAATAACAAACTTTACTTGCATGTGCTCAAGAGTAAATAGTAAACAGATTATTTTTTCTAGTATTCATGAGAAATAATACTGCTGTCCAAAAAGTCTGTTTCTAAAATTAATAACAAACTTTACTTTTTTATGTCTTTAAAAGTGAAGAAACCCTCAAGCAACAGATTATTGTTTCTAAAATTTATGATAAACTTAGTTTTATTTCTTCGTGATAATAAATTTTATCCTAATAGATTATTGTTTCTTGTATTTATAACAACATTTGGCTTTTATCTTACTTACTTTTTACTGCAACATTTTTGTTTAATGTTGTCTTGGTGTTTTAGAAAAGGTAAGTTTTTTAGACTTCCAATAAAATCGATAAACTCTCACAATTTTATTCGAAGTCTAAAGAACTTGAAATTTACAATTTTTCAAATCGCTGAATGCAATTTTATTTCCTTACAATTAAGATTATAGTTTTACAACTTTGTTTCCAGCCATGGCGAGGCATTTTTTTCTAAAGAAATATCGTAAATGTCTAAAATGTGAATAGATTTAAAATTCTATAAGTTAATTTCTTAAGTGGTTTTATTTTTAAAAATTTTCAAACCTCTGAACGAAATTTTATTTTCTTACCATTAAGTTTAGAGGGCTGCCATTTTGTTTTCGGATGCCGTGCGGCAATTGTTTTGATGAAATATTATAAACGTTTTAATTATTAATATAATTGGTAATTTTGAAGCTAATTTTTCAAGGGGTTTAATTTTTACAATTTTTTAAACCGCTGAATGCAATTATATTTCCTTACAATTAAGTTTAGAGTTTTGAAACATTGTTTCTAGCAATGGGGACGCAATTTTTTCTGAAGAAATATCGTAAATGTGTAAAATGTGAATAGATTTTGAATTCTATAAGTAAATTTCTTAAGTTGCTTTGTTTTTAAAAATTCTCAAACCTCTGAACGAAATTTTATTTTCTTACCATTAAGTTTAGAGGGCTGCCATTTTGTTTTCGGATGCCGTGCAGCAATTGTTTTGATGAAATATTATAAACATATTAATTATTAATATAATTGGTAATTTTAAAGCTAATTTTTCGAGGGGTTTAATTTTTACAATTTTTTAAACCGCTGAATGCAATTTTACTTCCTTACAATTAAGATTATAGTTTTTCAACTTTGTTTCCAGCCATGGCGAGGCATTTTTTCTGAAGAAATATCGTAAATATATAAAATTTGAATATATTTCGAATTCTATAAGTTAATTTCTTAAGTGGTTTTATTTTTAAAAATTTTCAAACCTCTGAACGAAATTTTATTTTCTTACCATTAAGTTTAGAGGGCTGCCATTTTGTTTTCGGATGCCCTGCGCCAATTGTTTTGATGAAATATTATAAACGTATTAGTTATTAATATAATTGGTAATTTTAAAGCTAAAGTTTCAAGGGGTTTTACTTTTAGAATTTTTCAAACCGCTGAATGCAATTTTTATTTCCTTACAATTAAGATTATAGTTTTTCAACTTTTTTTCCAGGCACGGCGAAGCAATTTTTTCTGAAGAAATATCGAAAATGTCTAAAATGTGAATAGATTTAAAATTCTATAAGTTAATTTCTTAAGTGGTTTTATTTTTTAAAATTTTCAAACGTCTGAACGAAATTTTATTTTCTTACCATTAAGTTTAAAGGGCTGCCATTTTGTTTTCAGATGCCGTGCGGCAATTGTTTTGATGAAATATTATAAACGTTTTAATTATTAATATAATTGGTAATTTTAAAGCTAAAGTTTCAAGGGGTTTTATTTTTACAATTTTTTAAACCGCTGAATGCAATTTTATTTCCTTACAATTAAGATTATAGTTTTACAACTTTGTTTCCAGCCATGGCGAGGCATTTTTTTCTAAAGAAATATCGTAAATGTCTAAAATGTGAATAGATTTAAAATTCTATAAGTTAATTTCTTAAGTGGTTTTATTTTTAAAAATTTTCAAACCTCTGAACGAAATTTTATTTTCTTACCATTAAGTTTAGAGGGCTGCCATTTTGTTTTCGGATGCCGTGCGGCAATTGTTTTGATGAAATATTATAAACGTTTTAATTATTAATATAATTGGTAATTTTGAAGCTAATTTTTCAAGGGGTTTAATTTTTACAATTTTTTAAACCGCTGAATGCAATTATATTTCCTTACAATTAAGTTTAGAGTTTTGAAACATTGTTTCTAGCAATGGGGACGCAATTTTTTCTGAAGAAATATCGTAAATGTGTAAAATGTGAATAGATTTTGAATTCTATAAGTAAATTTCTTAAGTTGCTTTGTTTTTAAAAATTCTCAAACCTCTGAACGAAATTTTATTTTCTTACCATTAAGTTTAGAGGGCTGCCATTTTGTTTTCGGATGCCGTGCAGCAATTGTTTTGATGAAATATTATAAACGATTTAATTATTAATGTAATTTGTAATTTTAAAGCTAGAGTTTTAAGGAGTTTAATTTTTAGAATTTTTCAAACCGCTGAATGCAATTTTATTTCCTTACAATTAAGTTTAGAGTTTTGCAACTTTGTTTCCAGCCATGGCAAAGCAATTTTTTTGAAAGAAATATCGTAAATATGTAAAATGTAAATAGATTTTGAATTCTATAAGTAAATTAATTAAGTTGCTTTGTTTTTAAAAATTCTCAAACCTCTGAACGAAATTTTATTTTCTTACCATTAAGTTTAGAGGGCTGCCATTTTGTTTTCGGATGCCGTGCAGCAATTGTTTTGATGAAATATTATAAACGATTTAATTATTAATGTAATTTGTAATTTTAAAGCTAGAGTTTTAAGGAGTTTAATTTTTAGAATTTTTCAAACCGCTGAATGCAATTTTATTTCCTTACAATTAAGTTTAGAGTTTTGCAACTTTGTTTCCAGCAATGGCGAAGCAATTTTTTTGAATAAATATGTAAAATGTGAATTTTGAATTCTAGAAGTTAATTTCTTAAGTGGTTTTTGTTTTTAGATTTTTAGAAATTTGCAAACCTATGAATGCAATTTTATTACCTTACCATCAAGTTTCAAGTGCTATCATTTTGTTTCCAGCTACATCACGGCAATTGTTTTGGAAAAATATTGTAAATCTGTTAATTATAAATGTATTTTTAAATTTTTAAGCTAATTCTTTGAGTGGTTTTGTTTTTACCAATTTTCAAACCATTTCGTTACAATCAAGTTTTAAATGGTGCCATTTTGTTTCCAAATGCGATGCAGCGATTCATTTTATTTGCATTAAATAAAGGTGTGTAATCTTCTTTAGAAAAGCTTTCAAGAATTTTTCTAAAGATATTGTTTTAAATTTTAGAACTGCTGGTAGCACTTTAAAATTTTAATCTTCTATACATAATCAACTACTTTTTATTTAGCATTTGAAGAGAATAGACCTCATGGGTTTTTATAAGATACACTGAAGGTATATTGTTTCTAAATTTAGATGAGAAATGTTGGTTTTAATCTTCAGAAAGTAAAAACTTCAAATATACCTGCTATGTAGACCAGCTAAGAATAATATTTTCACAAGGCTCTTAAGACGTTTTATGGGTGGAAATGATTTACTTTGCTTCACGATCTGTAATGTAAATTTAGAACTGTCCATGTAATATAATGTTTACACAAATTGGCGTGAAATTGCGTGGATTTTATAAATGGCCACATATTATTAAGAATAATATTTGAAAAAGGCTTTCAGGACTTTTCTATTGGGTTGCAAAGCTATGTGGAAATGATCTTGTCTTGCTTTACGATCTGTAATGTTAATTTAGAACTTCCCTTTAACACAAATTAACATGAAATTGCATGGATAATGTTTTAGAGACCTAACAAATCCATTATTTATTAATTTTCTGGAAGCTAATTTTTCATTAAAACATGCTAATAACATAAGATGCATCCAATGCTCAGGCATTAAACCAAAAGAAACGATAGCTTAAACGCTACCGTCGAAATCTTCCGGGTACTTTCGAAGGAAGTGTTGATCGGCGATTACACGAAGTCTCAATTTATTATATCCAGAGATTACATATTTTTTTAACGAAGATATCCAATCGCCTGTAATTTATTCGAAACTCCTGGAATCGTTTCCGTCTACATCCATCCTCGCCATATTAAACAGCCACATCCTGCCTTGGTTTAATTGGATTACACCCAATTTGCATAATTAAACGTTATCTATTTATCAAGGTGTCACGATCGGGTACGGGCAGATGTATAAATAAGGAAATCGTACGCGTTGCTCAATCGCGGCGAGGAAGTGGAAGATGTAATTAGTCGTAAATAAATGTGGTATGGAATAATTAATCGAAATACTGTGCGGTTGGCCCGGATGAGATGTAAAAAAATAATAAAATTTTCATTCAGGTTGTTCATTTAGATGTTTCCTATTAGAAGCATAAAGGATTATATGTTATTTTTAATTAATCATGGTGTAATAATGCTATAAATTAGAGGATTTTGGCCATATAGAGCGGAATGATAAGTATAGACTCCTTCAAAACATCATTTAGGCCAAAATTGCAGGCTGTCGAAGTCAAGAAGGCAGAAAACAGTTATGGCTTAAAAATCTGAGAAAATGGTACCACCACAACGTTGTTTAGAATTGATATAGATAAAGTAAGGTTGCAGCTACTAGTTGTAAACGTACTTGGAGTACAATTCACTAAAAGAAGAAGAAGATGAAGGTTAGGTTAGGTTAGGTTAGGTTAGGTTAGGTTAGGTTAAAGAAGAATAAGCATAGATGCAAGTATTTAAATAGGTACGTCCAATATTTTTTTATCGATTTAATTGTTTTATTAACGCGGTATTTTAAGTGACTTAAAATTTAACATGTGTGTGTATAAACGTTATAACGGTATAACAGTTATACAAAACAAAGTGATTATTGTGTTTAATTTTGTGATTAAATATGTATAACGAAGTAGAAGCCTCCATCTTCAATGAGTTAACATGTGTTTTCTTATACCAATAGATAACTGAATATTAAATAGATATTTTCGCACCAGAAATTGCTATAGATCACTTAGAGGTATATGAAGTAATTCATGAAGATTAAATTAATAATTTAAAGTTTGCTTAAAGTTTTAAACGACTTCTTAATTTAAAATATTTGCAAATGAAAGACAAGTAGGAGAAATAATGTATTTACTCGAGTGATAACCTTAACGATTCCTCGAAACTGTTTGACTACCAAATCAACTACTTATTTCTGGTAGTCATTGCTTATGAGTTTCTCTGTATTTTCTATTTGTGACAATTCCTAGGAATGCTACGAGTTATAAAGATTATCACTTTTTTTTCCGAAATTGATATATTTCACTCAAATTATTACATAAGTCTAAACCGTTTATTATTAAATCTACAATTTCTGTTTACTTCCACCGAGATAATCAATTCAAAACGTTTTTACCTGAAGCAACCGCAAACAAACACAATTACAATTATTAATAATTACATCATAATGTTAATTAATTACCCGAACGACACCTACAAACGAATAACAAATTAAGCTTGAGGTTTACGCAGAAACCAGCGTCGGTTAGTAAACACGAATATTAATTTCTCCGAAGGCTTCATTTGAATACACCAGATTGATCTGTCGGAATCGAAATCAATGGCGACAGAAATGAGAATAAATAGAAAAACAAGCCGGTTATATAACGATCCGCCTATGGTTATTATGGACTGATGTAAATGATTCGGAGAAAAGAAGGAGCTTGGCGAAGAAGAAAAAAAAGTATAAATTATGCGGCTACCAGAAAAAGGAAAAGGAACGGATTTGAATTTCAAAGTAGGCTTTGTGCTACGGGACAAAATGAAATGTTGAGGATTCCGTTTCGAAGAATGACGCTTCTTCGAGAGATTAATGATCTTGATTAATAGGAATTTAGTGTATGGCCCAAAAATTTTATTATATATATCGGTTACTACGATATTAATACTAAATTAGTGTTTTGATCACTTTAGATTATCAAAAGAAGTTAACATATTTTGATTGTTGAGGTAGTACCTTGGAATTCCAAAATGGATATTACTGTCGAAAAATTTTCATAATTCAGGTAAAGTAATTAAAATTAATCGATAATCTAATCGAATATCGGAAACGTTCAATAATAGATCGCCCGCACCAATTACCATCGTTGGCGAAAACAAAGCGGTACAGCTGTTGTTGCATGGGCGTGTACAAGAAACCGCTGGTAATTTCTTCACATCGCACTAAGTCAGATAATATCAGTGAAAGCAATACATGCGGCAATCAATTTTCAAATTAGCCATATCGTTTAAATTCGACAAATCGCCAGTGGCCTTTGTTACCGATACCCTAAGTACTCGTGCTGCCAATAAAAGTGACTTTAGAGGCCGACCACGTAACCGGCAGCGTACGCACAGTTATTTCTCTCTTTTTTCAGTAAACCGTGCAATTAAGCATTCAAGGTTGGCAGCACTAAAATTCTATTACATCACTATAGTTTAATTAGCCTGGCTAATTTTACGCGAGCGTTCCGATCACCGTAAATCTTGTCGGATATAAATCACTTCACTGAAGGCGGCCGGTACTAATCACGGACGGGCAGCAGTACCAAAGCGGGATATTTATTTGAAACGTGACTCCCGGTACGGGACTAATGCAAATTCCTGCTAAGTGTGTCGTTTGAATTAATATGCGCGCGGCCTGCTGCTTGTTTGCTAATCTCTCTGGCATTAAATCCCACCAGAAGTACAAAAATGTAGATTTAACGATTAGATTAACAGAAATTGTTCCGAGTTTACTCACAAAGGTCATACGATTAAAGGAATAGATGACAGACTGTAACGGCCATTGCAGCTGGAAAATGACCTTCCAAACTTGAGAAATAATCAAATTTATATTAAACCATCAAAATTCACCAAGAATCCTGAAGCTTCTCCAAAAATTTGATTTCTGGATCACGTGGAACAAATTGCATGAAGTACTAGCAGAATCCGAAGAAATCCTTATCATAATCTGTGCTTTAAATTGCTTATTATTCAACTGTCATTTCATGCTTTATCAAAATTCTATTTGCAATACTATCGTTTATAAAACTATGTTTCTGTAAAAACTCATTATGTCAAATGTTATTATAATTAGAGTATTTGGCATTTAGACGTCTATGAACCTATTATCCTGTCAATAGTCATTCTGTCATCATCATTTTGATAAAGTCATTGTCAAACTGTCACCCTGTCAACAGTACTCAAGTACTCAAATGAAATATTTTACATTCTATCGTCTATTAATTTGTTATTGAAAAATTAAACAAAAACGTTTACTTTGTTAATATCACACTTTGATATTCTAATGTCATTAGACTGCCTGTTATTCTACCAACTGGCATTTCATGATTGACATTCTGTCAATTGTCATTCTAATCTCATTATACCGCCTATAATACGGTTAACTCGCATTTCATGTTTTGTTAAAATTCTGCCATTTATGAAACTGACAACTGTTCAAACTATTTGCCAATTTGGCGTCTACATAATTATGATCCTATCAACTGATGTGTCATTATACTGTCAATTATTCTGTCAACTGTCATTATAATGTCATTATCCTATCTGTTGATAGGTTGACTGTCAATTTGAAATTTCTCAAATTTTTTTCATCTATTGAACTGTCATCCAGTCAATTATCAATTTTCATTCTTATTTCATTATACTGCCTGTAATTCTCTCAACTGCGATTTCATGATTTGACAAAATTCTTTTGCCTATAAAACTGTCAACCTTTCTACAGACATACCTTTTAAAAAATAAATATTTTTCAATTTGGAGTCTATAAAATGATCATCCTGTCAACTGGTATTCTAATGTCATCATCTTTCCTGTTAATACGTCTACTGTTATTTTAAAATTATATTATACTGTCAAATATCTTGTCAACTGTTATATTAATGTCATTATCTAGTCTGTTGATACAACTGTCATTTTGAGATTTGTCAAAATTCTTTCATCTATTTAAGTGTCATTCTACCAATTGTCTTTCTAATATCATTTTATTGCCTGTAATTATCTCAACTGTCATTTCATATTTTGTCAGAATTCTGTCGCCTATGAAACTCTCAACCTGTCATACACTAAACAAAAAATAAAATTAATTATTTGTCAATTTGGTGTCTATAAAACTATCATCCTGTCAACGGACATTCTAATGTCATTATAATATCAATTATTCTGTCATTATCATACCTGTTTATACGCCTGCTAATTGACAGGATGACAGTTCAATAGATAAAAGAATTTTGACAAATCTTAAAATGAAAGGATTTGTCAAAATTCGTTTATCTATTGAATTTCATTGTCATTCTAATCTCATTATGCTGATTGTAATTCTCTCAAATGCTATTTCATGATTTGTCAAAATTCTGTCGTCTATGAAACTGCCAACAGTCACACTTAACAAAAATAAAATAAACTATTTGTCGCCTATAAAATTATCATCATATCAAGTGGCATTCTAATGACATTATAGTGTCAATTATTCTGTCAACTGTCATTCTAATGTCATCATCTTTCCTGCTAATACGTCTACTGTTATTTTAAGATTTGTCATCTACCGTTTTTTATGTTTTGTCAAAATTCTACCGAGTATGTAACTGTCAATCTATCAAAAGTTATACCTTTAACAAAATAAAATAAACTATTTGTCATAATCTATAAAATAATCATCCTAACAATCAACTGACATTCTAATGTCATTACACTATCAGCTATTCTGTCAATTTTTATCTTAATATATTATATTGCCTGTGAAAACGGCAACTGTCATTTTGAAATTTGTCAAAATTCTATTCAACTGTCATCCTGTCAACTGTCATTATAATCTCATTATACTGCCATTTCATTATTGATCAAAATTCTGTTGACTATGAAACTGTCAACAGTTATACCCTTAACAAAAAATTAAATAAAACATTTGTCAATTTGGCGTCTATAAAATTATCAACCTATCATATGACATTCTAATGTCACTACACTGTCAGCTATTCTGTGAATTTTCATTTTAATGTATTATATTGCCTGTGAAAACGTCAACTGACATTTTGAGATTTGTCAAAATTCTATCAACTGTCATTCTAATCTCAATATACTGCCATTTCATTATTGGTCGACTATGAAACTGTCAAACTGTCAACAGTTATACCCTTAAAAAATTTTTGTCAATTTGGCAAATAAAATTATCATCCTGTCAACGGACATTCTTATGTCATTATAATGTCAATTATTCTGTCAACTGTGGTTCTTATGTCATTTTCTTGCCTGTCAACTTTTTAAGATTTGTCAAAATTCTTACATCTATTGAACTGCCATCCTTTCAACTACCATTCTAATATCATTATACTGCCTGTTATTCTGTCAAGTGCCATTTTATATTTTGTCAAAATTCTATCGCCTATGAAACTGTCAATCTGTCAAAAGTTATAGCCTCAAGAAAAATTAAAATATTTTTTTTTTATAAATTTGGCGTTTATAACATTATCATCATAACAACTGGCATTCTAATGTCATTATGCTGTCAATTATTCTATCAACTCTCATTTTAATGTCTATACTTTCATCTACTGAACTGTCATCCTGTCAACATTCTAAACTCATCATCCTGCCTGCAATTCTCTCAACTGTCATTTCATGATTTATGTCGCCTATAAAACTGGCAACCTGTCAACAAGAAATTTAATAAACTATTTGTCATTTAGCGTCTACAAAATTATCAACGTGTCAACTGGCATTCTAATGTCATGATACTGTCAATTATTCTGTCAACTGTCATTCTAATATCATTATATTGCCTAATATTCTCTCAACTGTTATTTCATGATTTGTCAGAATTCTGTCGCCTACGAAACTGTCAACCTATCAGCAGTCACACCCTTAACAAAAAATAAAATAAAATATTTGTCAATTGGCGCCTATAAAATTATCAATATGTCAACTGGTATTCTAATATCATTATACTGTCAAGTATTCTGTCAGCTGTCATTTGAATGTCATTTTCTTGCCTATACTTTCATCTATTGATCTGTCATTCTGTCAACATTCTAACCTCATTATTCTGCCTGTTATTGTCTCAACTGCCATTTGATGATTTGTCAAAATTCTGTCGCCTATGAAACTGTCAACCTGTCAACAGTTAGACACTTAAATAAAATAAACTATTTGTCAATTTGGCGTCTATAAAATTAAAATCCTTCAATTGAAATTCTAATGTCATTATACTGTCAATTAGTCTATCAACTGTCATTATAATGATACTTCGCCTGTTAACACGTTGATTGAACTGTCATCATGCCAATTATCAATTGTCATTTAAATCTCATTATAGTGCAAGTAATTCTCTCAACTGCCATTTCATGCCATTTCTGTCGCCTATGATACTGTCAATCAGTCAATAGTCATACCCTCAACAAAAATAAAATAAATTATTTGTTAAATTAGCGTCTATAAAATTATCACATGTCAACTGATATTTTAATATCATTATATTGTCAATTATTCTGTCAATGGTCATTTTGAGATTTGTCAAAAATTTTTCATCTATTGAATTGTCATTCTAATATCATTATATTGTCAGTGTCATTTTATGTTTAGTCAAAATTCTGTCAACCTGTCAAGAGTTACCCATAACAAAAAATAAAATATCCTATTTGTCAATTTGACGTCAATAAAATTATCATCCTGTCAACTGGCATTCTAATGTCATTATACTGTCAATTATTTGGATAACTGTCATTTTTATGTCATTATCTTGCCTGTTATTTTAAGCTTTGTCAAAATTCTTTCATCTATTGAAGTGTCATCCTGTCAATTGTCATTCTAATTTTATTATACTGCATGTCATTCTGTCGATTACCATTTTATGTTTTGTCAATATTCTACTACCTATAAAACCGTCAATCTGTCCTGACAGCAGTCATATCCGTAACAAAAAATAAAATAAACTATTTGTCAATTTGTCCTCTGTAAAATTATCACCATACTGTCAACTGTCATTCTAATGCCATTATCCTGTCTGTTAAGGCGAAAGAAGTCATTTTGAGATTTGTCAAAGTTCTTTCATCTATTGAAGTGTCATTCTGTTAATTGTCATTCTAATCTCATTATACTGCATGTCACTCTGTCGATTACCATTTTATGATTGGTTGAAATTATGTAAACGTGTCAACTGTCATACCCTTAACAAAAAATTAAATAAACTATTTGCCAATTTGGCGTCTAAAAAATTATCATTCTGTCAACTGGCATTCTAATATAATTATACTGTCAATTATTATTTCAACTGTCATTCTAATGTCATTATCTCGAGTGTTAATACGTCAACTGTTATTTTAAAATTTGTCAAAATTCTTTCTTCTATTGAACTGTTATCCTGTCAAGTATCATTCTAATCTCATTATACTTCTTGTCATTTTGTCAACTGCCATTTTATATTTTGTCCAAATTCTAAAAACTATTTGTCAATTTGGCGTCTAATGTCATTAAAGTGTAAATTATTCTGTCATTATCTTGCCTTTTAATGTCAACTGTCATTTTGGGATTTGTCAAAATTTATTGTATCTATATCTTGTCATCGGTGACTCTATCAACTGTCATTATAATAAAACTGTCGTGTCACCAGTCATTCTGTCAACTGTAATTTTAACAAAATATTTACAATTATTTAGTCTATAGAGCTGTCATCTCATTAACTATCATTCTAATAAAAGCGTTTTACTATCTGTCATCCTGTCAACTGATTACATGATTTGTCAAATTGTCTTCCAATCAGTAGCCAGTTTCAGTCAACTGTAATATTTTATCTGCAAAACTATCATTTTAGTTTATTTTTAGCAGTTTAATAAGGTTTTACTGATATTTGATATCATTAGGAAACATTTGCCATTCTGTCATCTATGACAGAAATGAACTTGAGCAAGAAGATCGCGATATTAGTGGAAAAATACCCACACTAATAAATAACGTCAATTATCGTATCGTAATTTTCCACCGTCTACAATTAAACGTGGAAAAAAATTATGAGAAAAACTCGAGCGGTAATTACAATAATTACGGCGGCAAGTGTGCTGTTGTTTCAGGCGAAACAAATTAAAAGCGATCCAATTGCGTAAACGCCGTAATGGCCGGCCTCTCCACGACGAAAATACAGGATGCGAGACCGTCGATGGTATTATAATTAAATTGTCACAATCTAAATAAGAATGGTTAGGCCAGTACGCCCAGGTCCGCATTTACATTGAGGTAGCCTGACAAATATGCAAATGATTTTATTCCGTTGGCTGTGTGTGCGTGTGTTTATATCGGTTGACAGATGACATATTAGTTTACGACTACTATTGTCTAAGAGTGTCTAACAGTGGCGGCGTGACCTCGCATAAACGGCGAAAAATTTATTCATGGAGAAAAGAAGTCGAGGAACGGTATTAATTCAGTGCGCGCCGCGGAGGTCGTGGGTGGACTTCGATTTGAATACAATCAAGACCGTTTTCTTTCGGCGTAGCCGTACACTATCTGGTTGCTGTATCAAAATGGCGACTAAACAATATACAAATATTCAAGTTTTTGATTATTGGCAAATATTCTTCACACTATTGGATTGTTTAAGTCTAGGAGATGTAATTTCCAAAACAATTCTGTTAAGGTAGGTAGAACTCAAAGTTTTCATAGTTGATGCTTGTTAAGTTACATTGTTGATAAGAAATGGTTGAAGAGAAACTTCTTCTTTAGGATTCTGATCCTTAAGAGTGATCTGACACGTTACAGACGAGTGAAATTAAAATCAAGGGCCAAAGTTTAAACTAGCAAAATTTTACAACCGACGATACCAAGGCTAGTTTTATACGATATCCAATCACAATAAAATTCATCGTAGCTGGATAA
The DNA here is from genome assembly GCA_963969525.1 of Ontholestes murinus. NCBI lineage: Eukaryota > Metazoa > Arthropoda > Insecta > Coleoptera > Staphylinidae > Ontholestes > Ontholestes murinus. Next base: position 9,116,784 of record OZ018389.1, on the reverse strand, counting down.
ACTCCGCCCAGTCTTATCCATCCAATTTTTGTCTGTTTTCTATAATATTTGTGTATATTCATATGTATTTTTTTTAAAGGAAGCTAAAGACTAATAAAATTAACCATAAACAGCATCACGTCCATGATTTTAATAAACATTAAGAAAGTAGCTGAAGGATAATGAATAAGAAAAGCTCGGAACAGAAAATCATGGCATGATCTAGAAGATCGAACTTCATAGAGCGTCATTGAATGTCATAATTTAAGTACGACGCGCGACAATGCAATACAATTCAGTAGAGATCACGATAAAATAACTGCAAGGTATTATGGAAATAATGGAAGGAGGACATCAGGAAAGTATCTGAAAAATAATGGCTAAGAAGATCACAGGACAGGAAAATCTAAGCGGAATCTTTATTTCCAGAAGTAAAAATTAGTACTAGTAGTATGAAAGGTTTTATGCATCAGAAATATATAAACATGGCATGTTGCAAGACACTACATTAAAATCCAGTAGGGACCATGAAGAAATACAGCGAGGCAAATAAAGACCATAAAAGCCATTGCTATTGGTTTACGATAGATAAGACATAAACAGAGCAATGAACAAAAATATACAAAAATTCGTAAAAGGAGGGCAGGTTGGAGAGCACCTACCAACCCCACAAATAATCTTTTAAACCTTTAACATAATACTGGATATGATTGGTTAAATAACCGACATTACCGAATTTACATTTTTTTTTCTTAAACGCAAACACAATAAGTAATTATTTATTAAACATGTTGTTCTTTTAACATCAGTTTTAACCTTTTTATTTATAGTTTCATAAAACTGCTTGTAATCTTTTTGTATTAAGAACAGCATTTGAGGATTTCACTAATGGTTGGTAGTACTCATCTACATCTTCTATAGCTTTATTATAACTATCCCTAGTACAATAAGTATTGGAGTACATGGGCATTCGAAAGGTAGGTGGGTGGTCACTAAGCTTCTTCTAAACATCTTAAATATACGTGGCAGTTTTATTCAATTAAAGCTTAAAGTTTGAATAATTTCTAATTTTTCCAAAACAAAAATATCCATTTATTCGTCAACACATAACTCATTTATTTCTTTTTCTTTTGAAAAAACAAAACTACGACTAGCAGTTGCATTAATGTAGGATTGATAGGTGCCCCCTATTTCACCCTCTAATTATGTAAGACTTGTCTTAATTAAAATTTAATTGTACAATATCAATATTTTTTTTTATTAAATGAAAACTTCACTTTGATTTATTATTTGATCGACTAACTTATCCTCCAATCTGTCTAGGATGATAAGTTAAAAGTCCCCCACCTAATCTAAACACATTTACTCCCATTTGCATCGAATTATACCAAGTTTTTTTTAAAGTAATAATTAATAAATTAATTATTTAAAATATTCTATTTCTAGTTGAAAATTATTTGTAGGGTAGGTGGGTACCCTTTAACCCACCACTAATATGTTAATCATAGGTGAGGGTTTTACTCAATATTTATTAATTTATTAAAAGGTTCCTTTATTTATTAAGTAAATGTTATTAAATATCTTCTTCCTACAAACCCTTATTTATGTTTTATTAATTGAAGGGTGGGACAGTGGCCACCCACCCACCCTACATATACATTTGTACTTAAGCTACTGAGCGTTGTTCGAATTGCAGCCAAATACATAACACCAAATTTAGTGATACTAATAAAAATATAACCAGTGTTGTTCCATGTAAGTAAAATATATATGTAGGGTGGGCGGGTGGCCACTATTCCACCCTCCAGTCAGTTAAATATAAGTTATGGTTTGTGATTGATAAAATTCTATTCGAAATCATTTTTACTTCAGAAATAAAGCATAATTCTTTCAATGTTATAATAAACATTTAGCAAAATCGTCGCGTAAGTTCAAACATTGGAGAGTGGGATAGTGGCCACCCACCCACCCTACATATACATATGGATTTAAGCTACTGATGGTCGTTCGAATTGCAGTCAAACACAAACCACTGACTCTAGTGAGGTATTAAATAAAATATAATCAGTGTTTTGCTTTGAATTTAGAATAAATATGTAGGGTGGGTGGGTGGCCACTATCCCACCCTCCAATCATTAAAACATATGCGAGGATTTGTGAGGGATAAAATTGTATATTAAATAATATTTATTTAATAATTAAATTACCATTTCTTCGACAAATAGTTAATATTTATGTTTAATTAATTGGAGTGTGAGATGGTGGACACCCACCCACCCTACATAAACATTTGTTTCTAAACTACTAGCGACTCTAGTGGAGTTAATGAAAAAATACAAACAGTGTATTACCTTAAATTTAAAATGCATATGTAGGGTGGGTGGGTGGCCACTATTCTACCCTCCAATCAGCAAAACATAAGCGAGGGTTTGTAAAGGATATAATTCTATAATAAACAGTTTTTACTCAAAGAATATTAAAACATACGCTAGGGTTTGTGAAGGATAAAATAGTATAATAAATCATATTTACGTAGTGAATAAATCACCATTCTTTCGATAATACAGTTAATGTTGAATAAAACCGTCGCGTATATTTAATTAATTGGAGGGTGAGATAGTGGCCACCCACCCACCCTACATATACATTTGTTTTTAAGCCACTGACCGACGTTCGAAAAGCAACAAAATTCATGGTATTGACTCTAGTGGGGTTAACAAAAAAATATAATCAGTGTTTTACCTTAAATTTAAAATACATATGTAGAGTGGGTGGGTGGCCACTATCCCACCCTCCAATCAGTAAAACATAAGCAAGGGTTTATAGAGGATACAATTCTATACTAAACAATTTTTACTCAAAGAGTAAAGCTTAACTTCTACAATATTACAGTAATTATTGAGTGAAAGCGTCACGAATGTTTTACTCAATTAAAGGACTAAATAGTGACCACCCATCGACACTACATATACATTTGTACTTAATCTAATGATCGCCGTTCGAATTTCAGCCAAACAGATAACACTGACTCTAATTGTATTAATAAAAACGTATAATCAGTGTTTTGTTTTGTGTTAAAATTATTTATGTAGGGTGGGTAGTCTCCAACATCAATCACTATAATATAAGCAATTGTTTGTGAAGAACAAAATTGAATACTAAATCATTTTTGCTTACAGAAAAAGGCATAACAAATAAACAATATTACAGTTGATATTAATTATAATCGCCGCGTATGTTTAACAAATTGGAGGGTGAGATAGTGGCCACCCACCCACCCTACATATACATTTGTTCTTAAGCCACTGACCGACGTTCGTAATTCAACCAAACTCATAACACTGATTCTAGTTGTGTAAATAAAAAATATAATCAGCGTTATGCCTTGAATTTAAAATATATATGTAGGGTGGGTGGGTGGCCACTATCCCACCCTCCAATCAGTAAAACATAAGCGAGGGTTTATGAAGAATGAAATTGTATATTAAATCTTATTTACCTAATAATTAAATTATAATTTCGATAAAACAGTTAATATTGAATGAGACCATCACGTATGTTTAATAAATTGAAGGGAGGGATAGTGGCCACCCACCCACTATACATATACATTTGTTCTTAAGCCACTAACCGACGTTCGAAATGCAACCAAATTCATCAAATTGATTCTAGTTGGGTTAATAAAAAAATATAACCAGTGTTTTACCTTAAATTTAAAATATATATGTAGGGTGGGTGGGTGTAGGGTGGGTGGCCCCTATCCCATCTTCCAATCAGTACAACATAAGCGAGGGTTTGTAAAGGATATAATTCTATACTAAAAAAATTTTACTCAAAGAATTAAGCTTCTTTTCTGCAATATTACAGTAATTATTGGGTGGGTGGTCTCCAACCCCAATCACTATAATATACGCAATTGTTGGTGAACGATATGATTCAATACTAAATCATTTTTGCTTAAATAATAAAGCATAATTTCTTTAACATTACAGCAAATATTAAGTAAAATCGTCGCGTATGTTTAACAAATTGGAGGGTGGGATAGAGGCCACCCACCCACCCTACATATACATATAAACTTAAGCTACTGATCGTCGTTCGAATTACAGGCAAACACATAACACTGACCCTTGTGGAGTATTCAAAAATATAACCAGTATTTTGCTTTGAATTTGATATATTTATGTAGGGTGGGTGGGTGGCCACTATCCCACCCTACAATCATTAAAATATACGCGAGGGTTTGTGAAGGATAAAATTGTATATTAAATCATATTTACGTAATGAATAAATCACCATTCTTTCGATAATACAGTATATGTTGAATGAAACCGTCAGGAATTTTTAATTAATTGCAGGGTGAGATAGTGGACACCCACCCACCCTACATATACATTTGTTCTTAAGCCACTGACCGACGTTCGAAATGCAACTAAACTCATCACACTTAACTGGGGTTAATAAAAAAATTTAACCATTGTTTTACCTTAAATTTAAAATACATATGTAGGGTGGGTGAGCGTCCACTATTACACCGTCTAATCACTAAAACATAAGCAAGGGTTTGTGAAGGATATAATTCTATACTAAATAATTTTTACTCAAAAAATAAAGCTTAATTTCTACAATATTATAGTAATTATTGAGTGAAAGCGTCACGTATGTTTTATTCAATTAGAGGGCGAAATAGTGACCACCCATCGAGACTATATATACATTTCTACTTAAACTAATGATCGCCGTTCGAATTTCAGCCAAACAGATAACACTGACTCTAATTGTAATAATAAAAACGTATAATTAGTATTTTGTCTTGTGTTAAAATTATTTATGTAGGGTGGGTGGTCTCCAACCCCAATCATAATATAAGCAATTGTTTGTGAAGGATTAAATTCAATACTAAATAATTTTTGCTTAAAGAATAAACTATAATTATTTTAACATTACAGTAAATATCAAGTAAAATTGAAGGATAGGATAGTGGCCACCCACCCATCCTACATACACCTATGGGCTTAAGCTACTGTTTGTCGTTAGAATTGCAGCCAAGCACATGATACTGACCCTTGTGGTGTATTAAAAATATAATCAGTGTTCTGCTTAAAATTTAAAATATATATGTAGGGTGGGTGGGTGGCCACTATCCCACCTTCCAATCAGTTAAACATAAGCAAGGGTTTGAGAAGAATGAAATTGTATAATAAATCTTATTTACCTAATAATTAAATTACCATTCCTTCGATAAAACAGTTAATATTAAATGAAACCATCGCGTATGTTTAATAAATTGGAGGATGGGATAGTGGCCACCCACCCACCCTACATATACATTTGTTCTTAAGCCACTGAACGACGATCGAAATGCAACAAAAGTCATCATACTGACTCTAGTGGGATTAATAAAAAAATATAATCAGTGTTTTACCTTAAATTTAAAATACATATGTAGGGTGGGTGGGTGGCCACTATTCCACCCTCTAACTAGTGAAACATAAGCGAGGGTTTGTGAAGAATGAAATTATTTGTGAAGGATAAAAATAATTTTTTTGCAACATTACAGTAAATATTAGGTAAAATCGTCGCGTATGTTTAATAAATTGGAGGGTAGGATAGTGAACACCCACCCACCCTACATATATATATGGACTTAAGCAACTGATCGGCGTTCTAATTGCAGCCAACCACACAATACTGACCCTTGTAGAGTATTAAAAAAATAAAATCAGTAATAAAAACGCAGTTAAATTATTTTTTTTACTGTTTCTATTTAACCGTGTTTTTAGCATTAATCTAATTTTTACATAACTCAATAACACATACATATAAAATCAGTGTTTTGCTTTGAATTTAAAATATATATGTAGGGTGGATGGGGGGCCACTATCCCACCATATATTCAGTAAAACATATGCTAGGGTTTGTGGAGGATAAAATGGTATTTATTTAATGAATAAACCATTCTTTTGTTAATACAGTTAATATTGAATGATACCGTCGCGTATGTTTAATAAATTGGAGAGTGGGATAGTGGCCACCCACCCACCCTACATACACATTTGTTCATAACCCACTGACCCACGTTCGGAATGCAACCAAACTCTTAACACTGACTGAAAAAAATGTAACCAGTGCTTTAACTTAAATTTAAAAAACATATGTAGGGTGGGTGGGTGGCCACTATTCCACACTCCAAGTTATTAAACATACGCGATGGTTTCATTCAATATTAAATGTTTTATCGAAAGAATGGTAATTTAATTATTAGGTAATTAAGATTTAATATACAATTTCATTTTTTCCAAACCCTCGCTTATGTTTTACTGATTGGAGGGTGAGATGGTGGCCACCCACCCACCCTACATATATATTTTAAATTCTAAGCAGAACACTGATTATATTTTTTAATACACAATAAGGGTTAGTATTATATGTTTGGCTGCAATTCTAACGACGAGCAGTAGCTTAAGTCCATAGGTATATGTAGGGAGGGTGGGTGGCCACTATACATATACGAGCGTTCGTGAAGAATAAAATTGTATATTAAATCATATTTGCTTAATGAATAAATCACCATTCTTTCGACAATATAGTTAAAATTGAATGAAACCGTCGCGTATGTTTAATAAATTGTAGGGTGTGATAGTGGCCACCCACCCACCCTACATATACATTTATTCTTAAGCTATTGATCGTCGTTTAAACTGTAGCAAAAAACATAAGACTGAATCTAGTGGAATTAATAAAAACAGAAACAGTGTGATGTCTTGTGTTAAAAAAATATATGTAGGGTGGGTGGGTGGCCACTATCCTACCCTCCAATCTATTAAACATACGCAAGGGTTTTATTGAATATTTACTGCAGAATTGAACAAAATTTGCGTTATTCATTAAGTCAATATTACCTTATATAGAATTTTCTTCTTTACAAACCACCACACATATATTACTGATTAATGGGTGGGATAGTGACTACATACTACACACAAACATGTATACTTTAGCTACTGACTCTTGCTGGAGTTGTAACTTAACTTATAGCACTGTGATTTGGTTTATTAAAGTATTTATTTAGAGTTTCATCGTATATTGAAAATATATATGTAGAGTGGGTGGGTGACTATTCTGACTAAAACCCAACAACCCGTACTTTTTAATGGAGGGGTTACTAGTTAATAATTAATAATTGAAACAGTAAAAAAATTTAATCAATGATTAACTAAATACAAAATAGATATTAAAGCATATATGTACAACAGAATAGTAACTATGAAAATTAAATATTGATTTTCTAGTTCAGTATTAATAATGAGAAAAATTGATTTCAATGCCTGATGGTATATTAGTATTGTCACATTTGACAACAAAATGTCAGAAAGGAGTCCCACCTAAATTGGGAATAAATGAGCCAAAAATGGCAAGAATATTGTCTAAATGGCAAAAAATGCACATTAGATGAATTCCAGTCATCTAGAATTAAGAGGCACCTACAGAAGAGGCAAGTTTTTGGGTCTGAGTGGAAGAACACATAGCTATGAAATGTGAATTCCGCCTCCAATTCCTGTGAGCAAAATTGTTGTATATTTTTTTACATAGTGTTTAGTTTTATATGTATAGTAACAGGATATTGTAAAGTTTCAATAAATAAATAAATAAATAAATATGCTTAGTAGTGGTTTTAACTATTAGCTGGGGTTTTTACATTGTATATAATGTAAAACATTAGTGAAGAAATGCTTATTGAAAAGAATAATAATTGTCGACCAGTTTTGATTTATTTTCTGATACGCTTTATTTGTTTCAACTCTATTGATAAGTATGTTGACATAATCAGTGACCAAATTCATGTTAATTTATTATTTCTAAACATTAATTTGTATTTTAAATGTTTCTAAATAAAATGATCTTCCGATTTTATTGATTATCTGATCAAGAAATATTTTTTGAGTCGGAATCTGTTATATTAATATAAATTCTCAAAAAAAATATTTCAGATGTGTTTTTTCTTGATACTGTTGATCTAACGAGTAGTTTCAAAAAATATATTTCATGAGTTCTACAAGTTGCTCTCTATTTTTTTAATAGAAGATTAACCTACATTTTGAGAAATGTACCAATATTCTTTCAATTACCAAAGCAACATTTAAAAGAATCCATCCACACATTTGATAAGAGTTCTAAAATTCTAAAATTGTTTTCTTTCATAAAGTAATATAAAAGGTACTTACAGTTATTATACTATTTCCGAACTAGTTTAGGCTAATGGAAAGCTATCTTCAGTATCTAAATTGAGTGGCAAATGTAGAAATACTCGTTGTGGAGTAATGATGAAAATGTCTTTACATTCAAAATTTTGAAGCAGTTTGTTGATGATGGGATAAGCAGTTCTCATTGATGTAATTCCATCTCTAGCATCTTAATTTAGCCTTAATTAAATTAAAATTACGTATTGTAAAGAGATATTGATTATTTCTTTAGATTTTCAAAACACTTAGAAACCTTCACTATCAAATGATCTGTGAATTATCGAAACTTATTGATTAAATATAAAGGTATGATATCGATAAAGAGAGGGTTTTCATTTACTTTTGGAAGTAATCAGAATTATTTTTAAAATTATGAAAACAATTATAGGACTTTTAATCAAAATTGATACAAAAATGAATTAACTTTTTATATCACATTTTATAAGAAGTTGTTTTTTTTTAAATTTACTAATTGAAACTGTATCACTAAATTAACGCTTTTAAGATTCATATTTATAATACAATAATAATAAAACACTATTAGTTTATACTGAAATACAATATTGGATACCTATGAAACTTATGTCATCCATCCCATCCCTGTTTCTAAATACGTTTAACAAACGCCTTAAGCTAGTCGTGAAGGTAATCACCTTAAGGTACTACCTGCTATATACTGAAATTCAGTTGCAATCGAGTTAAAATATAATAGTTGCTTTGTTTTATTTTGTATCTTTTTTTTCTAAGGACTTGGTACTATGAACCAGGTCGATTCTAATTGAAATGCCGTAGAGTGCTTCGGTCGAAGGTACTCCGGCGGTATCAAGATGGCGGCGCACCCGCTATTCCCCGCGCGTGGCAACGTCGCGGGAGATGATAGGAGAGTACCACCGTGTTTTTTGTTTCTCGCCTCTCTCGAAAGAACGCTATATGGTACGATTAACATCCATGAATGGCGACGTAAAACGACTGTCGGTAAATATTGAAGCAAGGATTGACGGAACGCCACCACTAAAGATAAGGAGCGCGGCGAGCGAAATGTGGGCGCGTTTCAATTAAAGTCTCGAAATAGGAGCACCAGTAGAAAGTCGGATTTTCAAACTCACCTAATTCAGCCTAGGTAATATCCACCCATTTAACAACCACTTTTTTAAATCCGTAAAACCAACCAATCCATCACACAAATCCACTTCAAATCATTCACAATCAGTACACACTAATAAAATAATCCTCACAATTGTTGGTAAATGTTCGCACTGAATGGTAAACCCGTAAAATTCTGAAGGAGGGGGCGGATGTCCCTTTTATTGCGGGGACGGTAAACGACAACAATAACAACAATGATCGAAGAAGAAAAAGCGGTAATGGGACGCTGTCTTTGAGGACGCAGTCGCGGTTGTACTGGACAGGTAAATGGTTCAGGTGGCACCTGTAGCTGTAGCTGCGAGAGATGGTAGGAGGGAGCGAGCGAGTAAGAGTGCGCGAGAGAGAGAGCGAGATAGAGTGGTAGCTGAACCCTGCACTTCGTCAGCGGTGGCGTGGACACAACCGCCGCCGTCTATGATCTATCTGATGGATAGTGGGCGGCTCTGGAACAGTGAAACAGTGGAAGAGACACTACACTCGTTTCGGTTTTGTTTTCATGCCGCAATTACCCATGTATGCACCACGCGGGTTTATTGTCGTTCTGCCAATAACACTATCTTTACGCACAGGTACATATTATAGAAACCGTGTATAACAATATGTAAGCAAATTTTAAATACCTAGAAATGAAACTTTCAGTTGACAATTATTTTTCATAGGTTTTATCAAAAAAATATTAAAAATTGAATAAAACTGGTTTGTACATTCTTCAAAAAAATCTTTAGCTATTTAATTTTAGAATAATTTATTTGTCTTTGCAAATATATCAACATATATATTTTAATAAATGCACATAATGTATTTATTTACTTATACAATTCTGATGATGCAAACACGAGCTTTGACAGAGAAATTCTCTGTTTGTAATATTCAGTCTGCTCAAAAGAAGGAGATTAATGACGGCAATAATGATAGAGATTTAACTGATGCTTTGAAGGACATGGACGAGTATCTAAATGATTGAGATCTGGATACAAATGAAGTTGGGCCTTCACATCCAAAAATTATTAAGTTAGTATCTTTTCACTATGCTATCTGCATTGTTTAATTATAAAAGTTGCTCACCTGAAAAGGAACAGCATTCTTCAAATCAATTCAGATCTCCTTGCAAACCTCTATTCTCACAAAGAAGTGATTCTTGTACCCTTCAGAATCACTTCTTTTGATGGAACAGAACTTCTTCCTTTAAAATATACTTTTTTTATAGAAAACAACAGCCAGAGCTTTCTACTACACCAATTCGACAAATTACTAGGCAACCAACTATTGAAGAAATTGAGCCCGATGATACTACAGCCACACAGCTTGCAGAAAAAATTAAACAATGACAGAGGATGTCTCAAAACAGCAAATGATTATTCACAAACTAGCCGTCCGTTAAATTTGTGCATTTCTACACAAGAATTTACAGGCACTAGGGAACAAGTAGAAACAGAAAAGTTTTTTTTTATTGGCAACACGTAGAAAACAAGCTGGTAATCTTGAAATTCAAAGCTTGAAAGTGAAGGGTTTATTAAAACCAATTGGTGTTATTATAATTGGATTACATCCTCAAAATATGCAACTAGAAAAATGATCTGTTACCATCAGTTATATAATTTTGCTGCTAAAAAAGGAATACGTTCGTCCACTTGTTGCAGCTGAGGGTAAAGGCCATCATGCTGAGTATTTGGTGATATCTGGCGAGAATTTTCTCATTTTTTCATCATCTAAAAACTCAGATCTGTAATTATCTATTCCAGGCGAAGTTAATAAATTGGGTGATATACTTAGCAACTTTACCATAATGTTTGAAGTTTATTGTCTATGAACTCGGGAAGAAATTTTACCACATGAAGTGAAAAATCACATTAATAAGAAGGAAATGATAAGGTGACGCCCAAAAAGAGGCAAGATATTACAGAAGGTATTCTACAGCAGTATTGATGTTATATAATCATGGGTTTGAATGGAAAATCCTTCTATAAAGAGAACTCCTTTCGACTCAAAATTTTAGAGTATATTCCTATATTTTATATTATAAATTTTGTTAAAAAGGAGTACAAAGATGTTAATTAATAAATAAATAATTAAGATTCTCATTTAGTTCGACCACCAAAATAATCTAATACTTTCTACGCTGTTCGTTCATCAACTTTTGCTTTGTATAGCTATGTGGTATTATACATATTTCTTGTAATTTAATTTTCTTTTTGACCATTTCGTTAATTATATACTTAATTTTCTCTTTGTAATTAATGTATATCCTTAGGAAATAAAGATTATTATTATTATTTTCTATACAAGCAGTAAATAAAACAAGTTGGACATTAAATCAGATACCTCCAATTAGTCTTTTAGAAGGGTAAGCATTGATGAAAATGAAATGCGAGTTAAATGTTCCAATTGAGATGAGAGGATTTTTGAATGTGTTCGAAAACGTCTCAGGATTGGGAGCGGGTCATAGAAGATAGCGTTTACTTAAGGAAAACATCATCAGATACTGGAAGTATTCCGAAGATGATCGTAAAAACTACCAATGATAATGACTTGAGTAGTTTTGTTATGAAACTGTTCAACCTGTGTGTGGCTTAATACATTCCTGTTGGAAACAGAACGTCCTGTCGAGCCTAATCATAAAAAAATACTTACCATGGAATGCTACAAAGATAAAACGGTTATCAAGTTTTTATTTTCTGCAGATTCTAAAAAAGGGGGATCGAGTGGTGTGCCAATTAAAATAAACCACTTACAGCAATCAGATATTTAGGGTACTTAATTTATGCTTCATTAATTATAAACATAATTAATAATACAAAATCGCCCTACCGTATTCTTGACCTAGGCTAACAATTTATTCGTTGACCTAGCGTACTCTTGACCTATCCCAATGATGTATTCATTGCATTAGCGAACCATAAGACTAGGTTTACCAACTATTCATTACTCCTGACCTATCTCAATAAACCCTGGCGTACTCTTGACCTAGGTTAACATATTATCCATTACGCTAGCGCATTTTTGACCTATCTCAATCAATGATTTGTTGCCCTAGCGTACTTTTTAGCTCTATCAATACATCATATATAGAACGAGCATATTTCTGACTTTAGTAAGTTAGTAAAACACATAGTTTTATAATGATACAACCGTTCAAACTAAAATAAAATAGTAGAAACTATTAAAAACAATCTTGCCAAGTATCAAACCATTGAGAATGGTCATTTTATGTCCAAAATATACATCTGGTTACAAATAAGGTAGTGAAGAAAGGGTTGTTTTAATCAAGTTATATCACCTTCACGTAACTGAATTAATCCAGAAAATATTAAACAATATAAATATTATCAATCGGTTGCAAATTTTTAAAAACATATTTAACTACTAAATATTGTGAAAAAGAAAATGACAGTTGATAAACAGTTAAAAATATAAGATGGTTGAATTAATAAAACTATAGACAATCAAATAAAAACTATAAAATTTTAAATTGACAAATAGTTAAAATATATAATAACGGCGAAATCTGTCGATGTTACAATCAAAATTTTGCTAAAACTGTTAAAATATATAAACGTTGTCAAAGTCACCAATTTTTTTATTAATTTTATTCTCTAACAATATATAAAATAATTATAAAATATTTAAGAGTTTTCATTAGTAAATATCAATGTATTTCATATGTTTTCGTTGAAATGCCTTGATGGTTAAAAGTCGGGCCTTCTTTTTTAACTTTGGCTTTAATGGATAGAGCATGTGATTTGAAGAATAGTTTGTGGTCAAATAGGATTCCTATGCATTTACAGGTGTGAGAGTTTGAGATTTCGGTTTGAGAAATTTAATTTTGGGAGGAGATTTTGTAGGGTTTATTTAAATTTGTCCAGTTTTGAAAGGAGTTTATTGCTATTTGTAGCGAGTTGAGGGCAGTAGAGAGCGTAGATGCGTTTGCGATGAAAGCGGTATCATCCGCAAATAGAAGAGGATATATGATGGTGTGTTGGATCAGGATGAATATATCGTTGCAATAAAGTTTTTAAAGTATAGGGGGAAGTGAGGATCCTTGAGGAACACCTTGCTGTATGATCTGCAGAGTGATTTGGATTGATTACACTGTACAACATGATTTTTTTTGTTTGCCAGGATGAAATATTTACTGATTATTGTCTGTTATAATGTCCTTATCATAAAAACATATTTTAAATTTGCTCATCATCAAAGTTTTTAATTAAAAATACAGGAAGGAATATTTGTAGGCCCCTAAATAAGACATATAATTCAAGATGCAATATTCATTGATTCATTCATTCTTTCATTCTTTATTATCTTTGCTTCTCCTGCTTACAAAATTCCAAAAACTATATTAAATGATATACAAACATTTAATAAACAATACACAAATAATTTAGGACACAGGTGTCATGGGCGGAGTTCACTGTTTACCAATGTTCTTCCACTCAAACCCACGTTCTTCCCTAGGCAGATACGCTTTTGTCATTTTCGGAGTTCTTTTTAATTATTTATAAGCAAATATGCTTCATTTTGATCCTTTTGTGGGATATTTTAGACGAAGCCTATTGTGTCATTTTGACATTCGTTGAGAAACTCAATTTAAACGAAAAAGAGTCGTGGATATGCTTTAATGAAGTAGTGCATAACTTTTGGGGGAATTTGTAGAAAATATGTTGGTTAAAGGCATGTGAAAACTTGAGGTGTAACATATCTCTCAAGATTCACCTTTTACATTCCTATTTAGACCGTTTTCCTCATACTTTGGGTGACCTTAGTGATGAACAAGAAGATAAATTCCATCAAGATATTTCAAGGATGGAAAGGCGATATCAAAGACGATGAAATTCTAGTATTCTAGAAGATTACTTCTGAGACAAGTTATAAGGGCAAACGATAAAATTATTGTGAAACATACCTACATTATATGCACTACGATATTTTAATAATATAACAAAATGCATTACGTCGACTTTCTTTTAATTTAATTACCTGGAAAAAATTAAATAGGAAAACTAAACTAAATTTTCAACTGTTTAAAAATATTAAAACTTTGATATTTTAAAATAAATTAACCATTTAAGTCATTTTTTAATTAATTAATAAAAAGCTTTCCACTGCGTCCTTTTAAAAACTTTTAAAATAAGTAGTGTGGGCAAATTAAACTTAATAAACAGTTGAATACACTGTTTAAAGTTTGTTGTTTATTTAATTTTTGAAGTACAATTTTTATTTATTTTTTTTAATTTTCGTTTTTGTAAAGTTAGTTTTCAACCATTTTAAACTGTTTTTGGTAATACATTTCAAATTTTCTCTATAATGCAAGTTTCCATATGTTTTCGCTAAAATTTCAATTGTCTTTGGAATAATAAAGTAACTATTTTAATAAAAATAAACCTTTTAAAAATTTGAAAATTTTTGAACTTGTCTATTGTTTCATATATATTTTTTTTTAAATTTAAGTGATTAGCATAGAATTGTTCAATTTTCTTTTCAATATTTGTTTAAATAAATTGTAAGCTTTTTAAAAAAAATAGTTGTCAACTAGTTAAAGCTAATATTCCAAAGTTTATTGTTCCAGTTTTCAATTTCTTTGGCTAGAAGTAATTAGTAACTAATCTAAAACAAAATGAACATGTATTTTCAAATATTAATTTGGTCTTTTAACGAAATTTCAATTGTTTTTCTCAAAATGACATTTTACTTATAAATAAACAATTTAAAATTGCCTAAAAACAATTGAAAACTTTTTGTTTTCCCAAACTATTTTGCTCAATTTTTCTTAAGTGTCTAAAATTTTGCATCCAGAAATGTTTAATTAAATTATAATTATAGTTATTTTAAACTTAAAAAAAATATCGAAAACGATAAAGTTTTTGTTGATTAATAATATTTATCAATTAACACCAATGAAAATTTCACAAAAAGTTGAGAACTTTATAAACTGTTTAAAAGATTATTTGTTTCAATTTGTCTATTGTTCGATATTTTCAATTAATTTATTTCTTTAAAGCTGTCAACATGAATTTTCAATTCTCTTTTCAATTATTTTTTTATCAAATGGTTTAAGCTAATATTCCATAGTTTTTTAATCCAGCTTTCAATTTCTTTAGCTAAAAACCTAATCTAAAACAAACAAAAAATATATTTTAGCCGTTAATTTAAAGTTTTGACGAAAATTAATTTGTTTTTGTTGAAATATAATTTAACTTCTTCTTTCAAACTTTTCAGCATGTTTTTTGATAAATTTCAGTTCTTTGATTTATTTAGCAACTGTTTTTCAACTTTATTCAAAAAAAGAACATAGCATAGGGAACCTGATTTTACGAAACCCCTCGTATTTCTCAGGAAATCCCCATTTTTAACGATTGTTGCCAATTATGAATTTTGTCGATTATAGCGTCGTCTGTCACAAATACAAAAGAAAATTCAGATAAAATTTTTTAATTTTTTCCCGGAGTATTCATCACAAATACAAAAGAAAATTCAGATAAAACTTTCTTATTTTTTCCCGGAGTATTCAAATCCGTACAAAAAAAGGGGGTTCCTATTTAACTTTTCTATTTTTCAACCCCTACCCCCTAGGGGGTTGAGGGTAGTGAGTCGAGTTTCGCATCATTAGATGTTCCCCTCCGAGGCAAACAAATTAATTATATTTTTTTTATTCGATGTCTAGTTTTCGAGATATTTCAATGTCTTCACTTAAATTGAACACCCTGTATAACAATTGAAAAATAACTTCTATGATATGTTGAAATGTGCTTAAAAATTATCGACCCAAAAACATTTATACCATGTTGAAAACCTAAAAAATGTAATTTGATTAGTTGGAAACTTTCTTAAAACGAATAGTAAAAAAAACTTTTATTTTAATTTACCAAGAACTATTAAAATGTTGATCGTTGAAAATGTTGAACTGATGAAAGAAAAAACAGTTAAAATATAATAAATGGTGACGAAAAAAACAACCTAAAATTTACTTGACAACTTTTCTAAAAATAGCGTTTATTTTTTAATCTCTTTATTCGCAATTAGTTTTTAGTGATTTCATTAGATTTTTTCTTTTCGTTTTCATTACATCAACTATTTTCAGTAATATTCAACTAATTATTTTTCTTGCTTTGTTTTTTGAATTTTTGTAGTTCAGTTTGTTTTTTTTTTAATTATTTTATAATCTTTAACTATTTTTCATTTCAAATATTTTATTTTATTGTTAATTATTAGTTATTTTATTTATGTTTATTTTTGCAATATCAACGAGATTTTGCTTAAAACAGTTGAATCCCAACGTTCTAGAAAAGTTTGGAATGTGTTTGAAAATAGTTGGAATTTAATTTAAAAGAAAAAATAATGTATAACGTGTTGAAAATTAAGAATTTTTCCTTGCAATTTGATCTGTATTTTAATTTTTGACACATATTTATTCCAAAACAATCTATAGTTGGAAATTTATATAAAAAATATTTATAACTTGTTGATAATTTGGAAAATTTTTCAATTATTTAAATTTGTTTTTTTTTTTAGTTTCAACAAAAAATTTTGGATTCTATTTCAATTTTTGACATTTATGTTCATTCTAACAATTCTTTCCTAAAAACAGAAAAGCTACTTTTTATAATTTTTCAAGATTCTAAAAAACGTATTTTTTCTTTGATTTTAATTATTTATTTATATTTCGTTTTATTTTCCAAAATATCTTGCTCAAGAGAGATTTTTTTGAAAGTTTTCGTTGCCTAATTTTTCTTAAAGAATATTTTTCTTCAGAAACAATAACTTTACCGTTTACAACATTTTCTGAGGTTCAAAAGAAATGTTATAAACAGTAAAATTATTTTCATTTGTAAAAGAAAATATTTTTTAAGCCTTAAGAAGTGTTGAAAACTATTGATTTTGTTTTTTCCTGAATATTTTGTTCAATTGTTAAATTTTTGTTGTTGCCTAGAAAATGTTTTTTTTAATTGTTTGTATAGAAAAATCTAAATTGGGAAATTTTCATAACTTATTAAAATTGATCAAAATTGATTTTTTGTGCTGCTTGAAAACAATTTAAACCTTTTTTCTCCTGGTTTTCTCAGCAACGTTTTGTTTTCAAACCTTTAAAATTTATTCATTTAGGTGCCTTAATTGTAGGTATGGAACATGGAAAATTTTCAATCAATCGTTAAAATTTTTAATTAAAAAAGGAAAGCAATTTAAATGTGCTTTTTCTGTGCAGCATAAAAAACAACAGAATGAAAATGTTCTCGAAGTGACAGATAATATCTAAAACAAATAGGTTTCATTTTCGAAATTATTAAAATGCATAAAAGAAGAAAACAAAACTTTGTTTTTCTGTGCTAAAAATATATATTCCAAAAATTTCCTTACGAGAAACGAGTATTTCTTAATTGTTGGCATTTAATTTTCCTGAATTTTTTTCTGCAGAAATATCTAAAAAAACATTACTTCAAAAAACAATTGAATTATGTTTTTCCCCGCTGCATAAAAATTATTGAATTTCAGAAAAGAAAGTGTAAAAAATTGGAAATTTTTCTTTCAGTTATTGAAATTTATCAAAAAAACAAAAACAATTTAAATATTCCTGCGATGTCTAAAAACAATTTAATAGACAGGAAATACCTAAAACAAATAGGTTTTATTTTCAAAATTATTAAAATGTATAAAACAACAAAACAAAACTTTGTTTTTCTGTGCTACTTAAGGACTTATTCTCAAAAATGATTACTTTTTCAAATTGTTAAAATTTGATTTTGGTTGCCTAAAAATATATATTCCAAAAACTTCCTTCTGGGAAACAATAGTTTCTTAGTTTCTGGCATTTAATTTTCCCGAAACATTTTACACAGAAAAACAAGAAATTAATCAAAAGGAAACAATTAAATTATGTTTTTCTCCGCTGCATAAAAATAATTGAATTTTAGAAAATAAAGTCTAAAAAATAGGAAATTTCTCTTTCAGTTCTTGAAATTTATGAAAAAAAAACAAAAACAATTTAAATTTGCTTTTCCTGTGATATCTAAAAACAATTGAATGGACCAAAATGTATTCTGAAAAACTGGAAAGTTTTTCTTCCAATTATCGATATTTATATCTTATTAAATCAATTTAATTTGCTTAAAAACAACTGAAAAGTTTTCGTTTTGTTTGTCCAAATTATTTTACTCAAGAGACAATATTTTCAATTTTTTGTTGCCTAATCTTTCTATAGGAATGTCTTAATTGTTGACGTTTATTTTCTTGATACTCAGAAAATGTAGTAAACAGTGGAGTTAGTAAGATTTACGAAATATTGCTGCAGAAAATGTAAAGTGTAAAAATTTGGAAATTTTTCTTGCATCAAAAACCAAAAACAATTTAAATTTGCTTTTTCTGCGCTATCTAAAAACGATTGAATTGACTAAAATGTAGTCTGCAAAACTGTTTTTTCTGCTAATTATCGTTATTTATATTAAACAAATCAATTAAATTTGCCTAAAAACAATTGAAAACTTTTCGTTTTGCTTGTCCAAATTATTTTGCTCAAGAGAGAATTTTCTTGAATTTTTTGTTGCCTAATTTTTCTAAAGGAATGACTTAATTGTTGACATTTACTTTCTCGAAGCTCAGAAAATGTTGTAAAAAAGTTGAGTAAGATTGTTATAGATTTACGAAATGTTTTTGTGTTTCAATTATTAACAAAAAATAAATTTGTTTTTCTGCGCAGCGTAAGAACAATTTGAACAATTTTCTAAAAAATGATTTTTTTTAAATTGTTTAAATTTGTTTGCCTAACAATTCCAAAAAGTTTTTTCCGAGAAACGAGGATTTCTTAAGTGTTATTTTATCGTTTGTTGTAACGTGTGACGGGTTTTTGTATCCAAGCTTCATATTCCTCCGCAGTCAGTGTATTGAGAGGAAAATTACGTCCTTTTCTGTCAAAATGTCCTTGATGGTAATCTGAAGGAGCTACACTGGAAGAAGTAATACACTCTTATGTTCCATTTGTTTATTATCAGGTAACTGATACGTGTTTCGGTCCTTGGAAATGGAACATAACACGTGTTTTTCTTCTCCCAATATGAAAATTTGGTTCCATTAAGAAAGTAGCAGAACAAGTATCGAATTTATGAAGGAGTTATGTCTGGATTATAGGGTGGATTGTTGAAACTTCATCCATAATGACTGACGGCTGTTCCGAACGCTCGTAGGTATCTTTCTTCCTAAGTTAAAATCACAACACATGTTAGCACACATCCTGTGAATGCCGAATTCGCAAGTGATCCATACGGTGTAAACGATTGCAACTTTCCTACCATTCCTCGTATTTAATTCAACAGAAAAATGTTTGTTTTTGTTCAGCTGTATTATAAAGCCGGACACAATTGTAACCAATACCAAGAGTCGCCATTGAATTTATAGATTAATTATAAGTCTTATTCATAAACCGTCGCACGAAGAATTATTATTAAGAATTATGACGTCCTTTACATTTACATATAGCGCCGATTCGATTGCAAAATGATCTACGAAACCGGTTTTACTTTCTAAGACATTATTATTATATATAATAAATGTAACGAGAAGTTTTTCAGGTAAAAACACGCACATCGTGTAATTTAAAATGATTGCGATCTAAATGATAAGGTTTTCATGAAGCAGCGGGTCGCCGGCGATACGTCAACCGTGAAGTGATGCCAGGAATTCTGTTTCAATACCGTTGCACCTGTGGCGATGTGCACAACACAACAGGAAGAAGAAAAATGTTTGCAACAATTTTCTAAAGAGTAATGAAATAAATTCGTATTATATTAACAAATGCAATCCATCAAACAGGAAGCGGCCGATTTTGGGGCGGTACTAGGAGGAAACGTACCTGCTGGGTAATCTATGTAAATTTTCCAAGAGGTAATAAAATGATATAATAAGGAGTATATAAGTTTCGTTACCGAAACGCAAACAAAGGAGCATTGTTGTTGGGAATTAAAATGCCGCGTGATTACTCTGCACACTTTACGACCTTTTACACTGTATGCACGGGTATTTTAATTATATGTCGGACATATTAGACTTTGAAAATTGTAAAAAAGAACACGAGAGGTTTTATCCAGTCGCTATGGTCATCGTATGATTCATGGATGGTGTGGTTGTAATGTAATGAAAGTGGCTTGATGTGTGTACAGAATATATTACAGGAGTAATTATTTTAGAAGGTATCGGTACTAACAAAAGAGAAGACGTGCTATGAATTAATTATCGTAGTAAGTTATTATTTCAATAAATTTGAATTTTATTTTAGATCCTTGGGGAACACCTTAATCGACAAAATCAAGTAGATTAAAAGCTATGAAGTTACACTGATAAGGTTTCGAAAAAATGTTTTTATTGTTCTAAAACAATTGTTTCGCAACACCGTGGCTTCATCAGGTTGATGACAAACACCTCTTGAAGCCACTGTATGGCGAAACAATTTTTTGTAGAACAATGAAAACAATTTTTTGAAACCGTACACCTTATAAGTGTTTTTCTAATGGAGTTTCAACAAGTAACAGCCTCATCGATCCAATATATTAAGTTACATTCAATAAATTATTTCACACAATTAATTTTCTACATTAATTCTATTTAATATATAAAGACGGGCGTCCTTCTAAAATGCAAATTTTATTAAGAGTAAAAATACGGGTGGTCCCATACGTTATGCGAAATGTTATTTACGATCGAATCGATTCGACTTTAATTCGCTTAATGCATAAATCAGCTTTTAAAACCGGCAATTAAAAGAGGTGCTAAACGTATAATTTAATTAATACGATTATATACTGTCCCATTAACGTTGGAAAGTCCGCACACTCGTAACGTATAAAGATTAGTTTCGATTTAATCCACTTTTTCCAATGATGGTTGATTGGAATTTAGGTTGAGAAAATTATTAAAGTAATAAACTTACAAGAACAAATTTAGCAGCTTTATTACTAAATTATTAACACTGTTAATTTCATGCGAAATACTTCTTTTATATGTGAATTTAATTAAGATCTATAAATTTATATTTATTTTATTTCCACAGTTTACAGAAATTTTAATGTAATCATTTAAAAGTGTTTAACTGAAAATATATCCTTTCTTCACACTTTTGATGAAAATTTTGATGAAATTATATGTATGTTTTTAATATTAAACCAAGCAGAAAATTCAATTAAACGTCCTCCAGTGTTGCACATCATTTATTTCGTGTGGGTGGTCAATGAATAATCACACATCGAAAATTAAAGCCGGGCGACCCGAGGATAATTCAAGGGTGCAAAGAATGCAATTGTAGGCCACACCCAAAGTCGTCCTCTGTAATTTTATGGCCAATTTAGGAGGAAGGGCCGATCCTTTCATGGGGGTTCGTGCCGACTATTATTTCACATGAAATTTTAATATGGCTTCATTTTCGTCACTTCTTTTTTACCGGTCAACATGTATATTAATTTACATCTTCACATTTCGATCGCAACAGTAATAACAAAATGGATTTTCAACACCTAAGTGCCTCAACAATCAATCAAGTAATAAAGAAACATTAAATCCTAACCCTTATTATAGATAAATTAACAGGAAGAATAATTCAATTTATTTTTAATGATTGAAGGGGGAAATCCGTTATAAACACTCTTATAGTAAGGTAGTGAAGAACACCTACCGACTAAAACCACTCCTTGGAGATCACTATTGTGGATAGACCATAAGTGATTTTTTCTAATCGGAATTGAAACATTTCAATCATCTAATTTGAATTATGTATCTCCTTTAGTAAATGCTGCTTCCTTCAAATTACATCACTAGAATGGTTTGAGTGGAATGGCACTTTTGAATATGAATTCTGTCCTCTTTTTTATTTATTTTTATATAAGTATTACACTTCAATTGATTTAGTAATTATTTAATAATAAACGCATTCAACAGGGAGAATTAAAAACGTAAATGCTAATTCTATTAATATACAACGCACGCGTACATTATACTAGAAGAGTCTATCTGGCTGGTAATAATCCCGAGTAGCGCGTTCAACTTAAGTTCCTTGTCCTGCTGACGCACACTTAAGTCCACTCCACCATTCCGAACCGAAGCGATGCCACCGATTGAAATGTTCTTCTCGAGGATTCTATGACCAACGCCCTGAACTTGTTTCTTGCCCGCTCTGCGTGATATAACGCTTTATTTATTTCTCTTTATAATCTACTTTTTCATTTCTAACAGATGACCGTCAATTAATCACCCGATACGGATCACAATAAAATAAATGCACTTTCCATGCTCGGCTTAATATTATAATTAATCGAAATGAAAATATGTTTCAACTTCTATGCACTGAAATATATTTGAGAATTTCATAGAGGAACAATTTAAGTTTTCTAAATAAATTTTATTTAAAAAAAAAATAATTGAATGAAAGGTTAAAAACACTCAAAATTCCTGTCAACTTGTTTTTTTTTTTTCAGGTATAAATAGATACATATGTTTATAGACAATTTTATACAATATTTTTCTTATTGGGAAATTTTTCAACAATCCTATTGTTTAATATTTTACTTTCGATACCAAAATTGTTTTTGATAAAATAATAATCCAAAGTGTTTCTTATTTAAATTTTTTTAGAATATATTTCAATAAATTTTTAATTCTTTCTTTTCATAAAAAAAAGTTTGTTTTATTTTTTTTTAATTCCTAACCAGTTTTCTCTATTTTAGTTTCTATAACTTTTCAACATTTTTCATTTTATAAAGAATTTTTCTTTATCTTAACAGCAATTTTTTAGAACTTTATACCAAAATCCTACAATCTTGCTTTACCTTACCAGCATTTTTTTTTTAATTTCTCTACTACATTTACTACATAACTGTAACTCCAAAATTTGTAACTATAAGGTGAATGTCAAATGTTAAACTCTAAACGACCTGGCGATTATGCATCATTTAAAATCTCCGTCCCATTCGAGCAACGCAAAGCGGTACAAAATTCACAAATATGGCCAAAAGTGGTAAGTTTAAGTAGTTTTTTATTCGGACGCAAGGGATAGAAACCAACAGTTCCATAGAAGAAGAAGAAGGAGAAAAACTCTTTTATATTAATATTTAATGCTTACGCAACAAATTGGAAAGCCTCATCTAAGTCGTACTAAAACTATCCAAAAAATATAGTCTTTAAGTAATCCAGGTCTGCGCTCCTACAAGTACTTCTGAGGATTGTAAAATTGAACAACTCTATGAAGATATTACCACTGCCCGAACAGAGGCAAAGTCATACTTTTCTTTTATCATCGGAGACTTCAATGCCAAAGTGGGACAAACACAAACACATACAGATCATATCCAAAGCCTGGTGAACTTCGGGGTAGGAACAAGAAACAGAAGAGGTGAAGAACTAATTAACTATCTTCAGAGCGAAAAACTATTCTGTATGAAAACCTGACCAAAGAAGATGGACATGGCAAAGTCCAGACTCGCGAACGAAAAATGAAATCGATTACATCATATCCAAAAAGAAAAACATAGTTACAAACGTAGCAGTCCTAAATAGATTTCACAAAGGAAGAGATCACAGACTAATAAGACCATCAGTGAAAATCAACTTTAGTGTAGAAAGAAAGAAGAATGATCCAACAAAAAGCAATCCTAATTATAGAAACTATCAAACAAAATGCAGCAGAATATCAGAAGGAGCTAGACAGAAAACTAACACCAACAACTAACCTTTCAAAACTTAACATCGATGTCTTGGCTGAAAAACTACAAAACCACATTCGAACGGTGCATAGAAAGCTATGTTTCAACAGAAAACTTCAAAAGAACCAGAAAATCAAGGAAGACACCATACAAATGATGGGAAAAAGAAGAACAATGGACCGAGAGTCCCCGGAATTTAAAGATTATAACAAAGCAGTTAGTAAGAAAATCTCTGGATCTGGATCTGGATCGAGCTTGCCAAGGGTGATTAAATCATTGGCCAGAGCACCTAGGCCTCACTAGGCCCGTTGTGTGCCCCTGGCTGAGACAGCCTTCCGTTGTTCTATCACTCTGTTAGCTACCCAAGGTGACGAGCAAAGGACAGCAAAACGTTTGGAGTGATGTCCCTAATGTTAGCCATGTTTGGCCAGAGTAAACAAGCTCTAAAGCAAATGAAAACCGGCAGAGCGCCTGGGGAATATCGCATAACCAGTGACATGCTAAAACTAGGTGGCGACTCTTTACTAGAAACTACTAAAATAAATGCTTATATAACGGTAAAATTCCAACAACGTGGCAAAATGCACAAGTAACGATATTGCATAAAAAAGGGAACAATAGCAACATAGAGAACTATCGGCCAATAAGTCTGTTATCACATCTGTATTAGCTGTTAACTAAGATCATAACGAACAAATAGCGAAAGTAAAGTGGAGCTGGGCAGGTCATCTAGCTATGCAAAGTACAGATCGCTGGACACAGAGACTTATGCAGTGGCGCCCAAGGCAAAAAAAGCGTGGGGTCTGAAAACCACAAATACTTTGGAAGGCCGACATCAGAGAAATCGCAGGAACAAATTTATACTCAGCTGTAGACCGTGAAACTTGTTGGAAGATGGAAGATGCCTACTTTCAGAAGTGGACAAACTACGGCTAAAGAATAAGAAGAAGAAGAAATTGGAGTAGATTTGAATTACTGAGCATTGGCAAAATGAGTTTGAAGTGGAATTTATCAGAATTAATAAATTCTACATAACTTAAAAAATTCTTTGACACAATTACAGCAATGCTAGAAGAGCTGAATATTTCCTGCAATAGTGTATCTGTGGAGATTCTAATACTAACTTTAACTCTGATGATAAGAGCTGTACTCTAGTATGTAATATATTTAAGACTTATGGTACATGGAAGTTGTGAACGCATGCCACAAGGCTCGGTGCATGTATTGACAACTTCTTTTCGAACTATTATAATAAAATGGGGCAACCATCTGCAGTTAACCTGGGCATATCGGATCATCTTAATTTGCAACGTATAATTTTATAAGTAAAACGTCCAAGTATACCGTAATAAGACCAATGAGGCCAATGAAATTGCAGCATGCAAATTTATTGTTTTCAGTAATGCCTTTGATTCAGTCAATCATCAAATTCTGCTTCGTAAATTGTCTTACTACAACTTTTGCCCCAAAAGCTGTAAAATGATAGCGTCTTATCTATCAAAAAGAATACAAGTCGTATCTGTTGACGGATGTATATCAGGATGACAAGTAATGAACATCGATGTACCACAAGGGTCAATTTTAGGGCCTTTCCTATTCCTGATATACGTAAATGATCTACCAAGTATCATTAATGACTTCAAAGCAATATTATACACAAATGATGAAAACAAATTTTAAAATGATACCTGATTGGTTCAACAGTAACTAATTAAAACTAAATAGTGAAAAGACTTTGTACATACTGTTTACGTTAAAATGGATGCATTTACCCTATTCATCAATAATGTTTCTGGGAAGATACTTAGACCCGCAACTTATTTCATTTCATTTCACATTGATAAAATCAATACAAAGAGTTTAACCAACAGTAGTATTTTGTACAAAACTCAGTATAATAATAAATATAAAAAACTATATATACAAGGTGGCGCAAAAGTAATGTCATAGTTTGAATTGGCCGCCATTTTTTCAGATGGCGTCAAATGTCAGTGTGCTTAGACATTTATGATGTAGATATATAGTGAATTAGTTGTCAACAAGCCATGGAGTGATACACACCTCAAGATCGTAGATTTATTGTTACTGCTTATTTGACAAATTTTAAGTCTGTTGTTTTAACGCAACGTGAATTTCTTCGTCGTTTTTTTTGCGTTTCTGGGGCCCATAGAATCTGCATGTAATGCAAGAAGATTGCATCCTCTCAAAGTGACTCCTTGGTGCGGCATTTGCAATGAAAAAGTGATTGGTCCTTATTTTTTTGAAGACGCCGATGGCGTTGTCGTAACCGTAAATGGCGAGCGTTACAGACAGATGCTAGATCAGTTTTTTTGCCAAAAGTTGCTGCATGGGTCTCGATCATTGTTGGTTTCAAGAAGTTGGAGCAACAGTTCACACAGCTCGGGTTACTATGGAGATTTTGAGACACTAATTTCCAGGTCGAGTGATATCCCGTTTTGGAGATTTGAACTAGCCATCCAGATCGCCAGATCTAACAGCACCAGACTTCTTCCTTTGGTGCTTTTTCAAATCTCTCGTTTACCTCAATAAACAACGAACCTTGCAAGACTTAAAAGATAACATTGAAGAACAAATCACGAGTTTGGAGCCAGATTTTTTGCAAGCAACAATAAAAAATGCCGCAAAACGAGTGCAATTATGCATCAACTCGGGAGGTGGCCCTTAAGCGATATAATTTTTTCCAATTAATGTAACCAATATTACACTTTCAAATAAATTTTTGATGAAAACAGAGCTCTTCTTTTTTCATTTATAACAAAATGACAGCCAATTCAAACTGTGACATTACTTTTGCGCCACCTTTTATAACTAATATGGATACAAAAGTTATATAATTACAACAGAGTTTGCTTCTCGAAGTATAAAATTCTCTCTTACATGGGATGTACAATGTAAACAGTTAGAATCAACGCTTTCGCGTAATATTTACTTTTTGTTAAGAAAAAGAATAGTTCCAAAGCATGTTGTGTTGTTGCGTTGTATTCGTTCATACACTGCCATACATATTATGGTATTCTGTTATGGGATCACTCTTCTATTTTAAGCGTTTTGTTTAAAATGCAAAGAAGAGCGTTTCGAGTGGTTGCGGGAATTCCCTACAGAGACGATTGTCGTGCTGCTTTTCCTGAATTTTGGCATACCAACTGCTCCAAGCCTATATATTTTGGTATGTTTATTATTTTTATAGGAAAAACATACACTCTTTTAATAAAAATTAACCACATATATAAAACACGAAGACAAAATGAAACCAGAGTTGAGGCTTTTCGTCTATTTTCTAGAAATTAAGAGTAATTACTCTTCTAGATTTACAGAATTAAAATCAATTGCTTACTCAGAAAAATTTAGTTTACAACACTTGCAGGCCGAGTTCACATTTACAGCTATGTATTCTTCCAGTCAGACCCAACAACTATAAATTCAATTTTATTAATTTTGTTGAAACTTTCTAAAAAATCTTTCTTTTCTCATATTTCGTTAGATTTTTAAAAATAGCTACAAAAAGCTGGAACTTTCTAGAAATATACAAATATTTTTTTCCTGGTTTCGAGAACTTAACATTTTTCTTTAATTTTTTAAAGATTTTTTTATATTATTAGCAATTTTTTTCATATTTCTAGAAATTTTCGCAAATTTTAAAAAACATTTAAAACACTTCCACTAGTTATTACTTTATCTAAATGTAGTTTTCTAGAAATTTCTTATCCAAAATCTAAGGACTTTCTTCAAATATTCAAAAAGTTTCCAACAATTTCTCCTCTACGTCTATATTTTTTTTATTAAAACCGTTAGAATATTCTTTAAATGTTTCTCCATAAAAATTCTTGTGCATTCCAAAAAAAGGATTTCCCGATTTTTTTCGTCTTTTTAAACAGTTTTTTATTAATTAATTTGATTCAAATGTTTCTTTATAAAAAAAAAAAACAATTTTTTTTATCTTATTGGAAAATTTCCTTCCAGATTTTTTGAATTTTTCAAGAACCATTTAAAAATTAGAGAAAGAGCTTTTTATTTTTCTTGCTTCACGTAATATAGTTTGTTCTATGACTTCGTATATTTCCTGCTTATCTCTTGTAATTTTCGAAAATGTTTGCATTTTTTTAGAGTTTCTTGCTTTACTCTATCAATTTTTCTCTAAAAAGAAGATAGGATAGAGGCCACCCACCTACCCTACAAATACAGGATAGCTTTAAATACTAACCTTTGATGATTTTGCTGCTAAAAGCAATCAAACCCTTTACGTAATAAAAAAATATTACAAAACCAAAATGTATTTAATCATATTGGAATTTGAATCGACTTGAAAATATATTGTAAAAGTATCTTTCAGGTTATTGGTTTTTCCCCAATAAAATACTTTTTCTAGCTTTATCTACAAGAAATTTTCTTGAAAATTTTTCCATATTCCAAAAAAAAAAGATCACAATTTCCAAGAAAAATAAAAAAAAAAAACTTATAGACGGTGAGACGATCTTTCTTCAAGGTTTCAGAGTTTTTCAACAATTTCTGTTCTACTTCTATAAGTTTTTTTTTATTTTTATTTGAAAATATGACTATCTTTTAGAATTATGCAAAATTCTCCCTCTAATATTCATACTAAAATGAGGCGAGACTATAGAAACATATTAATTTGGTTGTTTGAGTACGTGAAAATGTTGATATGAGTAAAACACAGTTTGGCATTTTTTTCACTTGTTTTATTTAATACTAGATGTACATTTACAATAGCAAACTGATAGTTTTGCTATTGATAATGGTTACATTATAACCGAAATGTACATCTAGCATTTAATAAAACAAGTGAAAAAAGTGCCAAACTGTGTTTTACTCATATAGAAACATAATTAAGACGAGGAGGTAAATGTCAATAGGAATGTCATGGAAACAACAAAAATATTTTGTATATCAATTATCTAAAAATAAATAAAAATATTAAAATCATATGCCATTTAATGAGCAAATATCAACATTAATTCATTTGTGAGAATCACCAGGACAGTTAAGCTAGCTAGCAAAGATACTTCTTTTTGTCTCACCTTAAATTCAAGACAGGGCAGAAAGACTTCAGGTCTATAGCCCAGAAGGACTAACACCATTTATTTATATGTATGTTAAATGTTATTATGTATTGTAAATGTGTCAAAATAAAGATTATTGAATATGAGATGGAGTTGCTATTAAGTTCACAGAATAAAAATTCATTAATTGAAATCAACTTATAGTTTTTGGTTTGGAAAGTTAGTTCGTTTTAATTTTTTTTTTAATTTCTAAGCAATTAAAAATTCATTTTCGTTTAGCATTTTTCTTACATTTCTTAACGAATTTTTCAAAATTTTTAATACTATTTTAATCTTATTAGCATTTTTTCTTCATAAGTTTCGTGTGTTTATTGTACGATGGTAAAGGTTCAAGCGCATGCTAAAAATTCGCATGAATTAGCCAAATAGATCGAAATACATGTCTTCATGATCAGACTCGAATTCAGCTTTCTTCTTGGCAGGAGCAGCAAGTGCAGAAGTGGCAGCCAAAGCAGCTGCGGCTACGAACTTGCTGGAATTCTTGAAAGTAGCGGCTTTCTTAAACTCAACATCAATAACAGGTAGTGAAAAGATTCTTGAATATAATTTTGAAAGTAATTACAAGTTATTATATATTTTATATTCTTGAATCTTTTGGCGATGCTTTGTGGAGCAGATGCTGTAGTTGAGTAGCCAATGCTTAAAACAGTTGGCGACTCCAACCAAGAATTAGGAACTAAAAAACTTCGGCTTGCTGCCCAAAATTTTAGGGGCAAAGATGGTGCAAGAATCGTAAACCTGTTTGATCAACAATCCGTGCCGTGAGAGAAGTTCAACATGTGAACCAGTGTAGATGTTATCGCCGGCCGCTAAGAACTTGGACTTAACGTTGATGTTCTAAATTTCAGAAGCGATAATGGTGCCGGTATTGTAAACCTATTCGAACAACAATCTGTATGAGAACAGAGAAATTTTCAACTTGTGGAGCAGGGTAGACCTTGTCGCCGGGCTTTAAGATGTACACACCGTTGATGATTTCAATAGTACTCTTGAAAATATTGTTCGGAATGGACAGAGATTGGAAGGGCCCAGACCAGTGTTCTGCGCTGGAATCATAACAGACAATAGGGTGATAGCCCAGGACGAGCTAGAGCATGGACTTTGCTCTCGCAGACCTCGACGGGATTGCTGCGAGTGAAGTCCAAACCCACGTTGCCGCGGATGTACGCTTCTCGAGGGCGCTATTGCTCTCCATGTATTCTTTGATGACGTTGGACAACGGCGCTGCCACAAAGTGACCAAAATACTTTTCAGTTTTTTTTATCGAAAAATAATAAGATGTTTCTAACTGATCAAGGATATAGAAGAGATCGTATTTTCGAAAACAGAATTGGAGATGAAAGAGTTTTTTTATAAATTGATAATGATTTTCAAGAAGTTAATATGTTGTAAATTGTATTTTTTTGTAGTTCTTGTAAGCAACTGTTTATTTTGCTCTTAATAAATTAATACATTTCGAAAGACTTACGAAATTGTATAATTAATTAATCTAAAGCAGATTTCGACTATTTCGCTCGTTAAATATTACGACTTTTGGTACATCGACATTTTTATATTCGACCACCGACCAGCATACCGCAAACGTACACCATAGCTGGCATACTAGTAAAGATTTCACCAATAAAAACGACCGCCATATTTATCCGACAATCCATTATGTACATTTACGACTAATTATGCCGAATGAATTATGAACAATCTTCCTAAAACGGACGTTAATCGATTAATAAAACGAATTAGCATAAATTACATTCTCGACTGGGCACATTAGAAAATCTACAAGTTAACTCACCGGGCAACATCACAACACCGTGTTCATTTTGGCAATTTATTACCCACGCCGGTGTTATAACTTCCAAGTAGCGTAATTTACTGCCTTTTTGGTTTATTTCATTCTTGGGCGATTACATATTTGGATACGGTTTAATATGTAACGATATATAACTTTAACATTAATTTTCTGATCATAATAATTAATTAATTGCGTAAATAAGTCGTTAACAATTAACAATTTAATAGGTCTTTACATATTGATCAATATTTGGTTTATTCTTATTTTCCTATTATTTCACCAAGGGAATAAAATTACTCAACAAAAATTAACAATTTACCTTAAATATATTGCATTTTTTATCAAATTCCAAATTATTATGTAGAAAATATTTAACTATTCGACACACTATTTCGAAATAAATCATTTAAACATGTCAAAATCTCTAAACTAAGTATAATAACTAATGTTACTTTTTTAAGAAAAAGAAAACCAGTTGTATTTACGTTATGTAAATTAAAAATTTAAATTATAATACGCTGTAATAATTTAGAATTAAATAAAAGATCGTGCCTTTTGATATGCGTAAGCGAATGTAAATATTTTCTGTTGTAATAATCGTTACTTTCTAGTTAGCAGACATTGCTGCTTTGATGTTTTCCAACAAGGAGCCACATTTTACAATACAATGAGTGTTTAATATTAATTAGACACCGTGGGCGGTTCAGATCCTGTTGCTGCTCCAGAACTAACGAGAATGGAAACACGTGGAAATTCATTACGTTTTAAACAATTAGCCGAAATGATGTATTGCCGAACGAGCACACCTGCGCGTTAATTGTTGATTGATTCGTTCGAAAGAATGGGATTTAAATATTCAGTGCTGATGATTGAAAAGCTAACGTGTTAAAATGTATAACTTCATATTAATCAAATTTAAAATTAAGTACGTATTAGTAGATAATAATAAATAAATTGGGGGAAAAATAATGTTTAAGTAATTAAAAGATGGGTTAGAAGGTGCCCACCTATCCTACATATCTATTTTATCTGAAAAAAAAAACTAAATATAATGAAGAATATTCTACAAGTTATAAAATCTTTTCACTGTATATAAACAACTCTAGAATTACCAAATTTCAAGAAAATTCCAAGAAATTTAATAACAATTTTAGAAATATTCTAATAAAATTGGATCAAAAATGATCTAATTCTAATAATCTAAATAATAATATAAATATGATTATTGTGGTAGGTCAATAATGCGCTAAATTAAGTGCTTTTTATGGATTACTGAATAATTTTTCAAAACTCTGCGATTATTTCTTGATTAATTAAGTTTTCTCTCTTCTTTACCATTCATACATTTTTCACCTTTACTGTACAATTTTATTTATATGCATAGGAAAGGATAATAGCGAGTATTCACAATACAAAACGATTGATCTATCTTCGTACTTCTTATTGATTTTCCCATTGTGTTAACAACAATATAATTCCTTTTTGCCAATCAATTAACGTTCGCACGTGCTGAATAAATCAAATAAGAAGGACTTCCTTGAATAAAATCCGCTGGGTTATATAAAAGTGTAAATTTAATTTTCATTACTTTGCATTGCAATAACAACTGGGATGTTGTTTTTTTTATGAGAGGATTAATTATTCTCTAACGAGTTAAACTAGTTTTTTTGTAATTAATTTTTTTTAATTATAATCGAACGCAATGGTTTTTCCTGAGATTAATTCCAATCAATTCGTTATTATATATAATTGCAATAGGAATGGAATATTATTTTTTCTTTGTGAAGCATTGATTTTAAGGAGTGGAAATTTGCAATGTAAATTAATTAATTAATTGTTATTTCATGGATTAAACTCTATAGTTTTGATTAAAATAGGAATACAATATTGAATGTTTAAAAATCACCCTATATTTACATGTTAATTTAAACTCAAGTTTTTAAAAATTCTAATCTAACATTCTCTTGATTCAAAATTTAATAAAAACCATTAATAAACCCATTACAATCTTGCTTGTAATAGAAAAACTTTTTGAATCCCTCATCAAACAAAAACTCTTGCGCACTTTAATTAAATCCATTCCTCATTACCAATTTGCAATCCTTACCAAAATGTTAACCATCGTAACAAAATCCAATATGCAAAGGTTAATATCAAACGTACTACTCTTAGATGTACAAAAGCATTCGATACGTTTTGGCATATTCGAATTATAAATGTTTCCTACTAAAAATCCCGTATCATTTAATAATCCGTCATTTTCGAAAGATTTTGCAAAGTTAGAATTGGTCAAACGCTTTCACATTCTTTGCAAAGGCCTCCTCAAGGTTCTCCTTTAACCCCACTCCCATAAAACATATTAATAATCCTGATCCCTCGTATTTTAACCCTTCACATTACTAATTGGGAGAAGCAAAACTCTTGTTATGTTCTATTTTCTATTGTTTTTATTTTCAGGTGACTGATACGTGTTCCAACTTCGATATTCATCCGTAAGGACCGAAACCACTAAGTTGTCTCCAATAGAGTATAAACCGCTTCCGTCCTCCCTTGATTAAACTCTTCAGTCTAACTTAGCCTTTTTCGGTTCCAGAGTCTATCAGGTTTCGAAGAATAGGAGGCTAAAAACCTGTTCCCTACCGTTGTAATATCGTATCTTAGGGTCTGTACTAGAATCAACGATAGCAGGTCTATTTGATATGACTGTGTTTTACTCATATCAACATTTTCACGTACTTAAACAACCCAATTAATAAGGTCTATTTGAGTTTAATCTAGCCTGACATATGGGATTTATTACTGTCAGTGGTCATGTTTCATGGATGAGGATCTTGATTTCACCGCTCGTATCAATATGGAAAGGAAACCACTAAAAACAAATACCTCAATCCAAGGCAGAACAACATATGGCCGATGGATGCTTGGCTAAGGGAAAGCTCAGCCTTATCATAAAAGACTCTGGGTACCTGACGACCTTCAGTTTCAATAGCCTTATTATGTCATACGGGGCTCTGCTCTTATTAAATTTTTCTTTCCCTAGTTACCAAGAACGCTAAACATAGAATTAAAACTTATCAACGTCCAAAAATGCTGCAAATGAGCCAAAAGGCAATGTTTCTATGGAGAAACAACTGAGTATAAGTTGATGAAAGGCTTGTCGATGGCCTCAAAAGTCTAAATCGTAATGTCAGAATGTATGTGCTTCCCGTAGGCGGATGACGTTCCTCATCAAAAGCAGCAAGAGGCCAGGGGAAGCTCGTGTAAAGGTATTAGTGTCCCTAATGATGAAACCACCAAGAAATCTCGGTCAATTGGACACAGCGAACGCCAAAACTAGAATAAAAAGAAGAGAACAGTGAAGTGAAATTTAGGCTTTCACCAGATTCACCATAAACCAGATTAGCTCACACTATCATGTGCTGACCGTGCCACAACCGACTGGCTAAAGAGCGCATCGGTCTATTTCAAGCTGTAGGAGGAAGCTAAAATAAAGATATTGGAAGATACAAAGATGCCTCACTCTAAAGTCTTAATTTGCTACTTTCGCAATAGCAAAAGATACATCAATATCACTAGTTGAGGCCCAAAATGATTTGAAGACTTCCAACTAGAAGGGACTAAGGAGAAATCCGAAGGGTTTGAAAAACTCCCAAAATATGAGATTAATTTTTTTCGAAAAACCACACATAACTTTCTAATGTAAGTTTGTTTATTTATGTAAGATGGGTGGTTAGCCTTTGATCTACCCTGTAATCTATAAAACATACACGAAGGTCTAACAAGATCTACATTTAATCCATTTGATATTTTACATGTAACCTTTACATAAATATACAACAACTTTCGATAATAATATTGTAAACAACTACCAAAATATGTGATTCAAATTTCAAAAATCACAGACAGATTTCTAGTTGAAGTTTATATATTTACGTATGGTGAATGGGTGGCCTCTATCCCACCCTCAATGATTTGAAAACGTCCAACTGGAAGGGACTAAGGATAAATCCGAACGGTTTGAAAACCTTCTAAAATATGATATTAAAATTTTTCGAAAAACCACACATAGCTTTCTAGTGTCAGTTTGTTTGATTATGTAAGGTGAGTGGTTAGCCTTTGATCTACCCTGCAATCTATAAAACATACATGAAGGTCTAACAAGATTTACATTTGACCCATTTGGTACTTTACATGTATCCTTTACATAAATTTCGATAATAATTTTGT